>CM077824.1:37543550-38143550 GCA_039720395.1 Liquidambar formosana | reverse complement strand
TAATTGATTGCTGAGATTTTACCTTGCCGAAAAATTATCAGTGTGCGACAGAATTTATGGTGGCTTTCCTGGAAAAATCACTAGCGAAACCCATAAATTTCATCAAATTTTCTCATGCTTCCCATTTTCTTCAATCTGCTATAAGTTTGAGTGGAAAGAAAAATTAGTCAAAATACGATAAAAGTAACAATACCCGATTTCGTCACAGAAGCCCACATTCCAAAATCGTTTCCGTGTCAGAGTAGAAAGGCCATGGTCACTTGGGCAAATACCCAGGAAGATTCCATAGAAGTAGAAAAGAAAAATGGGTAGAGCCAAGGGAACTTCTGTGAAACATAACGGATTCCTCGGTGCCATTATAAATAGGCTTCCTATTGTGAAAAATGAATTTAATGGCAGCAGGACACATTGGAGAGGCTGCTTTAGGAGCCAATTTGAATATGTGCAGAACTCCAAGATCGTAATTAAGAAGAAAAAAAAAATTCCTCTTGATCTTTTAAAGTCCTATTAAATCATCTGGTAGACTTTTAAACAGTTTGAATCACCAATAGTCCTTACATGGACGGCTACCATCCTCAAAACAATGGAACCAATTTGAATCCCTTACTATTATACCAAAGGAAATAAAGGGAAGCAGGGTCCTCTTATCATCCCTCCACAGTCGAGTAGTCACTCTTTATTTTTCATAAAATCATTGTTGTTGTAAAACTAAGAATTTAGAACAAGTTATGAGGAGAATAAAATTTCTCATTCATCTTCTTTCTCTTCTTTCTCTCCAAATACATCTCCAAATACACATCTTCTCTTCTTTCTCCCCTTCCCCTTTTATCTTTGTTTACATTAGGTCCACATGATGGGATTATCTAACCCACTTATGAAGTGGTGTTCCCATTATCACAAAGTGGAGGGGGTGTGGACATCCACTCAATTTCCACTCAATGTTTAATATTTATAACACTCCCCCTTGGATGTCCACCACACTAAGATAATGTGCCTCGTTAAAAACCTTACTAGAAAAACCCAGTGGGAAAAAACTAGTGAAGGAAAAAAGTACAACATTTTGTAAATCTTAGAATGGTGTTGGACGCACTAAAGAAACTGTCTCATTAAAACCTTGCCAGGAAAACCCAATGGGACAAAACCTAGGTGAAGGAAAAAGAGTACAGCGTATATATGTCCAAAAATGAATACTCCCCCTGATAAGAAGATAAGTATCAACTTAACTGATCGCAAACCCGACGCATTCCAATGCCATATACCAATTTCTTGAATGTTGACGATGGTAAGGCCTTGGTGAATAAATCCGCAAGATTATCAGTGGAACGTATTTGCTTCACATCAATTTCATGCCTCTGCTGGAGTTTATGAGTATAGAAGAACTTTGGTGAAATGTGTTTGGTTCTATCACCTTTGATGTACCCTCCTTGAATTTGTGCAATACATGCAGCATTATCTTCATAAATTGTTGTTGGCATACTTTTAATCAGAGGTAACCCACATGTGTCTCGAATGTGATGGATTACAGATTTTAACCATACACTTTCACGACTTGCTTCATGGAGTGCAAGTATCTCAGAGTGATTAGAAGATGTAGCAATTAAAGTCTGCTTTGTAGATCGCCAAGAGATCGCTGTATTGCCACATGTAAATACATACCCTGTTTGTGAGCGAGCTTTGTGAGGATCGGAAAGGTATCCAGAATCTGCATATCCTTCTAAACAAGGACCACGGGCTAATTCCTTTGAGTAAAACAAACCCATATCTGTAGTTCCACGAAAGTAGCGTAAAATATGTTTAATACCATTCTAGTGTCGTCGAGTTGGAGCAGAACTGAATCTTGCTAATAAGTTGACTGAAAATGCTCTATCAGGCTTAGTGCATTGTGCTAAATATAACAAAGCACCTATTGCACTAAGATATGGTACTTCAGGACCAAGTAGCATTTCATTATCTTCTTTGGGGCGAAATAGATCTTTCTTAATATCAAGAGATCGAACCACCATGGGAGAACTTTAGTGGATGCGCTTTATCCATATTAAAACGTTTCAATACCTTTTCGGTATAAGCTGATTGATGGATAAGAATTCCATTTGATTTATGCTCGATCTGCAGGCCGAGACAATATTTTGTTCTCCCTAAATCTTTCATCTCAAATTCTTTTTTCAAATATTCAGCAGCTTTCATGAGCTCTTCAGGAGTCTCAATTAAATTTATATCATCAACATAAACTGCAATGATTGCGAATTTAGATTCTGATTTCTTTATAAATACACAAGGGCATATAGGATTATTAATATATCCTTCTTTAACTAAGTACTCATTGAGACGATTATACCACATTCTTCCAGATTGTTTTAATTCATACAAGGATCGTCTCATTTTAATTGAGTACATATTTTGTAGTTGTGATGTATTTACTTCAGGCAATTTGAATCTTTCAGGGATCTTCATAAATATATCTGCATCTAACTTTCCATATAAATATGCAGTAACTACGTCCATAAGACGCATGTCAGTCCTTTTGAGACTGACAGACTAATTAAATATCAAAATGTAATGGCATCCATTACATGTGAATATGTTTCTTCATAATCAATCCCAGGTCTCTGTAGGAAACCTTGTGCTACTAAACGAGCTTTATATCTGACGATCTCATTTTTATCATTACGCTTTCTTACAAACACCCATTTGTAACCCACGGGTTTCACATCATTGGGTGTTAGGACTACAGATCCAAATACTTTACGTTTTTCTAGCGAATCCAATTCTGCTTGGATTGCTTCTTTCCACTTTAACCAATCAGGTCTACTGTGACATTCGTCTACAGTGCGTGGTTCAAGATCATCATCATCTTTCGAAATTTCAGTAGCTACTGCGAAAGAAAATACATAACCACTTCTGAGCGATCCCACAATTCTTTTGTACATGTATAGTTTATGGAAATTTCTTCATTTCCATGTACATATGCCTCTTTATTGTTTTCTGTCTCTTCAGGGACATTTTCCTCTTCAGGAGTTATTAAATCAGAATTTGTGGGAATATTTATTTCTTGTTCAATAGTCTCTTCCGGAGTACTATTTTCTATATTTTGTTACCCTTTTATTTTCCTCTTCCGGGGAACTAAATCTTTTGAATCCAAGGGTCTACCACACTTCAGGCGTGTAGTAGATGATTTATTTGCTACAATAATAGTAGACTTACCAATTGGTACATTGATCTTTGCTGGTGTATTTGCAGCCGGTATATAAGACTTAGTTATTTTTGCTGTGTCTGTAAATGCATCTGGCATTTGATTAGCAATCTTCTGAAGATGAGTGATCCTCTGTACTTCAGCTTCATATTGAGCAGTACGTGGATCAAGATGGGACAAAGATGGTACATTCCAAGAAAGTTCACGTCGTTCTTCTATCAGTGGATTTCCTCCTCCTAACGACGGGAACTGTGTTTCATCAAAATGACAATCTGCAAATCTTGCTGTAAAAATATCACTTTGTTAGTTTGGGGGTGTGAATTCTTACCATACTGTAATTACCATCCCTTACCATCATTGTGATTATGTTAAAGTATAAAGATCTTTATGTTAGAGCACTTCTAGTGCGCTACCACATGTGTTTCAATTGTGCTTATAATCGTATAGAAGAGAAAATATTTAATATGAGCTTCTACCCCAAAATCATAGAGGTAATATAAAGATATTCCTCATTTCCATTGTTAATGGTTTCAATATGATAACTATTTACGATGTAAATTTTAAAAACTCAATAAATTTCTTCTACTTCTGGTAGAATATAAAGAATTGTCAACATAAATTTTTGTTCTTTTTGGCAATATTATATTTGCTCTTCTGGAACCTTCAATTAGGTTAGATGAATCTCATATGGTATTGACAATAGTTTTGAATAATGATAAATATTGAAAATTTAATGATTGTGTGAGTTATAGCACTGTCTTCCAAACATTTATTTTTAACAATCATCTTGAAATTAGATCTGCAATATCATATTGCAATTCATATTTGATTTCCCGTATACTAGTTTATAAATTATGCTTGTTTTCAGGTGAGTATATAGGGGAACATATATTCACTAGATATAGACGTGAAGTAATTAGTACACCTACAATAGTACTTACAAGGTAAGAAATATTAAAATATTTTCACAATCTTGCCACTCTGTTCAATGTATTGTCACATTTTGGTATCTTGAAAATATTTATCTATATAAGATTTTGCAATAAATCGATCATTTTCAAAATAATCAAATATCAAAAGAATTATGGTCACAAATATTTAATTTCAATGGTCATCAAATTTAATGATGAAATGGTTTTGATAATAATAAAAAAATTGGTCAACAAATAATTTCAAACTCATAAATCAAAATAGATTGTTATCACGTAGTAAGTAAAACCAATTTACTTGTTTTATAAAGCTTTATGACCATTTTTTTTTTTTTAATATGATAGAGAAAATAATTCCATATTGATACATATGCCAAGGTATCTTTACCACGGTTAGAGTAACTTACCCAAAGCACTAGTACTTCTCCAATGGCAGAATAGAATTAATAGATAGCCTTTCATCAATTCTTCAAGGTTTGCTTAGGCAATTGGCACTATTGGGAGTGCCTTTAATTAAACTAACGCATGCCAAAATGGGGCTAGGATTCTTAATGGGCTGCAGAGACAATCTCCAGTTGGTCTCTCTAGTTCTCAAAATGCTACTAATAAGTAGCAAAAAATCTGTAATCTGCTCCAAGTACAATGACCAAATCTGAAATTTTAGTGAAAACAATTTGTGATGCGTATAAATGAATTTTTATATGTTCAATCCAAAAAGAAATAGGCTTTAGGGTTTATATCACTTAAAAGTATATCAAATGTACTTTGTTACCTCAAAATTTGGTAGAGAAATACCTAGCAAAACCCATTCAAAAAATATTTTTCAATATTGAGTTAGTGCTGTCTAGCAGAAATCCCAGATTCAGGTGTACCACGAAATAATTACGCAAAAAATATCAAATGGTCACCCAATGACACGAAAATTGGTAGGATGTTAGCCCAACAAGTCAGTGACAAAATCCAATTCATTTCATCTCAAAATCATAACTAGAACTAAAGTTATGAATTAAATGGTAAAATGGGTTCGTGCTGTCAACACAGTATAACACACAAAACCTCAACCAAGTATTTACTTAAAACACTTATCTCGTAGGTTTATTCTATAAACCGATGCTTATTTCTTCAGTGTCATTCCACTTCTAGTGGTTTGGTATTTTATTTTTCCACACCAAATATATTCATTCCACTTCTGGTGGTTTGATATTTCATTGGTCCACTTCTAGCTTGTGGTTTGATATGTCATTAATCCACTTCTAGTGGTTTGGTATTTCATTGCTCCACTTCTAGTGGTTTGATATGTCATTAATCCACTTCTGGTGGTTTGATCTTCCATTATTCCACTTCTGGTGGTTTTTTATCATATAATGACATATTTTAAGCAGACACAGTGAAGTTACCAGTCAATCTGAGAGAAGTTGACTGACAACATAGGTGACGTTGACAGTCAATTTGTAGTAAAACAAGAGCAGATTTTTGTGTGTTCTTCTATGCTAACTAAAGCAAAAGTTAAGGTGCACCCATGAATTTTCACCAAAATTTTACAAGCATCTAAAGAAGTTGCATAACACATAATAGAGAAATATATTACTCAATTTAATTTGGTCATCATTGACCATCACTTTATTCAATTAAATTGAGACTCATTTCTAAAACTTTATATTTTCAAATTTGTCTCTTACTTCAGGAAGAGAACAGATAAATAATAACTTTTCTTATAGAAAACTTCTGGTTTTCAGATCTTTCTCTTACTTCAAGAAGAGAAAATGAATCATCACTCCTTTTATTTATTTATAAAATTTCAAGTTTTATTTTTAAATCTTCTCTTGCTTCAGGAAGAGAAGGTGGATTCATCCATTCAAGTATATAATTTAGAGTAAAAACCAATCCACAACCAAATTGGTTAAGAGCATACCAACTTACCACAATCAAATTAGTTTAGAACTTACCAACTTACCACAACCAAATTGGTTAAGAAAGAAGATGGTGGTAGTATGATATTGCTTACAAATTCCTTGAGCAATTCGTGCTGATAACGTGTTGTAAAACCAAGAATTTAGAACAAGTTATGAGGAGAATAAAATTTCTCATTCATCTTCTTTCTCTCCAAATATATCTCCAAATACACATCTTCTCTTCTTTCTCCCCTTCCCCTTTTATCTTTGTTTGCATTAGGTCCACATAATGGGATTACCTAACCCACTTATGAAGTGGTGTTCCCATTATCACAAAGTGGACGGGGTGTGGACATCCACTCAATTTCCACTCAATGTTTAATATTTATAACAATTGTATATTTTTCTGAAGCCTTGGTGGACTACTGCTGAACCATGTCGCCAACAAGAAGTCGCCACAAGCACCCATATTCCCTAACCAAAAAGAAAAAAATAGAAAAGGAAAAGGAAGAAATTGTCGATCCATAACTAAATCCAGTAATGTGTCTATTAGCAAATACAAAGCACATGAGCAAAAATAAAGAATGGTATCACTTTCCAAAACATGAGGGATTAAAGTATTTGAAAACAAACTAAAGGAGTGCAAAGGATTTTTGAGTAAAGTTGAGGGAGTGAAACTATAATTTTCCCTAAATTGAATGCTCTCATGTATAATTTACATCGAGCGCTGTAACAGGTTTTATACATTTGAGTTAAAGTATTTTTGAGTGAAAGTTGAAGGCATTGAATCTAACCTTGAATTTATTAAGATCGACAATCAAGAGCTAGATGCATCCTCAAATTGGATCATTTTAAACTACTCAAGGTGAATCATTAATCTTTTATTTTTTGTTTTTCTGTTGTGAGTACCATAGCCTAAGTCACGTGACTCAAGAATACACTAACTAGCCACGAGGACTAGCGCAAAGAAAAGTCGCCATCCGATTTAGCTTTAGGAACTAAATGTCCGCTAATAGAGTCTAACTCATCAAAACTAGCGATCTTGATCAGTTTGGACTTATGGTACATCATTGAGAATGTGTTAGGCACCCAACAATGCCTGATCAAAACCAACCCCCACACATGGTTATTAGCTTTAATTAATTAAACATTTAATTGAATTCAACCCTAAACATGCAAATATGCAACAGCTGATTATGATATCATGCAGTGTGAGAATAGAACATAAGGAAACAAATAAATTTATAAAGGTACAAGAGAATAAACTAAACTAAGAAACAATTAAATAAGTAATTAATCTAAAAAAGAAAATAAGAATAGTAAGAGAACACACAAAGAAAGAAAAAAACAAATAAGGGAATAACTAAACTAAAAAATAAATAAACAAGGAATTAACCTAAACACAAAATAAATAAATAAAAAAGGAAGAAAACACAAAGAAATAAACAGATAAATAAGGAAATAAAATAAACTAATAAATAAATAAACAAGGAATTAACCTAAATAAAGAATAATAATAAAAATGAAAAAACAGAAGGAAGAAAATAAATAGTTAAGGGAATAAACTAAATTAAGAAATGAATAAAAAAGGAATTAACTTAAACAAAGAATAACAATATAAAGAGAAAAAACACAAAGAAGAAAATAAATAATTTACTAGAAGTAAAAGTATGATATAAAATATGAACAAAACTAAAGAAAGATATTTGCCATTTTGTTAGAGTGCATATGCACTATGGGATGGTGTGTACGTATTCTGTAGGCATTCTACACATATCACATAATTAAACAAAACAAAATAATAAAAAATGTATGTCTTACTATTAAGTTGTGTACGCCCTATAGACTAATGTGTATGTATAACTATGCACATCAGATAACAGAATCTTAATAACAAAGTAATATCAATCTTAAACAAAATTTAACATGCACAAAAATGATATTAAAAAAAATAAATTAATCAATTAATCCTATCAAACTCCTATGAATGCAAAATAAAATCTTAGTTAACTAACCAAACCAAAAAAAATATAATAATAACCTAATTTTATATGCTTTAAACCAAATCAATCAAAAAAATAAATAAATAAATATAAAAGAACAAAAAGAAAATCTAATACATATTCATGTGACAATATGATTCAAATCTATGTATTATCATGCATAATAAACTTTAACCAAAAGATGTAAAATCTAAATGAACAAAAAAAATTTACTCATGTTGACGATGAAGTAAACGAAACTTTAGGACTCACCGCGCCCCTTAAGTTTGTGGATTAAATTATACCAATACGAATCATCCTCTTTGGAAAAACATCATCATACCAATCAAAGAGATAAAGGCTTTCCCAACTTTAGTGAGCAAGGAAAAAGATTAAGAAAATTAATAAAAAGAAGAGAGATTTTCGTCATACTACAATAATAACTTCCATCGCATTTTTGAAAGTCAAAAAATTAAAATTTGAAAACACTCGTGAAGTTCAAAGCTGTAAAGTTTTGAAATAACTTTCCAACAAGACCAATTTCGTTAAATTCCCAGTTCATATAAGAAAGAATGATTTTTAAACGGTTTTTAGATGAATTTCTCTCTTCCTCTTCCTCTCCACCAAAGCATTAAAAAGAATATTTATATAAGAAAATTAGGGCCTTATATTTTCTTTCAAAATTAGGTTTACTTGAAAAATAATTAAAAGAGTTTTTATTAATTAGGAGAGTTGCTCCTAATGCATGCACATGTATCACATATGCGGACGTACATATATCAAATATGTGTATGTGTTAGTGGCACACATGAAAAAATCAATTTAAGGAAACAATTTTATTTCATTTATAATCAATAATCCCTCATGTGATTCAACTAATCTTTTGAAAATATTCATTAAAAAAAAATCTTTAGAAGTCATTATTTAAACAGGGAACTCAAGATGACAATGAATACGAAATTTGTTATCTACATTTTTTACAGTGCAAGACATCATATCACCTACACCGTGGGGATAACGACCAGGCTACAAGGTTGGAATAATGGAATGGTTTTTGGAAGTCTAATTAAATTGATTGGTAACAGAATCAGAATTCCTGCGACCACATGGGTCCCGAAGGTGGTAATGAAAAAACAAAAAAATAAATAAAGAAAATAAAGCAAAAGAAAAAGAAAATATAATAAGCTTTAAGGTACAATGGGTGGGACCCACTGTACCCGTATGCTTCCTCACTAAGGCATCTGGATGTTTATTAAAAGAGAAGTATAGAGGAAAGGCGTTGAGTCGGTTCGTGGGGAAAAAAAGACAGAACAAGAGAGAAAGAACAGAGGGGATGGACGGCTAGAGAGAAAAGAAGAAAAGGAAGAGAGAGAAAAGAAAAAGAAAAAGAAAGGGAGAAAGGAAAGAAGAAAAGAAGAAAAGAAAGCGAGAGAATGGAAAGAAGAAAAGCAAGAGACAGAATGGAAAGAAGAAAAAGAAAAAGAAAAGGCAAGAGAGAAAGGAAAGGAAATACAGGGAGGGTCGTACGGCCATGGAAAGGAAATACAGAGAGAGTGAGCAGAAAAAAAAAAAAAAAAAAAAAAAAAAAAAAAAAAAAAAAAAAAAAAAAGGAAGGCCATACGGCCTTGGAAAGGATAAAATCCCTTTGTGATCCAAGCCCAGCCAATTCCATTTATTGTGTTACTAATTCATTTGTGTGGTGTAGATTGTGTAAATACGTCGGAGATTAATTGCTAAAGAGGCTCATATAGTTATATATACTTTACACAGAAAAATACAATCGGTTTGTATTTTTTTTGCAGAATCTTTTATCTACTTATTTACTAAAGATGTACAATGGGATATGAATAATTGAATGAAATTTGTTGTAACGGTAGACTGCCATTATAGCCACGCGAACGCCCTCCCAAATAGTGCTTTCGTAATTATCAAAGATTCCATGTTGCTGAAATACTGCTTAAATTTTTATATATATATTTTTATGAAAAACAAAAAAACAAAAAAAAAAAAAAAACATTTTTACACGAAATTTTTGTATATATTTTAACAAATAGTCATACTATGTTTCGTTCAGGCCATTTCATTCAATTAATTTTTAAATCAAATCAAGTCAATTCAAAATCCAAATCTTCTTCGAGTCAAATTTAATTCAATTCATAACAAATTGGGTCCAATCTTTCTTCAATCAAAGTAAATCAAGCTTTTCTTAAAGGCTCAATGAATCGTTAAAATCAATGTCGTTAATTTGATTTGCACAGAAGCTAATTGGGATGCATAAGGTTTCATCAACCCTCAACCCATATTATTTGTAGTTTAATGCCATGCGTATAAACCATCTTTGCTTCACATCTTTCAAAAAATAATAATATCTTCTTTGTTTGCTTCTTTCCAATAAAAAATCACATGTCATATTTCATAACACACTCTCACATGACATTGAGTTAACACACTTATTTTTCAAACGAAAATCAATTGTCATCTTTCAAAAGTATCATATCTTTCAAATTAAATTAAATTGTCATCTTTCAATGTATCTTTTAAAATAAAAATATTTGCCATCTTTCAATAAGAATTTTTTTAGACAAGTCATGGCCATCGTTTACCTGACCCAATGCCAACATCACAAACATGCATTAATGTAGGAATTTGTTTAAAGCTTAGAATTAGAGAGATAATATAATTTAGGATGCGAGGGAGCTAATACCTTTCTCACCCTCAATCAAATTTCCGTGCCCATATCTTTGGTAACAAAGATTTTAGAAGTCATTTAAAATTCAAGTCAGACTTAATTACTAGTTTTGAATACACTTAAAGATAATCAGTTATCCCGTCAAACTAATAACTAATGAAGACTCCAAGCTTCACGTTATTGTAAATATCTTCTTTTTGGAGGACAATCACTTTAAAAGCGAACCACCTAGAAACGCAAATGATCAGACCAATTCCAAATCACCATTAAAAATAAATAAATAAAAATAAATAAATAAATGAAATGAAAAACCTAATCAGACCATGGACACACATTTCAAAAGTACACCAAATGTCGCACAATGACCGTCGTCCACCCGGATCACCTCGAGATCCCGCGATAGCGTGATACCCCTGGCCTACACCATCAGGTGGGTGCTAGACCGCCGCCCCTTGGACTCCGAGGGTAGCGACACTCATCATTAGCGATTGAGTGCGTGTGGAGTGCTATTACCCCGTAATTTAACTTGTCCTAGTAATTAGTGTGAATAATCGCTGTCTTTCGAAAAAACAAAAAAAAAAAAAAACTTACTGTAGCTTTTTACTTTGGAGCAAGGAAACTCGTTTAGTACCTGTTTAGGATAGCTTCAGAGTAGAATTAGAATTAGGAAAGAGGCAGCTTGAGTAAATTGGCCTCAAAATTTTTTTTGGGTTACAATAACTTTTTTCATTTTTTTATCTAAACACTCTTAAAAGTGATTATGGACCATCAGAAAAGATTTTGAGCCTCTCAAAATCTCATCCAAACGGAGGCACTAAGAGATTTTAGTCCATTTGCCTATTCTCTGGCAAAAAGACCTTTTCATACACTAGTCTATGTAGCCCTTGAGACCCTCTTTCTCTCTTCCAAGGACCACTAGCGACTTATTAGTAGACGACAACCACTCTTCCAGTTCTGACCACCTTCCGACGGCCTCTGTTCACCTCAGGCGACACCCTTACACCTCCGACCACACAATCTCCCCCCTTTCATGTTCTATTGCTATAGCTAGAAGAATCAAAGATGCCAATACATACTGCATGGCAGCCTGTGTATGCCCAAGCCGTGGGGCTAATGAAGATAGTTTCAGCAACGATGGAGGTGACCATCATATTCAAAAGCAATCTCAAACACCTCGAAACCACACTTGATTCCCTAATTTCAAAGGTGTACGAGATTGGGGAATTATATAAAGTGTGTGATGCTCCTTCGAGCCAAAGCATCCCTGATGAATTGATGAGTTTATTGGAGAATGGGAAGGAGCTTGTGGGCGAGTGCAAGGATTGTTGGAACTTCTTCAAGTTGTACTCCTACCCGGCCAAACTCACTCAATTAGATGATGCTCTTGTTAGGTTCTGTCAGGTGGATTTGCAGGTGGAGCAATTGAGGGGGATCAAGTTGATCTCCCTTCAAATGAAGGCGATGAACGAGAAATTGGACGCCCTGAACAAGCAATTGGAGAGAGACAAGTTGACCTCCCTTCAAATGCAGGCGATGAACGAGAAATTGGACGCCCTGAACAAGAAATTGGAGAGAGATACTATGGGGAAAACAAGTCAGTACTTACAATATTGGAGTCCAGGTAAATTTTTTTTTCCTTTTTTTTTTTTTTTTTTTAAATATATATCTCCGTTTGTTTGTTGATCGTGACGATTTAAACTACTTTTTAGTTTCTAGGTATCATATGATTTATATGCAAAAATAAGTAAATAAATAAAAAATATCAACAAGGATATACATACCTTGAGTAACTGTGACAGATCATTGATGCACATTTGTGAGAAAAAAACCAAAAATACCAACAGTAATTTACAATACTGCTGATGATGCCTCTTTCAAGTAGTTTGCCAACTCCTTCCAAGTTTGTGTTATTTGTACTGGTTGATAAGGCTAGTTTTGTCTTTTTCTTCCCCAAAGCAACCAAGTAACCAACCTTACTGCAGATGGAGGTAAGCTAATGCCACACCTGGTTCACACAAAGACTCAACTGTACATGGAGCGATAAATTGTCCTCTTACAAAATGGTATACGAAGACTCATGAGAATTAACACCATACCAATAGTGTCAAGTTGGGTGAAACCTGGAGCTGAATTTGGACATCTTGATATTCGGGTCTTTCCAAATCAAAGGCTAGCTAGAGAGCAAAGCAAGAGAAGTGGTCCTTGTAATTTAATATTGATGTTAAATGAATTTTTATATATATATATATATATATATGAGCCTTTTTAAATCAAAGGCTATATGTCAGTGATTTGATATTGATGTTAGTGAAATAATTTCGTGAATTAAAAATTTTGATTTTAGAGGATTAATATTGATTGTTGAAATAAATTTTTGAAATTTTTTTACCTCAAATTTAAATAAGAAGGTAAAAGAAATTTTTTGAACAAAAGCATCTTGGGATTTTTAAATTTAGATGAAATACTAACAACCAAACCAAAGTAAGTTTGCCTACTCTTATCTAAATTCCTGACTTGGTCCCTAGCTAGCTACGATTGTTATCGGTGATGATGGCTTTCATGTACCTACTTATTCGTATATGCATGTTAATTTAATAACAATTTTGCATATATTAAATGGACATGCAACTGTATTGGCTCTCTCACCCCTCCCCTTAATTTGTTGCAGAAATTTTGTTAGGTTGGTTCTCAATTGTGTCTGTTCTTTCCACCGCGGCAATAGCAGTATGGGTAGTACTTAAATTACTGCTATTGGTAGGACTTGAATTCAACTTCGCCACTATTCTTCCGTGGGTGGAAATATCCATTGCTGCTCTCTGGTTCCCTCCGGGTTTAGCTGTTCTTTTCATCGGAATAGTAGCATGCGTAGGACTTCAATTCAACTTCGCCACTATTCTTCCGTGGGTGGCCATATCTATCAGTATACTAATCCGAAGTCAGAAGGAAAGTACAAGTTTAGGCGATGAGGAGGCAAGTACAAGTTGCACCCAAAAAAAAGATGAGGAAAGTAGAGGTTTCCTTGATGGGCCATTAAAATACAAAATAGCTCAGGCTTCTCCACAGGTAAGTCCTTACCCCTCTCTCTCTCTCTCTCTCTCTCTCTCTCTCTCTCTCTATATATATATATATATATATATATATTTTGAGAGGGTGAATGTGTTAAGTTTCACACTTGCATGTGGAGGGCCCAAATAGCTCAGGCTTCTCCACAGGTAAGTCCTCTCTCTCTCTCTCTCTCTCTACTAGATATAGCACACGTGCGTTGCACGTGAATATTTTTAAATAATATTAGTTTTTTTTTTTTTTTACTAATATATGTATTTTTATTTAGATATGCCTTTTGAGGGGTTCTTCATGTATTCAGAATACATCCTTTTTGGGTTTCATACATCTTTTTTGGGTTTCAGTTGGAACTCTTGAGGTATGTATTGTATTTTGTTTCTCAATTTAATGAGTCTAAACGGTTTCTCAGAACTAAGGGTATTTTGTTTCGAATGATTTTTATTTCTTTAATTACAGTACCTATTATGATTATAAATTCATCTATTTAACTTATAAATTCATCAAAAATCAAACTTATTCTCTAATAGTACCATATTAATATATATATATAGAAGTCGCCGTTAACCAGAGAAGGGAGAAGTCGCAGTTACTCTTGATGGAGAAAGTGGAATTTACAATCCGACTGTTTATTTATTATATAGGAATTATAATTTCCGTTTCATTTGAATTCCTATTTGTATTTTATATATTAAGGTATGTGTTTTAGAATTATACTTTCCATATTCCTATATATTTCTATTTATTATATAGGAATTATAATTTCCGTTTTCTGTGAATTCCTATTTGTGTTTTATATATTAAGGTATGTGTTTTAGAATTACTATATTTCCTATATATGCAGAAGGGTGGGTAATTATGTATTTAAAAATTAAAATAAGGGTATATTAGTCAATCAAAAGTTTTTCTTACATTCATCTTTTTATAAGTAGTATATATATATATATATATATATTTTTTTTTTTTTGAGAGGGTGAATGTGTTAAGTTTCACACTTATATGTGGAGAGCCCAAACAAATATATGAAGATATGTTTAACTCGATATTTAATCGATGTGGGATGTGGTATATTTCCAACAGAATGAGCCCTTAAAATCGGCAACAAAAGGCTTTAATCATGGTTTTGGTCTCTCTGAAACTATCGAGATGAATCATGGAGTGACTTTTTCGCCCAAACGGTCACAATGACTAAAAGCATGATGACAAAAAAACCATAGGAAACCAAGACCATAAATAAGGAATATTAGTCGAGCCAAGCCACTAGCACGGCATAAAGATTAGGGTTCTCAATATAATTGTGATTGCTTATTTGTTTTTGATCACCGTTCTACCAACAACTATTAATTGGAAAATGTCTCTTAGTGATTCCTTGCAGGCGCAGGGTTAGGATTTATTTTCAATGGGGGCACTGTGTTATAATTATGTGAAGTAGAAATTGGGAACTAAAAGCCCTAGAAAGCTTTTTTTTTGAAAAACTTACTTTTTAGTAATCATTTTTCAATTTAATACCAAAAAAAGGATTTTTTGTCAACTTGTTACAAATTGACTGTAAATATACTTTAACATGACTACTGTGTTCCTTTTTTTGGCATTATGTTGGTAAATAGTCATCAAATAATAATATCTCTCCCAAAAAAAAAAAAAAACTGGTTGAGCCAGTGGGGGCACGTGCCCCCAAAGGCACCCCCTGGCTCCGCCCATGATTCCTCGAATGTTATGAGTGGACAACACAGTTCCATGCGCGTTTGATAGTTGAGGCTGAGTTGGGTATAAAGTTTGTCCCACAAACCAGCAAAGACATTCATAAAATGAATTGGGATAATTGGAAGAATGAAAACATGAGATTATAAATAGTTTACTGGTTAATAAGTTGGTTTACTAAAATATTCATTTTATGTCATTCGTTTTATATGGTTAAATATGTTGGATGGTTTTAAATCTTAGTGTAGTTCCATGAAAATTGTATTCTATTGAGTGTTAGCTCACTCGTAATGATTTTGCAGAGTCCAAATGAAGATGGGAATGCTTCAGCAAAGTCCATATAAAGATGGGAATGCTTCAGCCTGAAAGGATTGTGCTCTCTGTGGCTTCAATATATGTTGGGATATATGTCTGCTCATGTGACTCATTTCTATGCTAAGTTTAAACTTTTTGAACAATATGCACTGTTGTATTAATGGCTTTGGACTTGGATGTTATTTTCATTTGAGAACTTAATTGTATTGTAATATTTAATTATGAATTGTGCGGGTCATGAGAAATATGATGTTCTGTAGATATATTTTCTATAGATTTGTGATAATGTTTATATATAACTTGGTATATATGTTCTAATTAGAAGTGGTACTATTATGGATTTTTATTAGAATTTATGAAAATAAAATAATCGTCCCTAAAGAGTTTTATCAAACAGAAGAACAATTAATGGTTTATCAAAATTAAACATTTTATTTCCCAATATTATCACACGCATCATATTAGTGTGCAGAGTGATTGGTTTGTCTTTGCGGATGTGGAAGCTGGTCTGTGGTTGCTTTCATTAGTGGGAAGCTGCTTCGATTTTTTTATTTTTTATTTTTTGGTTCAAAGGAAGAAAGCAGGAACAAAACTAGCTTCTAGGGGTACAGATACCCACTAGCTTCTATGGCAACCAAAGGTTGTGAAAAGGTTAGGTATATGTCGGTTCCAGTGATGTGGCTCTGTGTTTATGCATAGTCGCACACTTGCAGACACAAGTGGCCTTGTTGTGGTTCCATGCGCTATCAGTGAGGCTGGGAATGATTGAAGGTTTCGGCCAAGTAGTTGACGGTGATAAGGGAGACATTGGCTTTTGTGCAGTCAAGCAGAGACAAGAGGAAATAGGAAAAGTTGATATATAAATTAAAATAAATTATAATGTAATAAATAGATATGAAATTGCACGCTTTTTACAGTGTTTTCAGTAAAATAATAAAAAAAACTTGCCATCATTTGTGGGGACTTTGGCCAAGAAATCACCAACGAAAGTCATTAGTTTCTCTCCTTCCTAATTCCCCAATTTCGTGAATTTAGTAAGGGTATGAGAAATACTGATGAAGTCGCCCAAATTGATTGCTGGAATTTTACCTTGCCGAAACCCATAAATTTACGGCGGCTTTCCTGGAAAAATCACTACCGAAACCCATAAATTTCATCAAATTTTCTCATGTTTCCCATTTTCTTCGATCAGTTATAAGTTTGAGAGGAAAGAAACATAGTCAAAATACGATAAAAGTCACAATACCCGATTTGGTGACAGAAGCCCCACATTCCAAACTCGTTTCCGTGTCGGAGTAGAATGGCCATGGTCACTTGGGGAAATACCCAGGAACGTTCCATAGAAGTAGCAAAGAAAAATGAGATGAGCCAAGGGTGAAACAAAACGGATTCCTTGGTGCCATTATAAATAGGCTTCCTATTGTGAAAAATGAATTTAATGGCAGCAGGACACATTGGAGAGGAAGCTTTAGGAGCCGATTTGAATATGTGCAGAACTCCAAGATCTTAAGGAAGAAAAAAACAAAAATCCTCTTGATCTTTTTGAAGTCCTACATGAACAGCTATCATCTTCAAAACAATGGAACCGATTTGAATCCCTTATTATTATTTTTCTCTTCACTATCTCTGAGATAAATTTAATAGCAATGAAGCAGTCTACACAAGTTCTCAAATTCTTGAAAACCTTAATTGGCGCCTGGTGGAGTGGCAATAATTACAAATGTAACGGTAAGCTTCTCACTGTGGTAGAAGAGATTTTGCTCATTCTGCCCTTCCTCAACATCATGTAGAACAAAATTTGTTCAGGGACATACCCCAGCTTCCTCCTCCATCCTCTTTGAAAGCTCCCCCGAAAACTCATATATTTCCTTGAGTTAGGGTGGGACATAGGGATGTGCAAAAAAATTGCCTAATCCGTTAAATCTAACCAATTCACTTCATTCCAAACCAATCCAAGCGGTTTAAAAATTTAGACAACATGGTTTGGGTAGATTGAGAAGTAAAATTAGTAATTTGATTTGGTTGACAGGTTGATCTTTATCAAACCGCCAATAAACCAAAACGACTCCTTAAACCCTAAACACCAATAAATATATCTTCTTATAATAATAATCTATGATCAAGTAGCCAATAGAATATTATCAATCAACAATAATTATATCCAATTTTATCAACATTGAACATGAGATTATTCTCGTAAAATCATAATTTATATCTTTTACATTAAAATATTTTGTTAGTGTATATCAAACTTTACATAACCCCCTTCAAAGATTAATTTTAAAGATTTATTTACAACATATATACTATAATCAATTAAGATTACATATTAAAAAAGGCTTTATTGAAAATGGTATGATAAAATCCGCTAAAACTGTTCAAACTATTAGTAATAAACCGTTAAAAAAAATCATTCACCCTACCGATTTTCAACATCTATGACTTGATTGCGGGTTAAAAAATTTGCAACCGCTTGTGGTGAGTTAGTTGATGGTTAATTTATCTTCTAGAATACTCTTCAAACTAAGCCGCACACATCTCTAGTGAGACGTATCTCTCACCAAGAACACATTGACCTCTCTCTTGATTACAATCCAACTCAAACCGAGTTTTTTTACCACTCTTCTATCTCATCCATGGTCTTTCCGATCTCTGCCACTTCATCCCGCATACCGGCAAGAACATCATATCACCTCCACAGTGGGGAGGACGACTAGGCCACGAGCTTAGAATAATGGAATAGTTTTTGAAAGTCTAATTAAATATGGGCGATGCTAGGGTCAGTCGTTCTGACCATCGCTTAGCACCCTTCGCCATATTACGCTGACACCTGGAATCTACTATAAACAATACATAAGGCAACCGGTTAGAATAGAAATAACTGCAGGACAAATAAGGAGAGAGTAAAGTACTCTTATCCTACAACAATACTAAATAAATAAATTCATACTCCCTGTCTTTACTCTCTCTTCTCACTTTTTCCTTCCCCATCTTTTCTCTGTATTCTCTCTCCTGATCCTAGTTTTGTGGGAGAACGTGGGGGAAAATCAAAATTGGGGGTGAAGTTCGAACACTATTCTTTAACCATCTCAACCATATCAAAGGAAAAAATTTTAAAAATTTAAATTAAAATGAAATCGAAGGTTGCCATTAATGTACGCACGAGCTTCTCTGTGGAGAAATCGGGTTGTACCATGTACCATGGCTTCAGATCTTGGTGGGGGAGCCGCCCATAGCTAAAGAAGAGATGTTGACATTGTGGGGGCCCGTCCAACCATGTCAAGTTTGTGATCGCTGGAACCAGCATACACTGGTGGTGGAGCCATCGCCGAGAACCGGTGCTGATGGGGCGAGGTGGAACAGAGGAGTGTAGAGAAGCGGAAGCGATGCACAACGGCGTTTCGGTGAGGGCTCTGTTTTGGGTTTGGGAAGAGGGCGGCGGTTGTGAGGACGCCGGCGTGGTTAAGGAGAGGGTTTGTTAATCGTCAATGTGCAAGGTTTTGATTGAAGCCTTTCGATCGCCGAGGTTGGGGTTCACGATCTTTGTTTAAGTCGGTCGCCCATCGCGCCGCCGATGAGCTTTGGTCTGGCAGCGTGGTTAAGGAATGGTTTGTTAGTCGTCGATGTTCGAGGGTTTAATTGAAGCCTTTCGATCGCTGATAGGCCCAGTTCACGATCTTTGTCCAAGTCGTTCGCCCATGGCACCACTGGCGAGCTTTGGTCGTTGGCGTGGAAAGTGGTTTTATTATGCGTGGGAGTGGCAAAAAGGTTGAAGCAAGGAAATGCTATGGCAATAAAACTGCACTTTACATTTTATATAATAAAACCGGTATTACCCGGTTGCTTTGTGTGTTGTTTGTAGTGGAATACAGGTGTCCATTTAATGTGGCGAAGGGCCTTAAGCGATGGTCAGAACGACTGACCCTAGCATCGCCCATTAAATATTGATGGGGAACAGAATCAGAATTCGATCTACCACATGGGTTCGAAAGGTACGAGGTACTGTAAGAAATTAAAAAAGAAAAAAATATGGAGCATATAATGACCTGTAAGGTCCACCCATTGTACCCGTCTGCTTCCCCATCAAGGCATCAAGATTTATATAATAAAAATAAAAAAAAAAAAAGGAAAAGAAGAGAGGAAAGGGTTGAGTCGGCGCCAGGGGAAAAAGACAGAACAAGAGATAAAGAAGAGAGGGGATGGACGGGTAGAGAGAGAAGGGAAAAGGCAGAGAGAGAAATGGAATGGAAGGAAGAGAGAGAGTGAGGAAAAGAAAAAAAGGAGGAGAGAGAAAGGGCCGTACGGCCATGGAAGGGAAATAGAGAGAGAGAGTAAGCAGGAAAAAAAAAAAAAAGAAAAAGAAAAAGAAGGAAGGTATTATTCGTTTGTGAGCCAAACCCAGCCACATCGTTCAAAGGGAGCGTTTTGTACCGTTCAATGTTGGTCAAAAGAGAATGTATAAAAGTGTTCGTTTTATTTCAATTAGATTTATTGTGTTACTAATTCGTTTGTATGGTGTAGCTTGTGTAAATACGTCAGAGATTAATTGCTAAAGAGGCATATATATTATATTAGATTCATAATCCGTCCAGATTTATTTATAAAAATAATATTGTTAGAAAATTAAAATTTTAATAAAATATTTATTCTCTAAAATAATAAAATATATTTGTTAATATAATATTTCAATTAAATTTAAAAGATATAAATAAAAATAAATTATGTAATTAAATCAAAATAATTTTTGGTGCGATGTTAATGTAATATATCACACAAAATATAATCATACTTTTAAAAATGACAAATCATCTTAAAAAATAATTAATTTAATAGTAGAAATTTGTAAAAAAAAAAAAAAAAAAAAACTAACACATTATAGTATTTGATAGAAAAATATTAAAATTCTCTAGAACTTAACCCATCTCACAGTTATAGTTTTGACATTTTGGTTTGTACCAAAGCAAGTATGGTCGTAAAAAATGTTTTGAAATCCAACAGTGTGGATTGTAAAATGCATGACAATGATAAATATTGACCTTCTATAAGGGTTTTTAGTGGGTTTCATAGAAAGTGAAAAATTGGGCAAAAAAAAAAACTAAAAATTTGTTTGATATTAGAGTATAAAAAAATGAGAGAAAATTTTAGAGAGAGAAAAAAAACGAGAAGAGTAAAGAGGGAAGAAGAACAAGATAAGAGAACGCATAGATCTTTTTAATTTTAGGTAATAAACCATTTGAAGAATTTTGTTTAAAATAATTTTTTTTTTTTTTTTTTTTTGTCGAAGATAGATTGGGAGAATTTGAAGATTTTGACGTGTCTTTTTTTTTTTTTTTAGTCATTTTTTTCCTTTATCTGTCGCTTTTTCTTATTATGACTATTTATAGTTTTATATGTTCAATTTTTAGGAGAAGAGATGAATAAGCATAAAGAAAACGAATAAATATAATAATTTACAAAGTTTAGGCTGAACATTATATAGTATGGATTTTTCGATTCTTCCACATGAAAACAAAGAGATATGTAGTGAATATCAAGCGACAATTTACTTGCATGAACAGAAGCAGTGAATACCAAAAAAAAAAAATTGGGGAAGTTACTTTTTGAGGACCATTTTCTAATTTAATACCAAACAAAGAAAGTTAGTATTCATTTTGAAGTACATATACAGTTAATTTATAGCAAGTTGATAGAGAATAACTTTTGTTTGGAATTAAGATGGAGAGTGGTCACTAAAAATGCAATTTCCTCAAAAGTCACTAATAGTAACTTTTTGGGAAAATTACGTTTTAATGAGCAGTTTTCAATGTAATACGAAACAAAAGAAATTAGTAGTCATTTCACACATGTATATACTTAGTATGGAGCGAGTTGACAGCTTGTATCTTTTATTGGGATTAAGTTAGAAAATGATCACCAAAAGTTAATGTTTCGAAAAAAAGTTTTAACTCTTTCACTGTTGGGTATGTGATTTTTTTTTTTTTAAAGAAAAAGAAGTTGACACGTGGCACAATTACAAATAACTAATCCACCGTTATATATATATTAGACTTTGCACAAAAAAATATAATCGGATTACTTAGATTTAAATAACTAAATTGTGTAACAATTACAATTGGAATATTTTTCAAAATTTTGGTTGAGCAGCGAGATCTGAAAAGAACCCAACCCAACCATAACTGTAAAACACTAATTAAAAATTATTGCTCAATTTATTTAGTTAAAGCAAGTAATTCAATTATATTTTTCAATCTCACTTAATAAGCACACATTACACCTGGGCCCGCCGCGCCGCCCGGGGGGGGGTAGCAAGGTCTGAAAAGAACCAAGCCCAGTATATTTGTAATTTTTTTTATCTATTTAGTTATTGAACGTGTACAATGAGATATGTATAATTGAATGACATTTGTCGTAACGGTAGGCCATTGTCGTAGCCACGCGCACATGCACCCAAATAGTGCTTCCGTAATTATCACAGATTCCACGCTTCTGAAATATTGCTGAAATTTTCATAGATATTTTTACAAAAATAAAAATAAAAAAATGAAACATTTTTATGCCGAATTACTGCTTAATTTTCTGCACATATTTTAACAAATGGCCATATTATGGTTCGTTCATGCCATTTCATTCAATTAATTTCTAAAACAAATCAAGTTAATTCAAAATCCAAATCTTCTTTAAGTCAAATTTAATTCAATTCATACCAGATTGGGTCCAATTTTTTTTCAATTGAAGTAAATCAAATTTTTCTTAAAGACTCAACCGTTCGCTAAAATCAATGTTATCTAATTTGATTAACACGCAAGCAAATTCGTATGCGTAGAGTTCCAAAGATGCTCAACCCATATTTTTTGTAGTTTAATGCCACATGTATATATCATCTTTGCTTTACATCTTTTTAAAAAAATAATAATATCATCTTTATTTGCATTTTTTAAAATAAAATCACACGCCATATTTTATAAGACACTCACACTCAGACATGACATTGAGTTATCAAACCCATCTTTCAAATGAAAATCAATTTTCATCTTTCAAATTAAAATAAATTGCATCTTTCAAAATAAAAATGTATGCCATTTTTCAATAAGATTTTTTGGACAAATCATGGCCACCTTTTACCTAACCTAATGTCAAGATCACAAGCATGCATTAATGTAAGAATTTGTTTAAAGTTTAGAATTAATAGAAGATACAATTTACGACGTGAAAACCATGATTTCAATTCAGGGGGTGCAAATACTTTCCCCCTCCTCAACCAAACCTCAGTACCCAAATATACATTTGGTAACAAAGACCTTAGGATTCTTTTAAAATTCAAATCAGACTTAATCATTGACTCTGAATACATTCAAATACAACCAGTTACATCTTCAAACCGATAATGGATGACTGAGTCTTTCACATTATTGGGAATACCTTTCTTTAAGAGGATAGTCACTTTAAAGTTGATCAAAAGGTGCCAGACCGCTGCCCTGGATTTGGAGGGGGGCGACACTCATCATTAGCAATTGAGTGAAAACATGGGTGTGGAATGCAATTAATTTAAATTGTACTATTAATTAGTGTGAACAACTGTTGTCTTTGAAAAATAAAAATAAAGTAGTTTTTACTTTGAACCAAAAGAAACGTAGGTAACACATTATTTTTTTATTTTTATTTTTATTTTTTACTTTGAATAAAAAAAAAAATGGTAGTTTTTACTTTCAGCCAAAGAAACTCATTTATTCCATTTGCCTATTTTCCAACAAAAACACCTTTTTACACACTCTAAGCCGTGAGACCCTCTTTCACTCTCTTCAATGAACCCCCAGTGACCTATGAGTAGACGACAACCACTCTTCCAGTTCTGACCACCTTCCGACGACCTCTGTTCAGGCGACCCCCTTGCACTTCCGACCACACAATCTCCCCCCTTCCATGTTCTATTGCTATAGCTAGAAGAATCAAAGATGCCAATACATATTGCATGGCAGCCTCTGCTTGCCCAAGCCGTGTGGCTGAAGACAATAGTTTCAGAAGTGATGGAGCAGACCATCATATTCAAACGCAAGCTCGAACACCTCAAAACCACACTTGATTCCCTAATTCCAAAGTTGAACGAGATTGGGGAATTATATAAAATGTGTGATGCTCCTTCGAAGCAAAGCACCCCTGATGAATTGATGAGTTTATTGCAGAATGGGAAGAAGCTTGTGGACGAGTGCAAGGATTGTTGGAGCTTCTTCAAGTGGGTCTCGCACTCGGCCAAACTCACTCAATTGGATGATGCTCTTGTTAGGTTCTGTCAGGTGGATTTGCAGCTGGAGCAATTGAAGGGGATCAAGTTGATCTCCGTTCAAATGAAGGCGATGAACGAGAAATTGGACGCCCTGAACAAGAAATTGGACAGAAATACTACGGGGAAAACAAGCAAGAACTTTCTGTCACGCCCCGACTCGGAGAGTCGACACGTGGATAAAAGTCAAAGTAAAAAGGTGTACACGTGGATAAGTCAGAGTATAAAAGTTGCGGAAGACTTAGTCAAATCCACGTGTATTTTTTTTTTATTTATATTTTTAATAATAATAGTGCCAGCTCATCAATAATACCCAAATAATTAATATGAAATGTTATGCTCACACATCATGCCCATAATAATATATGGTCTCAAAATAATGCCAACATCCCTGGCACATAGGTTGGATTCAAACTATTCAAGGTTCATTAAGTAATAATGGTAATAACAATAATAATAATAGAAATGTCCATACATCAAAATAACATAGTCTCTATGTAATGCACGTGCATCTATCCTCATCCATGACTATGTTAGTATGCCACCTTCAAGTTCCAACCTCAAATTATGCCATTAGGCATCCGCCATCGGCAAACCCTCACTCATCACCTGATCATCTGAAATAATAATAGGATGAGCTGCAAAGCCCAATAGGAAATATGTGTGGATTCTATACAATTAATATATGTGCAGATACATGGTATATGAATTAAAATCATTTAATAACTTAAAATCAAATATCAGTCACAAATCAATACTTTGTGTGGGTTTTGAGTTAATTTCCCAAAATTCTCATAGTATCTCCAATTCCCAAAACTATGGGATCAAACCATGCATCAACCGTCGCTAATCACAGGTTACGTCGTCACGTCAACCCCCGGCTCAGTCAAGCACGAAAATAACCAACACCTACGCGGCGTTCTTCCTCGAGGGCTTCAGGGTCTTTCACCCAAGGGCACTTTACCCTGCTTGCTATTCGCGGAGTATTCTCAACGCAGGACACCACTTCATTGTGATGCCCCCACCCGTTTGATGCATACCAAGACCCAAGGTCCATACATCCAAAACAATTTCCATCATTCAAATAAATATCTGAGTGTCCAAAAGTATCCATAAACATGTTTGATAAATTTCTAGAATTTCAGTAACATTTCTAAAGCATTTCCCAGTAACCAACATTTATAAAGCATTTTTCCAAGATCCAAGTATCATGAAAATTTCACATATTTAACAGATATTTCACAATAACATTTAAACGAGTATATAACCATGTATCTTTAAGGAACAATATAAAACAGTCGTATCAAATGATATATTGAAGGATTCCCTAAATTTTGAACAAGTAATAAAAATATTTGGTTATAAATCAGTGGGAAAATCCAAAAATATCATTAAAGCATTTAAAATCACATTTATAGAACAACACCATATTAAATGTAAAGAAGCCACATTTCCTACCTCAATTGCGAGCAATACCAACCCAAAACCACGTGATAGACACTGACAATGCGAATGCAGCGTTAATGCTCCCTAGGGTCCTCCCGAGGACCGATAAAATCTGATAATTATGCATACGTAATCTTTAGGTAAATTTAAAAATAAATATAACGCACTCAAAAATTACTATTGGCCTTCTAACAGTAAACTATGGTCCCAAAATCATCAAAATAATTTTTAAAACACTCTCTATAATTTCTGGGAATTTTCTGTAATTTTTGGAATTTTCTTATATTTTCTGGAATTTTTAATAAATATTAATTTGGCCAAAAAGTCAAACTACAATCAAACTTGGTCAAAATGATCAACTAAGGGTCCCACATGGTAGGGCCCTCTAAGACGAGTCCAACGGTCAAATTTGGGGTTCATATGATTATCGTATGGCTTTTAAATGCGTGAGAACACGGTAAGGTACACAGATGCACCCACACAGGATCATAGACCTATGGGGTCATCTTCAACCTCCCGCGGGTTGAATTGTGTAACCGGGTTACACCGTGTGTTCAACGGGCCAACTTCGACGATTAATATCTCTCTTGTTTCTTAACCGTTTTCAGTGATTCAAGTGTCGAATCGAAGCTCATGCGGAGTACTACGTGCGACTATAAATTGTTCATTCAGAATCCTATAAAATCATATTCGTTTTTAAGCCTAAAGTTTCGGGTTTTCATGATCCAAAATTCTAAAATTTCTAAAACTTCAACCTACAGTCAATTTCTCTAAAATTTGACACTACCATGGTGTTCCTTGGTCCCAAAAACATAAAATATGATCATCCTTTCTAAGAATAACATAAGAAAATAAAATTGCATATACATATATATATATATATACACAGTAAGTGATATTTATATATATATATATATATATATGAAATCAACGATAGAGGAGGTGAGGATTTTACCTCACTAAGAGAGCTCCACGAACTCAGCCAAAAACCTCTACTAGACCACTCTGTTTTTTTTCTCCTCTGTTCTTCCTCAATTTCTCTCTCTCTGTTGCTCTTTCTCTAATTCTCTGTCTCGATCCCTCTATACATATAAATATAACCAAAGCAGATGCCAGTGGTAAGTGCAGCTAATGATTCCTCTATACTTATATATATATCCAAAGCAAATGGAAGTGGTGGTGCGGCTAATGATCCCTCTTTACATATATATATATATATATATATATATATCTATACTACCTATAAAAAGATGAATGTAAGAAAAACTTTTGATTGACTAATATACCCTTATTTTAATTTTTAAATACACAACTACCCACCCTTCTGCATATATAGGAAATATAGTAATATAGAAACTATAATTCTAAAACACATACCTTAATATATTCTAAAACACATACCTTAATATATAAAATACAAATAGGAATTCAAAGGAAACGGAAACTATAATTCCTATATAATAGAAATATATAGGAATATGGAAATTATAATTCTAAAACACATACTTTAATATATTCTAAAACACATACCTTAATATATAAAACACAAATAAGAACTTAAAGGAAACGGAAACTATAATTCCTATATAATAAATAAACAACCGGAACACATACCTTAATATTACTTCTCTCCCTCTTCATACGTCTCTTTGTTGGCCCTACAGATTGTACATTCATCCATCTCTTATTTTCAATTGGAGATTCAAACTCACATCAAGGTATAATTTTCTTTATATATTTTCTATATTCTAGATCTTTATATTCAAAATTCCTCAATAAGAGGTATTATTATTATACCCATTCATGTTGTGGCTTTTTATCTTCTGAATGGACTAATTGTAAATGCATGTTGATTTTGTTTTAGGTTGTTGGGTGATTACTTCTAATTTTGTTCTTAAATCTAGGGTTCTTTATCATGAAGGAGTAAAATATTTTATTTGAAGACAATATCTCTAATAGGGTTTAGAAAAAGTTATTGGGAAAAGACTATAATATCCATTCCAGACATGGCTACGAAAAACTGAATTCTACTTGGGTCCGAAAGCAAAGAACCCACAAATAATGTTAATTCGACCAGATTGAACAAGAAAGAATGAATTTTTAGACGGCAAAGGGTGCTGTGTTTCCCACTAAACACCTTGGCAAGAATTATCTGTAGGATGCTTAATCCAACCATTCTAATTACTAGCAAACCATACTAGACAGATGATAGAATCTGATACAGAGCATAACACAAAATACTAAAAATCCTAGCATGTCCTTAGAGCTTTAACATATGAAACAATGGGCTTCCTTTCGCCCAAAATGCCTGCCATGGGCATTGTACATGTTTTTTCTTTCAAATCATCTCAGACCTTTGCCAAAAAAAAAAAAAAAAAAAATCACACCACATAAGGCTCTTAATATATTTCTTTCAAGTTACTTATACGTAATTAAAATGAAAAAACATATGACATAATTTAGGGTATGCACCATAAACAACAGAAAAGTAAAGGTTCCAATTCCGCTGATATCTGCAGCAGTGGACGAATTCTTAGAAGACAATATGTTCACCAACCAAGGTTCTTCTCATTATGCATAGAGCTCCAAATTAGATAATTTCTAGAAGGTGTTAGCAATCAGGGGTGTCCTTTTCTTTAAAATAATCTTCAAATTTTCTAAAAAATCAAGCTCTGTACCCCTTGGTAATTGCCACTCAAATGAATGCAACAGAGAAGCCAGTTCATACATCATCATCCTCTCCCCTAATTAAGGGAACCCCTGCACACATCCTTCTTCCAGATCCAAATGGTAGATATTGAAAATTGTTACCAGTATAAGATAGATATAAATATAAGAGGTTCTCTTCATCAAAAGATTTTTAAAAAAAAAAAAAAAAAAAAAAAAAAATGCACTTCTTATTTATCTATTTTTTCCCATTAAAGTTGAGCCAAGTAATATATATATATATATATATTGTAATGTACAATTTACCCATTTTTCATGAGCATATAACTACACTAATGTTGTATTGGAAAACCCTTAAAACATTAATGTTTTCACTCTCTTAACAAGCCCTAAACCAACACCAGCCAATGTCCATCATCTCTGTTAATAGCCCCACCCACTTTTCTCTCTCGAAATCTAGGGTTTAAGGTTTGTGCTTTTCGATTTCAGCACGTGAGAAAAAATCTCTAATAGAAGTTTAAGTTTTGAAATTCATTGTCACTTAATCTCAAGATAATCTCATGGTCAGAATATCTATCCTATGATGGTTGTGTTATTTTCCTTATATATTTTTATTTTTTGTGTTTTCCAGATCTTGAGTTTCCCTAACTCTAACCCGGCCTCATCTTACCAATACATCATCAGGTATGCATCCTTTGTTGTTGTTATTATTGTTATTACTTTTTTTTTCTTTCTAAAATTGAATAAAAATGTTATAGATGCATGCCACATACACCATAAAGAAAAAAAAATTGGTTCAAATTATGAGTATGAATTAAGTATAAAATAGTAAAGAATTTCATTTAATTTTTTATATTATAAAAAAACCCAACTTTCCAACTCATAGAATAATATTTTCAATGAGTTTGATGACATTTATTTTAATTTATTTCTTATTTTTTGAATTTAAACACAATGTTATTTGTTCAACGTATTTATGAAATAATTTTTTTTTAAAATTATTACCCTTTGAAATAAGTACATAATTAGGTTAGTTGCCAAACAAGTTCAAAAAAAAAAAAAGGGTTAAACTATTTAGCTTTTTCCTTACAAAAATAAATAAATAAATAAATAAATATATATATATATATATATATATATATATATATATATATATATATATACACACACTGACAGAGTTATGAGAAAACATCCTTTTAATAGGCAAGTGTACAACTGAAATTTACATATATTTTTGGTATTTATTTAAGTTATCGATAACACATTTAATTAATTTATTAGTTTTGGCACTGATTTTTTGTTTTTTCCATCACAAAAATCTCTTCTTTAAAAGACAATTTATATGGTCCACTTCAACATAAATTCATATCCCATTGATGGAATATTTATTTTACAATATAAAAATATTCACGTGCAACGCACGTGCGCACTAACTAGTATATATATATATACACATCCAAAGCAGATGCAAGTGGTGGGTGCATAATTTTATGCTACACTTGCCTAAGTTATGGTGAAGTTGCACACATAGGATCAAATAAATATCATAAATATATTTCTAAAATTCAGGTCATCACACTTTCCATATTGGATTCGAGGTAAAATGTCAATAACAATTTTTCATGTAGTAAATGGACGACTGTATCGGCTCTCTCACCGCTCCGCTTAATAATTTGCTGCAGATATTTTGATAGATGTGTTCGCATGCTTGGCTGCTCTTTCCATCGCCGCAACAGCAGCATGGGTAGTACTTAAATTCCTGCCAATAATATTGGTAGTACTTCAATTCAACTTGGTCACTATTGCTTCGTGGGTGGCCATATTCATCGCCGCTTGTGGGTTCCCTACGAGTTTCGCTGTTCTTTCCATCGGAATAGTAGCATGCGTAGGACTGCAATTCAACTTGGCCGCTGTTCTTCCGTGGCTGGCCATATCTATGTTCATACTAGTCGGAAAAAAGAAGGAAACATTCTCAGACGACTTCTTCAACGGTAAGTCCTTACCCTCTCTCTCTCTCTCTCTCTCTCTCTCTATATATATATATATATATATATATTTCAAACAAATTTATTTTGAGAGGACGAATGAGCCCTTCCGGTCACTACTCCAAAAAGATCTACGATCACGGTTAAAAATCGGCAGCATAAACGTTTAATCATCGTTTTTGTTTCTCTGAGACTACCGAGATGGATCATGGAGTGACTTTTTCTCCCAAACGGTCACACCGACGGCATTACTCTTATTGGGGTGATTTCAAGTGTTGGCCACAATCACTCGACTCATTGACTCAGTGACTCGACCTAATATGCACCTCCAACCTTCATATATCGTTCATTCCCAAACCTTTTTCGAGAACGACAATCCACTTCCGTAATATAATTGTGATAATTTTATTTGTTATATATTGATCCAGGTGGGGTAGCCGCCACACCTGGATTTTTTTTTTTTTTCCTTTTTTTGTCCCCCGGCCCGTAATTCCCTAATCGTAACTACCTCCACATGTGGAGGTAAGCTAATGCCACACCTGGTTCACAGAGACTCGACTGTTTATGGGGCTATAAATTGTCCTCTTACAAAATGGTATACAAAGACTAATGAGAATTAACAGTATACTAGTTAACAGTGTCAAGTTGGGTGAAACCTGGAGCTGAATTTGGACTTCTTTATATATGGGTCTTTCCAAATCAAATGCTAGAGAGCAAAGCTAGAGAGGTGGTCCTTGTAATTTAATATTGATGTTAAATGAATTTATATATATGAGCCTTTTCAAATCAAAGGCTATATGTTAGTGATATGTTAGTGAATTAATATTGAAGTTGAATTGATGTTAATTAGTGAATTAAAATTTTTGATCTTAGATAGAGGATTAATATTGATGTTCAACTATTGATTGTTGATGTTGGACGAGTTTGGCTTGTCATTGTAATTTGTAGACTGGGGATTGAGAAGGGAAGGAGATAATATATGCACAAAATAAATTTTGGAAAATTTTCTACCTCAAAATAAGAAGGGAAAAGAAAGTTTTTGAACAAAAACATCTTCGGATTTTTAAATTAGGATAAAATACTAACAACAAAACCAAAGTAAGTTTGCCTACTCTTATCTAAATTCCTGACTTGGTCCCTAGCTAGCTACTATTGTTATCGGTGATGATGGCTTTCATGTACCTAGTTATTCGTATATGCGTGTTAATTAATAACAATTTCTCATATACTAAATGGACAACTGTATTGGCTCTCTCACCCCTCCGCTTAATTTGTTGCAGAAATTTTGTTGGGTGGGTTCTCAGGTTTGTCTGTTCTTTCTACCGCGGCAATAGCAGTGTGGGTAGTACTTAAATTACTGCTATTGGTAGGACTTGAATTCAACTTCGCCACTGTTGCTTCGTGGGTGGACATATCCATCGCTGCTCTCGCGTTCTCTCCAGCTTTAGCTGTTCTTTCAATCGGAATAGTAGCATGCGTAGGACTTCAATTCAACTTCGCCACTGTTGTTCCGTGGGTGGCCATATCTATCATTATACTAATCCGAAGTCAGAAGGAAAGTATAAGTTTACGTGATAAGGAGAAAAGTATAAGCTTACGTGACAAGGAGAAAAGTATAAGTTTACGTGATAAGGAGGAAACTATAAGTTCAGTTCATGTGGCAGCCGCATTAATATTTTTGTTTATATGTACGATGGTCACAGCGTTTATATGTACTATGGTCATAGTGTTTATATGTACTATGGTCATAGGATATATATGCAAAGATACTGACAATGCTCAGGCTTCTCCCGTGGTAAGTCCTTACCCCCCCTCTCTCTCTCTCTCTCTCTCTCTCTATATATATATATATATATATATATATATACTCCCAAACGGTCACAATGAGTACTAGAAGCATGATGACAAAAAAACCATAGAAAAGTAAGACCATAAATAAGGAATGTTATTGATCACGGTGCTACCAACAACTGTTAATTGGAAGAAGCTAGTCTCTTAGTGATTCCTCAAATGTTATGAGTGGACGTCACATTTCCATACGCGTTTGATAGTCGAGGCAGAGTTGGGTATAAAGTTTGTCCCTAAAACAGTCAAAGATCGACATTCATAAAATGAATTGGGATAATTGGAAGTATGAAAACATGAGATTATAAATAGTTTACTGGTTAATAAGTTGGTTTACTAAAATATTCATTTTATTTCATTAGTTATATATGGCTATTATATATGTTTGATGGTTTTAAATCTTAGTGTAGTTCCATGAAAAATGTATTCTATGGAGTGTTAGCTCACTCGTAATGAATTTGCAGAGTTCAAATAAAGACGGGAATGTTTCAGCAAAGTCCAAATAAAGATGGGAATGCTTCAGCTTGAAAGGATTGTGCTGACTATGGCTTCAATGCTAGGATATATGTCTGCTTATGTGACTCATTTCTATGCGAAGTCTAAACTTTTTGAATAATATGCACTGTTGTATTAATTATGAATTGTATTAATGGCTTTGGCCTTAGATGTTATTTTCATTTGAGAACTTAATTGTATTGTAATATTTAATTATGAATTGTGCGGGTCATGAGAAATATGCTGTTCTATAGATATATTTTCTATAGATTTGTGATTATGTTGATATATAATTTGGTATGTTTTAATTACAAATGGTACTATTATGGATTTTTATTAGAATTTATGAAAATAAAATAATCGTCCCTAAAGAGTTTTATCAAACAGAAGAACAATTAATGGTTTGTCCAAATTAAACATTTTATTTCCCACTATTATCACACGCATCATATTAGTGTGGAGAGTGATTGGTTTGTCTTTGCGGATGTGGAAGCTGGTCTGTGGTTGCTTTCGTTAGTGGGAAGCTACTTCGATTTTTTATTTTTCTTTTGGTTCAAAGGGAGAAAGCAGGAACAAAACTAGCTTCTAGGGATACAGATACCCACTAGCTTCTATGGCAACCAAAGCTTGTGAAAAGGTTAGGTATATGTCGGTTCCAGTGATGTGGTTATGTGTTTATGCATAATTGCAGACTTGCAGACACAAGGGACCTTGTTGTGGTTCCATGCGCTATCAGTAAGGCTGGGAATGATTGAAGGTTTCGGCCAAGTAGATGGCGGTGATAAGGGAGACATTGGCTTTTGTGCAGAGACAAGAGGAAATAGGAAAAGTTGATATATTAATTAAAATAAATTATAATATAATAAATAGAGATGAAATTGCACACTTTTTACAGTGTTTGCAGTAAAATAATCAAAACTTGCCATCATTTGTGGGGACTTTGGTCAAGAAATCACCGACGAAAGTCATTAGTCTCACTCCTTCCTAATTCCCCAATTTCCTGAATTTAGTATTGGTATGAGAAATACTGATGAAATCGCCCAAATTGATTGCTGGAATTTTACCTTGCCGAAAAATTATCAGTGTACGCCAGAATTTATGGCGACTTTCCTGGAAAAATCACTAGCGAAACCCATAAATTTCTTCAAATTTTCTCATGTTTCCCATTTTCTTCAATCTGCTATAAGTTTGAGTGGAAAGAAAAAAGTCAAAATACGATAAAAGTCACAATACCCGATTTGGTGACAGGAATCCACATTCCAAACTCGTTTCCGTGTGAGAGTAGAATGGCCATGGTCACTTGGGGAAATACCCAGGAAGATTCCATAGAAGTAGCAAAGAAAAATGAGATGAGCCAAAGGAACTTCTGTGAAACAAAACGGATTCCTTGGTGCCATTATAAATAGGCTTCCTATTGTGAAAAATGAATTTAATGGCAGCAGGACACATTGGAGAGGCTGCTTTAGGAGCCAATTTGAATATGTGCAGAACTCCAAGATCGTAATTAAGAAAAAAAAAATCCTCTTGATCTTTGAAAGTCCTATTAAATTATCTGGCAGACTTTTAAAAAGTTTGAATTACCAATAATCCTTACATGAACAGCTACCATCCTCAAAACAATGGAACCGATTTGAATCCCTTACTATTATTTTTCTCTTCACTATCTCTAAGATAAATTTAATAGCAGTGAAGCAGTCTACACAAGTTCTTAAAATCTTGAAAACCTTAATTGGCGCGCCTGGTGGAGTGGTGATAATTCCAAATGCAACCACAAGCTTCTCACTGTGATAGAAGAGATTTTGCTCTTTCTACCCCTTCTCAACATCATGTAGAACAAAATTCGTTCAGGGACATAACCCCAGCTTCCTCCTTCATCCTCTATGAAAGCTCCCCCGAAAACTCATATATTTCCTTGAGTTAGGGTGGGACGTAGGCAAGGGTGGAACTAGGATTTAAAATTGACTTGGGTTAGATAAAAAACTAAGAAACACATATACACACCCACATATATATATAAAGTGCATAAAATATAAGAACATGTGTATGTAATTGCTAATAAAAAAAAAAAAGAAAAAAAAAAGAGGTCCTTTTGTTAAACAAAAAATACGAATAAAAACCCAAATAAAAAAATAAAATAAAAAATCAGATCGATGCAAAAGGAAAAAAAATGTATTCTTAACACGTTCAGATATTCTTCTTGTTCATTGTTCCTTTATTTTTTGTTTCTTAGCAAAAAATAAAAAAATTCGAATTCTTCTTACAATAATTGAAAATTGTCATGACCTCACTATATTTGCCGGTCTCAACTCTCATAGTCTAAGGATTAGTAGCGCCTAGGCATGTAGAGTGAATGGGGAGAGAGAACCAAAAATTAATTTTTAAAAAAAAAAAAAAAAAAAAAAACCAACTCTTCAGCTTTCTCTCTTTTTTCTTTTTTTTTTTTCTTCTTTTACCTATTGTCCTTTGTTTGGATTAAGAGAACAAGTCTCTAGATCGGGGAGATGAGCACAAAGCACCCCATGTGGTAGGCGGGCCAGCCGGCCAACTGTTATCCACGTCTCCCATTTCCCTTCTTTGTTTTAATTTTGGGCTGCCTTTGTTTTTGGGCTGATTTTCTATTTGTGTGACCTGGGCTAACATTGAAGTCCAAAGAAAGGGGCCTCTATTGGCATCCGAATACTTGTTTTCCATCCTTCACTTATTTTACATTTCAAGATTTTATGAAAAATATAAAAGGTTTTTATAAAAACCAAATTCGCTATCCATTAGAAAACAACATTTTAAACAACTTTGTAAAATAAAGTTTTTTCACAATTTGTCGTTTAAGTGAAATTTTGGCCATTTGCGGTCTCTATTTCATAAATGGCTAAAAAGTTCATTTAAACGATAGATTTTTGAAAAACTTTTTTCTACAATGTTGTTCAAAAGGATGTTTTCTAGTAAATTACGTTATTAATTTTCATGAAAACTTTTTATATTTTTCATAAAATCTTTTACTATAAAATAAGTGGGGGATGAAAAGCAAGTCTTTGAGTGCCAATAGAAGCTCCCCCGAAGAAATTAGACAAGTAAAAAAACATAATTTGGGTGGGCTACCTAGGCTACAGCCCAGTGTAGCCCGCTACATAGATCCGCCCATGGACGTAGGGATGTGAAAAAAAACTACCTAATCTAGTAGGCCATGTTTGTTTGGTTGGAATGGAATGGAATTTCATTCTAATTTATTTCAAACAACATGTTTGGATGAGGTAATTAAATGGGAATTGAATCAAACAGCAGTAGTGAATTATAATGATATTCATTCCGCAATGTTTATTTCAATCTCATTCCATTTTAGACTATTTTGAGCATGGAATCAGATTCCATTCCCACCCATTTCATTCCAATCAAACAAACATATCCTTAAATTAAACCAATTCACTTCATTCCACACCAATCCAAGCGGTTTAAAAATTTAGACGACATGATTTGGGCAGATTGAAAAATAAAATTAGTAGTTTGGTTTGGTTAGCAGGTTGATCTTTCTCAAACCGCCAATAAACTAAAACGACCCCCTAAACACCAATATATATATTTTCTTATAACAATAATTTATGATCAAGTAGCAAATAGAATGTTATCAATCAACAATAACTATCTCTAATTTCATCAACATTGAGCATAAGGATGTTCTCATAAAGTATGTCTTTTACATTAAAATATTTTGTGAGTGTATAGCAAACTTTACATAACCACCTTCGAGGATTAATTTTTTTAAGATTTATTTATAACATACTATAATCAGTTAAGGTTATATATTAAAAAAGGCTTTATTGAATATGGTATGATAAAATCCGTTAAAACCGTCAAAACTATTAGTAACAAATTGCTAAAAAAATTGATCACCTTATCGATTTTCAACATCCATGGTTTGGTTACATGTTAAAAAATTTGCAATCCACTTATGATGGGTTAGTTGATGATTAATTTACCTTCTAGAATACTCTTCAAACCAATCCGCGCGCATCTCTAGTAGGATGTATCTCCCACCAAGAGCACATGGACCTCTCTCTTGATCTCAACCCAACTCAAGCCGGTTTCTCGACCACTCCTCTATTATCCATGGTATTTCCGATCTTTGCCACTTCATCCCACATACCAGCAAGAACATCATATAATGACCTTGGGTCCACCCATTGTACCCGTTTGCTTCCCCATTAAGGCATCTAGATTTATATATGTATATTAATAAAAAAATTAGAAAAAAAAAAAAAAAAAAAGGAAGAGAGGAAAGGGTTGAGTCGGTGCCCGGGGAAAAAGACAAAACAAGAGATAAAGAAGAGAGGGATGGACGGGTAGAGAGAGAGGAAAAGAGAGAGAGAGAGGAAAGAGAGAAAAGAAAAAAAAAGAAAGAGAGAGGGAGGGCCGTACGGCCATGGAAGGGAAATACAGAGAGAGAGAGAGAGAGAGAGTAAGCAGAAAGGAAAAAAAGAAGGTATTATTCGTTTGTGAGCCAAACCCAGCCACACCATTCAAAGGGCGCGTTTTGTACCGTTCAATGTTGGTCAAAAGAAAGCGTATAAAACTGTTCGTTTTATTTCAATTAGATTTATTGTGTTACTAATTCGTTTGTGTAAATACGTCACAGGTTAATTGCCAAAGAGGCATATATATATATATATATATTAGACTTTGCACACAAAAATATAATCGGATGACTTAGATTTAAATAAATAAATTGTGTAACAATTACAAATGGAATATTTTTCAAAATTTTGGTTGAGTAGCGAGACCTGAAAAGAACCCAACCCAGCCATAACTGTAAAACGTTAATTAAAATTTTTTGCCCAATTTATTTAGTTAAAGCAAGTAATTCAATTATATTTTTCAATTTCACTTAATAAGCACACATTGCACCTGGGGGTAGCGAGATCTGAAAAGAACCAAGCCCAGTATATTTGTAAAAAGAAATAATGTTTGTTCTTTTGCAGGATTTTTTTTATCTATTTATTTATTGATCATGAACAATGAGATATGCATAATTGAATAACATTTGTTGTAAGGGTAGGCTATTGTCGTAGCCACGCGCACGTGCACCCAAATAGTGCTTCCGTAATTATCATAGATTCCATGCTTCTGAAATACTGTTGAAATTATTATAGATATTTTTATCAAAAAAAAAAAAAAAAAAACATTTTTATGCCGAAACACTGCTTAATTTTCTGCACATATTTTAACAAATGGCCATATTGTGGTTCGTTCATGCCATTTCATTCAATTTATTTCTAAAACAAATCAAGTCAATTCAAAATCCAAATCTTCTTTAAGTCAAATTTAATTAAATTCATACCAGATTGGATCCACTCTTTTTTCAATTGAAGTAAATCAAATTTTTCTTAAAGGCTCAACCGATCGCTAAAATCAATGTCATCTAATTTGATTCGCACGCAAGCAAATTCGTATGTGTAGGGTTCCAACGATACTCAACCCATATTATTTGTAGTTTAATGCCACATGTATATACCATCTTTGCTTCGCATCTTTCAAAAAAATAATAATATCATCTCTATTTACGTTTTTTAAAATAAAATCATACCCCATATTTTATAGAACACTAACACTCAGACATGACATTGGGTTATCACACCCATCTTTCAAATGAAAATCAATTTTTATCTTTCAAATTAAAATAAATTGCATCTTTCAAAAGAAAAGTGTATGCCATCTTTCAATAAGATAATTTAGACAAATCATGACCACCCTTTACCTAACTAATGTCAAGATCACAAGCATGCATTAATGTAGGAATTTGTTTAAAGTTTAGAATTAATAGAAAATACAATTTACGATGGGAAAACCATGATTTCAATTCACGGGTGCAAGGGGGTGCAAATACTTTCCCCCTCCTCAACAAACCTCTGTAGCCAAATATACGTTTGGTAACAAAGACCTTAGGAGTCTTTTAAAATTCAAATCAAACTTAATCATTTACTCTGAATACATTCAAATACAACCAGCCAGTTGCATCTTCAAACCGATAATGGCTGACCGAGTCTTTCACATTATTGCGAATAGCTTTCTTTAAGAGGATAGTCACTTTAAAGTTGATCAAAAGGTGCCAGACCGCTGCCCTGGATTTGGAGGGGAGCGACAGTCATCATTAGCAATTGAGTGAAAACAAGTGTGTGGAATGCAATTAATTTAAATTGTACTATTAATTAGTAGTGTGAACAACTGTTGTCTTCGAAAAATAAAAATAAAGTAGTTTTTACTTTGAACAAAAAGAAACGTAGGAAACACTTTTTTTTTTTTACTTTGAATAAAAAAAAAAAAAAAATTGTAGTTTTTACTTCGAACCAAAGAAACTCATTTATTCCACTTGCCTATTTTCCAACAAAAACACCTTTTTACACACTATAAGCCGTGAGACCCTCTTTCACTCTCTTCAATGAACCCCCAGCGACCTATGAGTAGACGACGAACCACTGTTCCAGTTCTGACCACCTTCGGACGACCTCTGTTCAGGCCACCCCTTACACTTCCGACCACACAATCTCCCCCCTTCCATGTTCTATTGCTATAGCTAGAAGAATCAAAGATGCCAATAAACTTGGTCACTATCGTTTCGTGGGTGGCCATATTCATCGCCGCTTGTGGGTTCCCTACGAGTTTCGCTGTTCTTCCCATCGGAATAGTAGCATGCGTAGGACTTCAATTCAACTTGGCCGCTGTTCTTCCGTGGCTGGCCATATCTATGTTTATAGTAAGCGGAAAAAAGAAGGAAACATTCTCAGACGACTTCTTCAACGGTAAGTCCTTACCCTCTCTCTCTCTCTCTCTCTCTCTCTCTCTCTCTATATATATATATATATATATATATATTTCAAAAAATTTATATTTAGAGGACGAATGAGCCCATCCAGTCATTACCACAAAAAGATCTACGATCACGGTTAAAAATCGGCAGCATAAGCGTTTAATCATGGTTTTTGTCTCTCTGAGACTACTGAGTTGGATCATGGAGTGACTTTTTCTCCCAAACGATCACACCGACAGAATTACTCTTATTGGGGTGATTTCAAGTTTTGGCCACAATCACTCGACTCATTGACTCAGTGAGTCGACCTAATATGCACCTCCAACCTTCATATATCGTTCATTCCCAAACCTTTTTAGAAAACGACAATCCACTTCCGTAATATAATTGTGATAATTTTATTGGGTAAATTGTACAAAACTATCCCATTTTTAGAGTGGGTTTCATTTTGGTAGGTGAAGTTTAAAAAGAGTCAATTTAGTATTCAAAATTTTAGTTGGCTTAAAATAATAACGGTGTAAACTATGGTAAGAAAATGACGTTTTTACCCTTCATACAAATGAGTTCGTTTTGAAACACAAGTGCCAACTCCGGCCAACTCCATTTTTGACGGCCAACTGTTGTCTTCCTTCCTCTTTTTTTTCCCTTTTTTTTTAACGAGAAGGAGGAAGCCGACAGACTACCACTTCCACCTAAACTCAAAACTCCCTGCTAACACGAGATCTGACCCGAAAGACTACCACTTCCATCAAACACAAGCTCCGGCAAACTCCATTTTTTCCATAAGTGAGAAAGGGAGAAGTGATTGTCAGACTTCTCTGTTGATTTCAGCTCCAGCGCGCGGAACCCACATATCTTCAGCTTCAATTTTCCATTTTTTATTACTATTACTATTTTGCTGAATCAGATCTGAAAGAGGGAGAGGCGGTGTTTGAGATCGAACAAAAATATGAAGAGGAAGATGAGAGCAGAGAAATAACCAGAGAAACAAAATAATATATATAATTTTTAAAAAAAATAGAACCCAAAAAGAAAAAAAAATTTTGAGGACAAAGGAACCTAGTGGTTCTATGTCACCGTGATGAAGCTTTGAAGTTGCGAAATCAGCTCCCTTTTGCTTTTCCGTTTGGATCACTTCTTTTTCTTCTGTTGCCTTGGTGGGATAACTCGGCAATGTCTTCAGTGATGTGATGCCGGAACAATTAATAATTTGGAGTTTCGTCGGCAAAGATGAAGCAAAGTGGGTATGGCATGTCGAGGGAAGGAGCGGCCAAACCGCCGAAGTGCTTCTTGAAGTCGGGGAGAAAGAGGGGGAGGCTCTTAGAAGCTGTGGCAGGAGTGTGACCAATTAGGCGTTCCATACATAAAAAGGCAAAAAGGACATAAAATAATCAGATAAGGTCACGTGCATATCGTGTGACCAATTTTTCGTTTACTCAATAGACGGTTTATCATGGCAGGACCTTAATTGAAACATAACTAAAACTTTGGGTATCAAATTGGCGCTTTTTTAAACTTGAGGGTATCAAAGTAAAACGCAACCCAAAAGTGAGGGTAGTTTTCTGCCATTTACCCAATTTTATTTGTTATTGATCACGGTTCTACCAACAACTGTAAAACTTTAACCCTCTATTTGGTTTGTGGATTTTACCTACAGAAAAAAAAAAGGAAAGGGAAAAAAAATGCGGAAGAAAGAAAATGAAAGCAAAAAATGAGATCATATTAAGTCAAAATTATTTCAATTATTCTTCTTCAACCAATTTTCTATTGCAACCAAATAAGAAAAAGTAGATTTTCTTATATTTTATTTTTTCCCTTGATAAAATCCAGGAACCAAATAAAGCATAAGGAAAACAAATATCACCCTTATTTATTTAACCATGATTTATGAAGTTGACATTTTCATCACAATTTCTTTTCTTAACAATGATATTTCAAACCACTTTTCTTAAAAGAAAAAAAAAAAAATTCCCACGGTTTGTTTGTTGATCGTGACTCCTTAAACTACTTTTATTTAAAAGAAAAAAAAAATCTCGGTTCTTTAGTTTCTAGGTATCATATGATTTATATGTAATTGTGATTGATGTACATTTGCAAAAATAAGTAAAAAAAAATAATAATAATATCAACAACAATATGCATTCCTTAAGTAACTATGACAGATCATTGATGTACATTTGTGAGGAAAAGAAAAGCAAAAATATCAACAACAATTTACAACACTACTGATCATGCCTCTTTCAAGTAGTGACGTAGCGGAAGCTTATGAAAAAGTATGGCACCGTTTGTTTCTTAGAAAATTGTTCGAATCCACGAACCAAAAAGTAACACATTCGAATTCACGAGCTCAAAGAATAAGATCTCAGAAAAAAATTCTTTATTGAATGAAAGTTAATCTTACAATGAAAATAAATAGCCTTTATATGGACTGCAAAACCTAATTCAACTAAAACTATAACTTTAGGAAAGAAATAACTAAAATAAAGAAAAAATACTAAAAAATTCCAAAAATAAAGAAATTATAATTAAAAGCATAAATCAAAAGCCCTAAACTTAAGCAACAATCTAGTAAAAGGACAACTCCAAACGACAACTGTAGCTCCCGAAATTAAGCAGCACATTATTACCAAAAATAGTAAAAACACGCTTTTGAAGGTCCAAACGAAGGAATTTGCCTGAAAAGTGGCATAGGTCCTGACCATCGGCAGGAGTATTAAACAGCACATCGATTCCAAATCACCCATTGAATTTCATGCAATTTTGACGTTTGACCTTTCTCTCCCTACTAGTTCTTTTTCTTATTTTGTTTTTGGAGATACCTCTATGCTAGCAATTCTTTTGCAATCTGTTCTACATCTACATCAAGTAGTTTGCCGACTGCTTCCAAATTTGTGTTATTTGTACTGGTATATAAAGTTAATTTTGTATGTTTTTTCCCCAAAGCAACCAACCTTACTGCAGATGGAGGTTAGGTGGGGTGGCCGCCACACCTGGATTTTTTTTTCCCCCCGGCCGTAATTCCCTAATCGTAACTGACCTCCACATGTGGAGGTAAGCTAATGCCACACCTGGTTCACAAAGACTCAACCGTTTATGGGGCTATAAATTGTCCTCTTACAAAATGGTATACAAAGACTAATGAGAATTAACACTATACTAATTAATAGTGTCAAGTTGGGTGAAACCTGGAGCTGAATTTGGACATCTTTATATATGGTTCTTTCCAAATCAAATGCTAGAGAGCAAAGCTAGAGAAGTGGTCCTTGTAATTTAATATTGATGTTAAATGAATTTATATATATGAGCCTTTTCAAATCAAAGGCTATATGTTAGTGAGTTAATACTGAAGTTGAATTGATGTTAATTAGTGAATTAAAAATTTTGATCTTAGATAGAGGATTAATATTAATGTTCAACTATTGATTGTTAATGTTGGACGAGTTTGGCTTGCTATTGTAATTTGTAGATTGGGGATTGAGAAGGGAAGGAGATAATATATGCACAAAATAAATTTTTGAAATTTTTTCTACCTCTGAAATAAGATGGGAAAAGAAAGTTTTTGAACAAAAACATCTTTGGATTTTTAAATTAGGATAAAATACTAACAACAAAACCAAGGTAAGTTTGCCTACTCTTATCTAAATTCCTGACTTGGTCCCTAGCTAGCTACGATTGTTATCGGTGATGATGGCTTTCATGTACCTAGTTATTCGTATATGCATGTTAATTTAATAACAATTTTGCATATATTAAATGGACATGCAACTGTATTGGCTCTCTCACCCCTCCCCCTCCCCTTAATTTGTTGCAGAAATTTTGTTAGGTTGGTTCTCAAGTGTGTCTGTTCTTTCCACCGCGGCAATAGCAGTATGGGTAGTACTTAAATTACTGCTATTGGTAGGACTTGAATTCAACTTCGCCACCGTTGCTTCGTGGGTGGACATATCCATCGCTGCTCTCTTGTTCCCTCCGGGTTTAGCTGCTCTTTCCATCGGAATAGTAGCATGCGTAGGACTTCAATTCAACTTCGCCACTGTTGTTCTGTGGGTGGCTATATCTATCATTATACTAATCCGAAAGCAGAAGGAAGTGTATAAGTTTACGTGTTAAGGAGGAAAGTAGTAAAGGTTTCCCTGATGGGGCATTAATATTAGGGATAGGTGCTATTGCCATAGGTGCTATGATCATGCGAAGAAACTGACGAAGCTCAGGCTTCTCCACAGGTAAGTCCTCACTCCTCTTTTCTCTCTCTCTCTCTCTCTCTCTCGCTCTGTGTGTATATATATATATATATATATATATATATATATATAATTTTTTTTTTTTTTGGAGAGGGCGAATGAGCCCTTAAAATGGGCAAAAGCCTTTAATTAATCATGGTTTTCGTCTCTCTGAAACTATCCAGACGGATCATGGAGTGACTTTTTCTCCCAAACGGCCGTCACAATGACTAGAAGCATGATGACAAAAGAACCATAGAAAACCAAGACCAAAAATAAGGAATATTGGTCGAGCCAAGCCACCAGCACGGCACAAAGTTTAGGGTTCTCAATATAATTGTGATCGTTTTATTTGTTATTTATTTTTGTTTATTTGTTATTTATTTGTTATTACTATTATTTTTTTTTTTTTTTGTTATTGATCACAGTTCTACCAACAACTGTTAATTGGAAGAAGTCTCTTAGTGATTCCTCGAACGTTATGAGTGGATGTCCACATTTCCATACGCGTTTGATAGTTGAGGCTGAGTTGGGTATAATGTAATTTGTCCCACAAACCATCAAAGACATTCATAAAATGAATTGGGATAATTGGAAGAATGAAACCATGAGATTATAGATAGTTTACTGGTTAATAATTAAGTTGGTTCACTAAAATATTCACTTTACATCATTCGTTTTATATGGTTAAATATGTTGGATGGTTTTAAATCTTAGTGTAGTTCCATGAAAAATGTATTCTATTGAGTGTTAGCTCACTCGTAATGATTTTGTAGAGTCCAAATAAAGATGGGAATATATATGTATGCTTCAGCCTGAAAGGATTGTACTCACTATGGCTTCAATGTTGGGATATGTGTCTGCTCTTGTGACTCATTTCTATGCTAAGTTAAACTTTTTGAACAATATGCACTGTTGCATTAATTATGAATTGTATTAATGGCTTTGGCCTTAGAGGGTATTTTCATTTGAAAACTTGTGTTGTAATATTTAATTATGAATTGTGCGGGTCATGGGAAATATGATGTTCTATAGATATATTTTCTATAGATTTGTGATAATATTGATATATAACTTGCTATGTTCTAATTACAAATAGTACTGTTCCGGACTTTTATTAGAATTTATGAAAATAAAAAAATTGTCCCTAAAGAGTTTTATTCGAACAGGAAAACAATGGTTTATCAAAATTAAACATTTTATTTCCCTCTATTATCACACTCATCATAGTGGGAAGCTACTTCGATTTACTTACACTTCTCTATGTTGGTAAGCTCTTTGTTGAAAGATAAAAATAAAAATGTAAAATAAAATAATAAAAATAAAAATAAAAATTCTCTCTCAAAAGATGCCACGCAGCCTATTTGGGGCTGCCTAACCCCTGTAATTCTGTCCGTTGATGATCAAAAGTTTACTGGACTTCTCTTTTTTTTCATTTCTAATTCTATCCGGTATTGAGCTGTGCCTAACTGGGCTTGGGTTGAAATTGAAAGCTTAGGCCCTAGATTAAGATTAAGGCCCTGTTTGGCAACCTTCGAAACCAAGTTCACTGGGTATAAGGTTGGCCCAACTATTGACACGGAGTGTTTGGTAAGCAGACTCCAGTTACATATCTGGTTTTTAATTGTATTAATTTAAGGCCCAAAAGCAGGTTAGTGGGTGAAGTATGTATGTATTGGACTCACAACTCGAGAAAATTTCTAATAAATTTCTTTTCAACTGTCAATAAAAATAAAGTCCGGCCAACAGAGCATGGTTCACGTCAAATTTCTATTTATGGCAAATGAGGATTTGGGTATCAAGGCATATTGGTCGGAGCGACGGGTAAATAATTGCAGTTAATAGTTATACTTAATTAAGTTAATAGTTATTTGCTAAGGAGTTAATAATAATTTATAGAGGGAGGCTATTGCCCCCACAAAAAGTACTTTAAGCCCCCCCTAATTTATACATTCTAAGGTTTTATGAAAAATATGAAAGGTTTCTATGAAGACTAGTCGTGATATCCCCTAGAAAACATTATTCTGAACAACTTTCTAGAAGGAAGTTTTTCGAAAATCTGTTATTTAAGTAGACTTTTTGGCTATTTACAATATATATTTCATTTTCCATTAAAAAATGATCAAAAAGTATATTTTAATGACAGATTTTGGAAAAAATTTCTTCTACAAAGTTATCTAGAATGATGTTTTCTAGTAGACTAAGTGATTAGTTTTTGTAAAAACCTTTTGTATTTTTCATAAAACCTTAAAAAGTATAAATTAAATAGGGGTTTAGAGTATTTTATGTGGTGGCAATAGATTGACTCTAATTTCTATTCAACTGTAATTATTTTCCCATAGCAAATCCAATCTAAAACTCCCCCCAATCAAAAATGAAGTAGGTAAGCCGAATTAGAGATAGGGGTTGGCTTATACCCTACACATACGGGCATAGATACGGTTGGGACTACTAACAGTTTGGGATGATGGGTCACCTCAGGACAAAGAGCCCAATAACAGTTTGTGATAAGGGAACGGCTATTGCGACCCCCCATTCCTATAAGCCCACCCCCTATCCTTTAGGTTTTTAAGATTTTATGCAAAATATAAAATGTTTTTATGAAAACCGGCCGTGTTGGCCACTAGAAAACATCATTTTGAACAACTTTACAGAAGAAAGTTTTTCCAAAATCTATCGTTAGATATACTTTTTAACCATTTATAGCCTTTATTTCATTTTTTGCCAAAAAGTCTACCTAAACGATAAATTTTGGAAAAACTTTTTTCTGCAAAGTTGTTCAAAATGATGTTTTCTAGTGGACGTCACGGCCGGTTTTCATAAAAACTTTTTATAGTTTGCATAAAACCTTAAAAACCTAAAGGATGAGGGGTGGGCTTATAGGAATGGGGGGTTGCAATAGCCATTCCCTTGTGATAATGGGTCATCTCAAGACAAAGAGCCCATTAGACGAAGTGAGGGATGGGGGCCTCTATTGGCACTCTAAGATTAGCTTTTCATCATCCACTTATTTTATATTATAAGGTTTTATGAAAAATATAAAAGATTTTCATAAAAACTGATTGCGTTCCCTATTAGAAAACATCATTTTGAACAACTTTTTAGAAGAAAATTTTTCCAAAATATATGGTTTAAGTAGACTTTTTTGCCAATTATAATTTTCGCTTCATAAATGATTAAACTTAAACGATAGATTTTGGAAAAACTTTCTTCCAAAAAGTTATGCAAAATGACATTTTCTAATAGACAGCACGATAAGATTTTATGAAAACCTTATATATTTTTCATAAAATCTTAAAGTGTAAAATAAGTGGAGGATGAAAGGCAAGTTTTTGGGTGCCAATAGAGCCTCCGTAAGGGATTTTAAGAGGATTTTTAAAGCCCAGTGGACTAGTCCAGTTTATTTCAATTGGCAAGAGCAAGGGAAATAGTATAGGAAGAAAAATTGTGCAAATTGCATAGAAAAACTAATACATATAAAATTGTATAAGTATATATTCCCATACAATTATTGATATATTAAATGTAACTTAACATGTGTCTTAAGAAATCCCTTTCAACCTTGAAGTAAAGGATCTTACTATAAAACTATTGTACATTTTCTCATCCAATTATTGGTATATTAAATGTATCTCAAGTGGCCCTTGCGGGGTTAGTTGAGTGGTCAGGTCCTGAGTCTACTTCTCAGAGGTCATCATTTCAACTCCTCGCAGAGATCACTGCTTGTTTAGGTATAGAGCTCCTCATACGAGCCATTAGGAGAATAGTTTGGGAAAAAAAATGTATCTCAAGTGTTTTTTAGAGTTGTGAATTGTTTACTTTCTATTATGTTCCTCTGATTAAAGTTGATTTCTTATCTATACATATCCGATATTTGACTTTCTTGTACATTAATTGAGGTTGCCATTTAGGTTCAATAAATGAAGTTTTGGGTTTATTTTAATGGTTTGTGGGTCAATAATCTTTGATTCTTAGCTTGTCCAATTATTTATGATCACTTACCCAAATATATATATATATATATATATATATATATATAAAATTTATGATAGAGGACTTTCTTCTTTTAATTTTTTTCGATCAACTAATTAATAATGTATAAACAAAACAAAAGCGGGCTATTTGTTGTAGAGGAAGCCGTGATTAATATGAAAAGGAAAATGACGAGGTTTATGACTCAGATTTGTTTGCAATAGTTTAAACGTCACACTTACCTGAACCCCCATGATTTATGCTAATTAAAGAAAAATCACCATCACTTTAAAAGACAACTTTTGGAGAGTACCGTTTTACCTTTTTATAAAAATGCATATAATAAATAATCCATATTATAAACTCAGTTCTTTTATTTTTTAAAAAAATTATTTTATATAATAATATGATAATCATCGGTTCTTGTGAGGTTTGTTTGTTTTGATTTGCCTTTTTTTTTTTTTTGGTGGGAATTTTAGGTTGATCGATCTATGAAAAAATAATTATAATTTTATACAAATTATTACTAACTTCCAAGTAAGTGATTACTAACTTAACTAAAAATAACTACTAACTGTAATTATTTACCCGTTGTTTGACCAATTTGTAATCCCCTTTTTTTTTTGGCAGCTAGGCAAAAGAGAATTATACTTCGGTTATCGTGAGTTGTAACCCAACGGTGGCATCAAGGTGTATAAAAATTTGGGTATTATTAGGTATTAGAGTAGATTCCCCTCCAATATTATAACTCACCTAAAAATAAAAAATAAAAGATAAAAATGAAAAAACTGTTATGATATGATTTTTGTATTAAACATGATACGTTGGTTTATTATTTGTGTGTTCATCTCGTCTAATATAAAAGTAGTGTTTATTATCCTCACCTGTGATTTTTTACCAACCATGTAGCACATTCTTTGTTAATCTTTAAGTTTTTAAAATTGTACCTGTTAATTTAACAACTCTTTTACCATTTTCTAAAAACATACAATCTTGGATTTTTCAACCATTTTTGAAAGGTTAATAAATAACAAATTTATATATTTATAGTTTAAACTCAAAAGCCTTATTAAATTGCATCGCCTTAGGGTATTTTTGGTTGTCCAATTCAAAATTAAATAATTCAAGAAATTTTACATGATATTAATTGAAAGCACATTCCATTATTTTGAATTAACGAATTCATGAAAATGATACTTATCATCACAAATAAGAGTGAAAATTCAAAATAGTGATATTTCATTAATTCCTTAAAATTGATTCTCCAATATCAACTATAGTGATAATTATAACATTTTTTAATATTATAATTTAAAGTGATAAATTTCAGCTTTCAATCCTATATAAAATTTCTTAAATTGTTTAATTTCGAATTAGACAACCCAACATGCCATTGATTAACTTTTCCATTTACACAACATATAATTTTATTGGGATCTTCTCCACCGAAGTTGTAAAATTGTAAAATTTATAACATAGTATTTATTTTTTACTACTCAAAAAACTATATATAGACGGAGTATAAGATTTTTTAAAAAAAAATATTTTATCATTTGAATGGTATGCAGCACCTAGTATTTGTAATGGAGATGTAAACACCATATCATTGATCGACCTCTTATTTTTTTTATTTTTTTATTTTTTTCTTTTTGGTGTGTGTGTGTGGCTTTCTCTCTCTACCAGGTCTTGATCCATTGACTTGGGCTTTGCAAGTAATTTTCTGCAAGTCATATTCGAAGCCAAGAAGCTAGGAGACTAATTAAGTCCCTTTGAATTCACCCTAATTTAGGGTTACAACTCATAAGTATTCTTCTCTCATTCTGCCGCCTCTCTCGATCTTATCTCCCTCCCATAAACATTTTTCATTTTTCCTGTTTGTAATAAAAAATCTAGAAACGTGTATGCTCTTGTTTGGTCTAAAGGCCAGGCATGAGTGTGTACCCATTTATATATTGTAACTTCTAGAAATTAATAGTGAAAAATGAGCAAAGGAATTCACTCTCAATAAGGTCCTTTCACTCTATGTAAAAGCCCTAAAAACTTTTACATATTCAGATCACCTAGAAAGCCTTGTTGTTGCATCAGCGGTTCAGCTTGCCGAAACCAATCATGATCGAGATGACAAGTCTAATGAGATGATATATGCCTATTTTTTTACTTTACCAAATATAGGTCAATAGTATTTTCTAAAAATAAAAAGTGGCAAAAAGTTTTTAAGTGAAAGTGGAGTGGGTAAAACTGTAATTTACCTAGAGAAAAAACTGAACGGAAATTAATAGATTCTTTCGTCCTCGTAACCTAGAACCTATCTATTCCTCTGGAGAGTGATTGAGGCACAAGTTGTTGCTAGTAAAAGTGCAAGGCCTTTGGACTAGTCTAAAGACACTCGTTGTTGCTTGACTAGTCCTTTCTCTCTATTGTCATGACGCCTATTCATTTTCCCCCTAGTTGCAGGAAGTCAAACCGTGATTGTCGAATAGTACGTTTGGCGTATTCTTCAGCAAACACGTACTAGATACCAACTGTCCCGAAAAAAAAAAACAAACGAACACGTACTAACAAAACTTCTTTTCAAGAGTCAAAACTTCTTTTCATGAGAATCATTGAGTGAAATTTCATTACGTACCAATAAGGCAGCGAGGTTAAAATTAGTGAGGGAAGACCTGGTCAGACCCTTTTGGTACGTAATGAAATTTCACTCAATGATTCTCATGCATTTAACAAAATGGATTCCTTAGTTGCTGGCGTAAATCTTTTTTCATAAATATATTTATGTTGTGGTAAAATAAGAATTCTAACAGACTCTTATTTAAAAGTTAGAATTACATGATTACGGTTGACAATAAAAGACATATGATTTTTAATAAAATTATTTTCCAATATTATGTCATCATGCATTTGCGGAAAACAAAGTATTTTTGGTATAAAAAACTTTGTGTTTCCTAACCAAATGGGAATATTTTTAGCTTTAAAAGTAATAAAGGTTTCATCACCATCAATGCCTCTAGCAGCTATGGGATTTTTCATTTTTACCCGAACACAGCACTAGTTGTGGCTCCAGTGTCTAGTAAAATAGACAAAACATATGGTTTATAGTTTTTGAAATTAAATTTTCCAAGAACATACATGTATCTTTTCTTACTTTGTTAGTTACTAAAGATTATTTGTTCTGGATATTTACTTTCAATTTTAATCTGTTGAAATGCCACAGATTTTTGTTCTTCAAGGTAGTTCGTACCTGAAAGTATAGGCATTTGCACATTTTTTATTGCAATGGCCTTGCCTTTTTCATTTTTCTTATTTTCATCATCTTTTTTAGATGTTGATGTTGACCATATTGATTCTCTGTCTAGTATTTCTATTCTATTTCTACGTTTATCAGTGAAATAAAGATTATTTCCTGATGATTGGAATTCTATTGTTTTATAGAATTTTTCTTTAGTGTTATCGGTAAATTCTTTTACTAACCAAGAGCTTGGTATTTCCAAATCTTTCCAATTTATTAATCTTGGTTGAATTTCAGTGTCGAATGCTCGTGGTTCAAATAATTCAATTATATTTTTATCAATTTCTTTTATTGATGTTTTTGTAAAATTTGTTAGTTCATGGATTGCTTTCCATTGAACTGATAAATTATAGCTATTTCTTTTCATATCTATTCTTCTAGTTTGGATATGAATTTTTATCGTGTCACAAATATTTGAATCCTCAATTGATATAAAATAATTTGGTTTTACTTTAAACCAAACTTGTCCAGATACTAGATTTGATTGTATTCCACCTATTAGTGCTTTAACAGGGTTTTCAAATCTTTTATCTAAGACGACTATTAGAATAGGAGTATCTAATCCTATTCTGAATAGTGCTGTTATTTCTATTTGAATAATTCCTATATGTATATATCGAATTTTTAGATGCTTTTGTTTAAGCCTTTTAATTTTATCTTTATCAAATAGAGGGATTTCTATCATTTCATCTTCAGTGGCTTTAGTGGTTGCATTTCCATTAAATTGCTCAAACATTCTTCCTTACCAGATATTAAATTTTGAAATTTGATAGAGTTCTTCTTTTTTGATAGCTTTAATTTTATCAAATTTTTCAAAATTTATTTCATCTATAGATGCTTCTTCACCTAAAACATCTCCTAATTTTATGAGATTAAATTCCTTGTTTGGAATGGCTTCAAAAATTTATTTATTTTCGCTTTTTTCAGACATCATAAAAATCATGTCTGAATTATCTTCACTTTCACTTTCACTTTCGGATTCTGATTGAACCTCATAGATTATTGAATCTGTGTCGGAGACTTCTTCTCCAACTAAAATTTCTAGTTGTTTTTCTTCTAGAAATTTTATCATTTGTTTACCACTTTTCCCCTTTTTAGGACATTGTGGAGCTATATGACCTTCTTCATTACATATAAAACATTTACATTTAGATTTTCTTTTAAATGTTTGTTTTCTTTTTCGTACATATTTTTTCTGAGGCTTAGGTTTTTTACCTTTCCATTTCACAAATTTATATTTCCTAAATTTACTTCTTTTATTATAAGGGGTTGATTTTTTACAACCGAATTCCCACTGTTCTTGCATAATTTTGGTACAGCATTTTTCGCTAAGTTGACCTTTCACTTGCTTGACAGCCTTTTGCGTCATGCAATGTTTAGTAATAGTTCTTTCAACAAATTGAATTATTGCTCCTAGGGTGTCTTTTCCACCGTTAGAACTTTTTAAGAATTCTTGATATCCATCGCTACAAATTTCATCCCATGGTGAGGGTAATTTGTAGAAAAACTGACCTAACCAAAACTCTGTTTTTGAAGGGTTAAGTTTATGGTAATATTCCTGATAAAATTTTGCAAAAGGTTTGAATTCACATATATTACATATTCTTGCCTTTGTTAGCATATATTCATTGTGAATTTCTTCTTGTTCTTCGAATTTAATTCCACAAAATTCTCTTTTTAGAATTTGTGCGAATTCATTTAATATCTTATCAAATGAATTAAATTCATTAAGTAAACTAACTTTTTCATGTTTACCTTCATCAGAGACTTCCCATCTTCTAAGGAAGTTTAAGCAATCTCCTTGGAGAGTTGCACAGATGTAGTCTAAAAATTTTTCTTTAGATCAACTGCTTTTATATGTATTTATGACAATAGACATTGATTGTGCCCATTCTCTTAATGCTTGATCATAATTTTTAAAATCAACATTTTTTAAGTATAAATAGACTCCTCCTGCAGTTACATTGATTTTGTTTAAATCTGAGCGTATGGTTGTTGAAGGTTTTGGTTCTGATGTAGAAGTAGAACCTTCATCTTTTAAAGGTTTTAAATCTTCAACTTGCATTGGGACCGGATCATCATCATAAGGGTCATCATATATAGGTGACTCAAAATCAATCCTTTGACCTCTAGGAAGTATTTTTTCTTCCTCATCCATCTCAATCTCTTTTCTTTTTTTAGAGTCTTGAGGGTCATTATTGCTTTTCTTTTTTTAGAGTCTTGAGGGTCATTATTGCCTTTAGTGTCATCATTGTTCTCTTTATCAGAATCAATGATTATTTCTTTATCTATCGAAGTACTACTTGTACCTTCAGAGTTGTTTTCACTTGATGATAAACCAAATTTTTTACCTTTTTGCTCATCTTCTGAGCTTTCTTCTTTTACGCTGTTTGACATAAAAGAAATTTCTGACTCATTATCTGATTCACTAGAATCTTCTATTTGAAGAGCTAGTTCATAATTATACTCAGTCATATGTTCTTCATTGGCTGAATATAATTCTTACATTTGTTTAAGTAATTTATTACGTTCTTCATAATCATTTTCTTTTATATATCAGGTTTTCCAATATTCTAATATTTCTTTAATTGCTTCAAAATCTTTATGATGTTTATTTGTTTTAAACATCATAATTTCTGTTCCAAAATATAGTCTAGGAATTTCTTCCCTAGAATTTTCTTTTATCATAAGTGTAGTTTCTGAATTGTTTTTCAGACTATTTTCTAAATTTTGGATTAGACCTTTTGTCTCATCCTTTAAGTCTATATTTTGTATCTCACTTATCATATTAATTTTATCACTAATTTTTTCTTGGGTTTTTTCAATTTTTATTAATTTACTAAATACTCCTGATAAACTATCAACTACATAGTTTAATGTACGACTAACATTACCTATATTAGCATTTTCATCTTGTACATGTGCTAAATGTTTATAGTCACTAGTTTGATTATTTAATTCACCTATGCACCTTAATTTTTCCATGACTAGGTTTTCCTACAAAGTTGTCGACTCAAATGAGAAAGATTTATGTTCTTCCTAACTATTTCTCAACAAAGTCAAGGCCTTCGGTACTCCCTATTCAAGGTTGTTTTAAGGTTCACAGATAAACTAAAATAACTTAACTAGTTTTCTAAACGATTAACAAATAAACAAGATAATTTTGCTAATTTAAGGTTCTATTAACAGCTAACCTAGATGCTCTGATACCAGTAAAAAGCAACACACACACAGAACAGGAAGCCACAGGAACTTCAGCTAATAATTTACATTCATATACAAAATAAACATAAACTACGGGATGGATGCTACAAACACAGCTTAAATCATGCGAAATACATAAACCATTTAAAACATGCTATTATATAATATTTAACAAAATATTATTATATCTATTATATTAGAAAAAAATTCTAACCAAGGAAGAACTTCATTCCTACCGGAGATTTTCCAAAGCTTTTTAATTCTACAACAACCACTAATGATTACACTACATATTTCTATTGCATAATTTATTCCTACTATCAGAACAGAATAGAGCAATACACAAGGAAGGCAAATCCCAAATTCTGAAGGGTAAATACAATTTATTTTCCGTAGATCGGGTCGTATATTGCCATCCCTAGATATTTTAAATAAATAAATAAATAAATACATTTTTATGCCGAATCACTGCTTAATTTTCTGCACATATTTTAACATATAGCCACATTGTGGTTCATTCATGCCATTTCAATCAATTAATTTCTAAATCAAATCAAGTCAATTCAAAATCCAGATCTTCTTTAAGTCAAATTAATGCAATTCATGTTGGATTATTTTAATAAAAATAATATATTTTAAATAATAATGAAACAATGTTATTAGTAGAAGTGAAGTGGTGAGTTGAGGCACAAGTATCTCGCTCTTTTTAAGACGATTCGTGCCTCTATCCATCACTTCGTTTCTATTGGTAACATTGTTTAATTATTATTTTTTTATCATGATTTTTATTTATAATTTTATTGAGAATCCCCAACAATTCATACCAAATTGGGTCCAATCTTTTTTCAATCAAAGTAAATCAAATTTTTCTTAAAGGCTCAAGCTAAAAATCTAAAATCAATGTCGTCTAATTTGATTCGCACTCAAGCCAATTCGGATGCATAGAGTTCCAACGATGCTCAACCCATATTATCTTTGGTTTAATGTCACATGTATATACCATCTTTGCTTCCCATCTTTCAAAAAATAATAATATCTTCTCTATTTGCATTTTTTAAAATAAAATCACATGCCATATTTTATAGGACACTCAGACATGATATTGGGTTATCGTCACACTCCAAAATTTATATACAATAACACGTACAATTTTTATGAGCTCCGTACAAATAAATCTTTTCAAAAATACATTCCTTTTGAAAACACAGAGTATTGCGCAGCTGCGGTAGTCATGGTTAACCTAAAACTGATCATCAATATATATAGGTCAACCAAATAAATAAAATTACATCAGCTTTCAATAAAAATAAATATACGCGATAACTTCTCCAAATCTTGACCCCAATTCTATTATGTGCCTCCAACAATTATCACCTGAAAATATATTGAGGTGAGCGAACAACAGACTAGTTAGAAATCTAATTCCTATACAATAAGTAATGTTTCAAAAATCACATGCAAGCATTTATATATTTAAAATAATATATAAATCAAATAATACGAACACCAAATCATCAACCTCAAATATAATCCAACTGTCAATGAAATCAACCATCATAAACTTCAAGTATATCACCATCAATAATTATCACTTTGCATAAATCAAATCTTAACATATGCTTCAAAATAATCATTATTCACTGTACAAGAATTAAATCCTTTACCTCAAAAATAAGTGAATAAAATGATTAATCACAACTATAAATGTAAAGATCAACTTAAAAAATATAAAATCCATATTAATAAGAGTTGGATTAGAGCTCCTATGCTCCTGCGATGGACAGTCGACCCTCTGCCTCTCGGCTTCCTCTGTGCTCCTTCTTCTTTCTCCTTCACTTTTTATCTATTTATTTCTTCACTCCGTCTGTCTTTCTCCTTCACGTCCTTTTCTCCTTCTTCTCTCTCTTTATTTATTTATTATTTCTTTCTTCTACACCTACCGTCTTATCTCCTTTCTTTTCTTCCCTTCACACGCGACTTCTCTTCATTCTTATTCTTTTTCCACACCTAATCTTATCCTCCCTTCTTCTTTCTTCTTTATTTTATTCTCTTCTTTTCTTCTGTCGTTGACTTTTCTTTCCACCATCTATATATATATAATATAATATAACAATTTAATCATCTTCTCTATCTAAGCAATTTAATACAATGCCTCTCAACATTCAATTAACTTCAAAAATATTTAAAATTATCACATTGTATACCATTTAACTAAATATACACGTAAAATAAATCAATAAATATTCAAGGTATTATAATTATCACACCCATCTTTCAAATGAAAATCAATTTTCATCTTTCAAATTAAAATAAATTGCATCTTTCAAAATAAAAATATATGCCATCTTTCAATAAGATTTTTTTAGACAAATCATGACCACCTTTTACCTAACCTAATGTCAAGATCACAAGCATACATTAATATATGTTGGAATTTGTTTAAAGTTTAGAATTAATAGAAAATACAATTTACAACGTGACAACCATGATTTCAATTCACAGGTGTGAGGGGCGCTAATAGTTTCCACTTCCTCAGTCAAACCTCTGTACCCAAATATACATTTGGTAACAAAGACCTTATGAGTCTTTTAAAATTCAAATCAGACTTAATCACCGGTTCTGAATACACTCAAATAGAACGAGTTACATCTTCAAACTAGTAATGATGACAACTCTAACTTTCACATTATTGCGAATAACTTTCTTTAAAAGCATAGTTTAAAGTCGATCAAAAGGTGCCGGACCGCTGCCCTGGATATTGAGGGGAGCGACACTCATCATTAGCAATTGAGTGAAAACATGTGTGTGGGATGCCAATTAATTTAGATTGTACTAGTAATTAGTGTGAAACGATTTTGTTGTCTCAGAAAAATAAAAATAAAGTAGTTTTTACTTTGAACCAATAGAAACGTAGGTAACACCCCTTTTTTTTTTCTTTTTTTTCACTTTGAATAAAAGAAAAAATGTAGTTTTTACTTTGAACCAAAGAAATTTATATTCCATTTGGCTATTTTCTAACAAAATCACCTTTTTGACACTCTAAGCTGTGAGACCCTCTTTCACTCTCTTCAATGAACCCCCAGCGACCTATGAGTAGACGACAACCACTCTTCCAGTTCTGACCACCTCCCGACGACCTCTGTTCAGGCGACCCCCTTACACTTCCGACCACACAATCTTCCCCCTTCCATGTTCTATTGCTATAGCTAGAAGAATCAAAGATGTCAATACATATTGCATGGCAGCCTCTGCTTGCCAAAGCCGTGTCGCTGAAGACAATAGTTTTAAAAGCGATGGAGCAGACCATCATATTCAAAAGCAAGCTCGAACACCTCAAAACCACCCTTGATTCCCTAATTCCAAAGTTGTACGAGATTGAGGAATTATATAAAATGTGTGATGCTCCTTCGAAGCAAAGCATCCCTGATGAATTGATGAGTTTATTGCAGAATGGGAAGGAGCTTGTGGATGAGTGCAAGGATTGTTGGAGCTTCTTCAAGTGGGTCTCCTACTCGGCCAAACTCACTCAATTGGATGATGCTCTTGTTAGGTTCTGTCAGGTGGATTTGCAGCTGGAGCAATTGAAGGGGATCAAGTTGATCTCCCTTCAAATGAAGGCGATGAACGAGAAATTGGACGCCCTGAACAACAAATTGGACAGAAATACTACAGGGAAAACAAGCAAGAACTTACCGTATTGGATTCGAGGTAAAATGTCAATAACAATTTCTCATGTATTAAATGGACGACTGTATCGGCTCTCTCACCCCTTCGCTTAATCTTGTTGCAGATATTTTGATAGATGTGTTCGCATGCTTGGCTGCTCTTTCCATCGCCGCAATAGCAGTATGGGTAATACTTAAATTCCTGCCAATAATATTGGTGGTACTTCAATTCAACTGGCTCACTATTAATGCTTCGTGGGTGGCCATATTCATCGCCGCTTGTGGGTTCCCTACGAGTTTCGCTGTTCTTTCCATCGGAATAGTAGCATGCGTAGGACTTCAATTCAACTTGACCGCTGTTCTTCCGTGGCTGGCCATATCTATGTTTATACTAATCGAAAAAGAGAAGGAAACATTCTCAGACGACTTCTTCAACGGTAAGTCCTTACCCTCTCTCTCTCTCTCTCTCTCTCTCTCTCTCTCTCTCTATATATATATATATATATATTTCAAAAAAATTTATTTTGAGAGGACGAATGAGCCCTTCCGATCACTACTACAAAAAGATCTACGATCACGGTTAAAAATCGGCAGCATAAGCGTTTAATCATGGTTTTTGTCTCTCTGAGACTACCGAGATGGATCATGGAGTGACTTTTTCTCCCAGACGATCACACCGACGGAATTAGTCTTATTGGGGTGATTTCAAGTTTTGGCCACAATCACTCGACTCATTGACTCAGTGAGTCGACCTAATATGCACCTCTAACTTTCATATATAGTTCATTCCCAAATCTTTTTCGAGAACGACAATCCACTTCCGTAATATAATTGTGATAATTTTATTTGTTATTGATCACAATTTCATCACAATTTGGTTCTACCAACTGTAAAACTTTAAGGGAAACAAATATATAACCCTTATTTATTTAACCATGATTTATGAAGTTGACATTTTCATCACAATTTCTTTTCTTAACAATGATATTTCAAACCACTTTTTTTTAAAATGGAAAAAAAAAAAAAAAAAAAAAATTCCTCACGGTTTGTTTGTTGATCGTGACTGCTTAAACTACTTTTTTTTAAAAGAAAAAAAAAAGTAAGTAAAAAAATGGTAATTGTGATTTATATGTAATTGTGATTGATGTACATTTGCAAAAATAAGTAAAAAAATATAAATAATATCAACAACAGTATGCATACCTTAAGTAACTACGACAGATCATTGATGTAAATTGTCCTCTTACAAAATGGTATACAAAGACTAATGAGAATTAACACTATACTAATTAATAGTGTCAAGTTGGGTGAAACCTGGAGCTGAATTTGGACATCTTTATATATGGGTCTTTCCAAATCAAAGGCTAGAGGGCAAGGCTAGAGAAGTGGTCCTTGTAATTTAATATTGATGTTAAATGAATTTATATATATGAGCCTTCTCAAATCAAAGGCTATATATATGTTAGTGAATTAATATTGAAGTTGAATTGATGTTAATTAGTGAATTAAAAATTTTGATCTTAGATAGAGGATTAACATTGATGTTCAACTATTGATTGTTAATGTTGGATGAGTTTGGCTTGTCATTGTAATTTGTAGATTGGGGATTGAGAAGGGAAGGAGATAATATATGCACAAAATAAAATTTTGAAACTTTTTCTACCTCAAACTAAGAAGGGAAAAGAAAGTTTTTGAACAAAAACATCTTTGGATTTTTAAATTAGGATAAAATACTAACAACAAAACCGAAGTAAGTTTGCCTACTCTTATCTAAATTCCTGACTTGGTCCCTAGCTATGATTGTTATCGGTGATGATGGTTTTCATGTACCTACTTATTCGTATATGCATGTTAATTAATAATAATTTCTCGTATACTAAATGGACAACTGTATTGGCTCTCTCACCCCTCCGCTTAATTTGTTGCAGAAATTTTGTTGGGTGGGTTCTCAGGTTTGACTGTTCTTTCCACCGCAGCAATAGCAGTATGGGTAGTACTTAAATTACTGCTATTGGTAGGACTCGAATTCAACTTCGCCACTGTTGCTTCGTGGGTGGACATATCCATCGCTGCTCTCGGGTTCCCACCGGCTTTAGCTGTTCCTTCCATCGGAATAGTAGCATACGTAGGACTTCAATTCAACTTCGCCAATGTTGTTCCGTGGGTGGCCATATCTATCATTATACTAATCCGAAAGCAGAAGGAATATATAAGTTTACGTGTTAAGGAGGAAAGTAGTAAAGGTTTCCCTGATGGGGCATTAATATTAGGGATAGGTGTTATTGCCATAGGTGCTATGATCATGCGAAGAAACTGACGAAGCTTAGGCTTCTCCACAGGTAAGTCCTCACCCCTCTCTCTCTCTCTCTCTCTCTCTCTCTCTCTCTCTCTCTATATATATATATATATATATCTATATTTTTTTTTTTTTGAGAGGTCGAATGAGCCCTTTAAATCGGCAAAAGCCTTTAATTAATCAGTGGTTTTCGTCTCTCTGAAACTATTCAGACGGATCATGGAGTGACTTTTTCTCCCAAACGGCCGTCACAATGACTAGAAGCATGATGACAAAAGAACCATAGAAAACCAAGACCAAAAATAAGGAATATTGGTCGAGCCAAGCCACCAGCACGGCACAAAGTTTAGGGTTCTCAATATAATTGTGATCGTTTTATTTGTTATTTATTTTTGTTTATTTGTTATTTATTTGTTATTACTATTATTATTATTTATTTGTTATTGATCACAGTTCTACCAACAACTGTTAATTGGAAGAAGTCTCTTAGTGATTCCTCGAACGTTATGAGTGGACGTCATTTCCATACGCGTTTGATAGTTGAGGCTGAGTTGGGTATAATGTAATTTGTCCCACAAACCATCAAAGACATTCATAAAATGAATTGGGATAATTGGAAGAATGAAACCATGAGATTATAGATAGTTTACTGGTTAATAATTAAGTTGGTTTACTAAAATATTCACTTTATGTCATTCGTTTTATGTGGTTAAATATGTTGGATGGTTTTAAATCTTAGTGTAGTTCCATGAAAAATGTATTCCATTGAGTGTTAGCTCACTCGTAATGATTTTGCAGAGTCCAAATAAAGATGGGAATATATATATATGCTTCAGCCTGAAAGGATTGTGCTCACTATGGCTTCAATGTTGTATTAATTATGAATTGTATTAATGGCTTCGGCCTTGGATGGTATTTTCATTTGAAAACTTGTATTGTAATATTTAATTATGAATTGTGCCGGTCATGGGAAATATGATGTTCTATAGATATATTTTCTATATATTTGTGATAATATTGATATATAACTTGCTATGTTCTAATTACAAATGGTACTATTCCGTATTTTTACTAGAATTTATGAAAATAAAATAATTGTCCCTAAAGAGTTTTATCAAACAGGAAAACAATGGTTTATCAAAATTATAACATTTTGTAGTGGGAAGCTACTTCGATTTACTTACGGTTGGTAAGCTCTCTGTCAAAAAATAAAAATAAAAATGTAAAATAAAATAATAAAAATAAAAATTCTCTCTCAAAAGATGCCACGCAGCCTATTTGGGGCTGCCTAACCCCTGTAATTCTGTCCGTTGATGATCAAAAGTTTAGTGGCACTTCTCTTATTTTTCATTTCTAATTCTATCCGGTATTGAGCTGTGCCTAACCGGGCTTGGGTTGAAATTGAAAGCTTAGGCCCTAGATAAAGATTAAGGCCCTGTTTGGCAACCTTCGAAACCAAGTTCGCAGGGTATAAGGTTGGCCCAACAATTGACACGGAGTGTTTGGTAAGCACGCTCCAGTTACATATCTGGTTTTTAATTGTGTTAATTTGAGGCCCAAAAGCAGGTTAGTGGGTGAAGTATGTATGTATTGTACTCATAACTCGAGAAAATTTCTAGTAAATTTCTTTTCAACTGTCAATAAAAATAAAGTCCGGCGAACAGAGCATGGTTCACGTCAAATTTCTATTTATGGCAAACGAGGATTTGGGTATCAAGGCATATTGGTCGGAGCTACGGGTAAATAATTGCAGTTAATAGTTATACTTAATTAAGTTAATAGTTATTTGCTAAGGAGTTGATAATAATTTATAGAGGGAGGCTATTACCCCACAAAAAGTACTTTAAGCCCCCCTAATTTATACATTTTAAGGTTTTATGAAAAATATGAAAGGTTTCTATGAAAATTAGTCGTGATATCCCCTAAAAAACATTATTCTGAATAACTTTCTAGAAGAAAGTTTTTTGAAAATCTGTTATTTAAGTAAACTTTTTAGCTATTTACAATATATATTCATTTTCCATTAAAAATGATCAAAAAGTATACTTTAATGACAGATTTTCGAAAAAATTTCATCTACAAAGTTATTCGGAATGATGTTTTCTAGTAGACTAAGTGATTAGTTTTTGTAAAAACCTTCTATATTTTTCATAAAACCTTAAAAAGTATAAATTAAGTAGGGATTTAGAGTATTTTATGTGGTGGCAATAGATTGACTCTGATTTCTATTGAACTGTAATTATTTTCCCATAGCAAATCCAATCTAAAACTCCTCCAATGAAAAAAGAAGTAGGTAAGCCGAATTAGAGATAGGGGTTGGCTTATACCTTATACATACGGGCATAGATACGGTTGGGCCTAATAACAGTTTGTGATAATGGGTCATCTCAAGACAAAGAGCCCGTTAGAAAACGTGAGAGATGGGAGCCTCTATTGGCACTCTAAGATTTGCGTTTTATCCTCCATTTATTTTATATTTTAAGGTTTTATGAAAAATATAAAAGATTTTCATAAAAAATGATTGCGTTTCCTATTAGAAAACATCATTTTGAACAACTTTTTAGAATAAATTTTTCCAAAATATATGGTTTAACTAGACTTTTTTGCCAATTATAATTTTCACTTCATAAATGATTAAACTTAAATAATAGATTTTGAAAAAACTTTCTTCCAAGAAGTTATTCAAAATGATATTTTCTAATAAACAACACGATAAGACTTTATGAAAACCTTATATATTTTTTTATAAAATCTTAAAGTATAAAATAAGTGGGGGATGATAAACAAGTCTTTAGGTGCCAATAGAGGCTTCCGTAAGGGATTCTAAGAGGGTTTTTAAAGCCTAGTGGACTAGTGCAATTTATTTCAACTGGAAAGAGCAAGAGAAATCATATAGGAAGAAAAATTGTGCAAATTGCATAGAAAAACTAATACATATAAAATTGTATAAATATATATTCCCATACAATTATTGATATATTAAATGTAACTTAACATGTGTCTTAAGAAATCCCTTTCAACCTTGAAGTCAAGGATCTTACTATAAAACTATTGTACATTTTCTCATCCAATTATTGGTATATTAAATGTATCTCAAGTGGCCCTTACAGGGTTAGTTGAGCAGTCAAGCCTTAAGTGTGCTTTCCAGAGGTCATCGTTTCAACTCCTTGCAGAGATTGCTGCTTGTCTGGTGTGTGGAAATATCTCTGAACCGAGGTTTCAGCTCGGGATGGAAGGTTCAGGCCTGAAACGCTGACACGTGGCGAAGATTGCTCAACCAGGACAACTACAACACACGTGATTCACCTCCTAAGATCCAGCTCGGGGCAAGGGGTTAAACCATTTCACTTGACACGTGGAAGGCCCTCACGCTAGGACCCACTGCAAAGCACGTGATCTTCCAACTCGGGACCTGATCTTCACCTCGGGACACCTGTCTTATGACTCACGCTACAATCCAAATCCTACTACAGTCCAAAACTGTCCTAGCAGCTGTAATTCCTGACACAGCGGTTACAAGAAACCACGGTTCCCTGGCCAACCATGGTCAATAAACCATGGTCAGACGGTTATGGGTAAACCATAGTCAGATCTGACCTAACCCAAGCAGTTATCTGACCTCACATGGTCAGTCCGTACAGGTGGGTATAAAAAGAATACGATACAGCCTAATTTGGTAAGCTACAGTACCCTAACTCTCTAAGATTCATCTTCTTCCTTGCCTCATTCTCCCCAGTACAGCTTTTCTGACTTAAGCATTGGAGAGGGCACGGCCAAAACCCACCTTGGCCTACCCTCTGACCCGTTTTCCAAGCTTGTGATTGCAGGTCCAGGCGAGGGAGCAAGCTCCATCATCAACACGTAGTTCGGGGAGCAGATTTTACCCCGTACAATTTGGCGCCGTCTGTGGGAACCATCGCGATAAGATGGCTACACCACCTCCGCCCACCTTTGGGCGAACCAGATCTGGAGCGAACTTTACTCGCGTAGACCAAGCCATTATGGGCGATGCTGGGAAGCGGGCAGAAACCCAGCCTTCGCAGACCAACCCGCCATTGCTTGCGGCGGGAACCAGTCAGCTTCCTCCGGTTCAGCAACATCAGATCTCCCCTGAAATGTCAGCTGTTCTGCATTCTCTCGATGACCAACCTGTTTTGAAAGCCGCCTTCGATAAAGCTGTGACAAACAACCCCAACCCAGCGGCGGTAGTGGAACTGATTGCAACCATGCAATCGGAGATTCAATCGGCGCAGCTCGCAAAGCTGAATGCAGAGCAAAATTATCATCGCTACCTCCAGCGGACTTTTGCCCCTCGCGGAGTCAATGTCGTCGCTGAGGAAGCTAGCCAAACCAGTCCACTCCGTCGCACTAGGCATCAAGAGAGCTCACCCAGGCCCGGGGCCTCGCACCACCACCACCGCAGCAGACATGACGATCAGCCACGGTTAGCTGATCCTGAACAGAGACATTTGGGAAGGGGAGATGAACAACATCACGCGCTGATTCAGAGGTCCCCAGAACGCAGCTCAAGGCGTTCAGACCATACGCGAAGGTGGAATGAGGACCACCCAAGACCTCGCTCTCAGGTGCGTTCTGGGCACGAGGTTCACAGAGATGAGAGACGCTATCACCGGTCTCGGTCTCTTGAAAGAAGGGGGGAGAGAAGTACTGGGGGGACAAGCAGAAAGCACTCTCGGTCACCCAGGCGTGAAAGAAACGAGGAAGAAGCCTCCAAGAGACACCGGGGTAACCAGAGTAGAGGGGGAGAGAGACCTGAAAGCCTCGCTGTGGCTCGGAGTCCATTCACACGGTGGATTCAACGGGTCCCAATCCCACGAGGGTATTCCGAGATAACTTTTACTCTTTACTCTCTTTCAGTAGACCCCGATCATCATTTGAATTATTATTTGCAACGTATGTCGTTATATGCTGGAAATGAGGGTTTTCTCTGTAAAATATTCCCTATGAGTTTGGGGAAGTGGCTTTAAAGTGGTGGGCCAAGATCCCGGATGAATCTATTGACAGCTGGCACGAACTGAGCAAGCAGTTCAAGAAAAGGTTCATCACTAGCTGCAAATTCCCGAGGACCATGCAGAACCTATACGAGCTGAAACAGAAAGATGGGGAAGGACTTCGGGAATACTCTCAGAGGTTCTGGGAGGTCTACAATGAGATTGACGAGCCCATTGAGAAGAATGCAATGGATTTGTTTCGTCTCGGGTTGAAGAAGCCATCACCTCTGTTTAAGGAGCTCACTGTCAATCCCCCCAGAAACCTAGCCAAGCTACTCTCCACTGTAGCCAATTATTCCAAGTTGGATGATTTTTACACCCCACAGTCTGTCAAAGCTAGCGAAAAAGATGACAAGAGGAAGGACTCCAGGCCACAAAGAGACAATCCCCGAGGAGAGAAATCTAGGCCACCCACCAATCCAAACCAGGCCATCTTCACTGTATTTACTCTCCCCATCTACAAGTTAATGAAGGCACTGGAGAATAGGGACTTCTTCCAGAAACCTCGACCTATGTTCGCGGAGCCCGAGAAGAGAAATAAGAAGTTGTTTTGCAGTTACCACAAGGATCATGGCCACAGGACAGAGGATTGTAAGGTTCTGAAGTATAACCTCGAGGCCTGGGCCAAGGAAGGGAAGCTCGATGAATTTATAGTCCGAAAGGACAAAGGACAGCCATCCGAACAGAAAAAACCCGAGAACAGGGCTCCTCAATCCACTCAACCAAAGATCCTCGGGAGGATCGATATGATCACTGGAGGATATGAGGAGACCGCCCTGTCAACCAGCCAGCTTAGGGCGCAATATAGGATGGCTTGCCAAGATGCCGAGGTTAGTAATATCAGAGATGAGCCAGTACTACTACCTCAGAGTGAGGGAGAAAATGGAGAGAAACTGCTTTTCTTCGGGGATGCCGAGACTGATGGAACGGTGCGCTGCCCGCACAACGATGCTCTAGTTGTCCGCATGCTCATAGGGAACTACGACGTGGGCAAAGTCTATGTAGATAACGGGGCATCTGTGAACGTCATGTTTCAGAAGTTGTTCAGTCAACTCGGGCTTAAGGACTCCGACCTGAAGCCCTGCCACGTCAGCTTGAAAGCTTTTAATGGCAACATGACTTTCCCATTGGGGCAGATAACGCTCCCAGTTCGGGCGGGGCCAGTGCAATCCATGGAAACGTTTGTGGTGATCCAGGAAAGGTCAGCTTACAATGTCATACTCGGGCGACCCTGGATTCATGCCATAAAGGCTGTCCCATCCTCTTACCACCAATCTATCAGGTTCCCGAGCCCAGCAGGAATTATGGAGATAAAGGGAAACCAGGCGGCGGCCAGGGAGTGTTTTCTGGCAGAGTATGCAGGCCATTCGGCACCCTCCGAGGTCAAACTGAAGTCTAAGGTCCCACGCCTTCCCAGCTCGGGAACTGGCAGAAGTAAATCCCCGAGGCAACAGCCTGAGCAGAAGAAAAAAGCCAAGATTGATGAGGTCCCCTTGTAGCAACGAAAGGGAGAACGGCCCGGAGTAGAAGAGACAGCTCTGGAACCCGCGGACAGAACAGGGGAGGAGCTAGTGAAGAAGGTAATCAATCCTGATGATCCAGAAAGGTTTTTCTGGATAGGAAAGTCATTGAGTGGAGCCGACGCAGCAGAGCTGTTCGAATTTTTGAAAAATAACATCGATGTATTTGCTTGGTCACCCCATGAAATGCCAGGGATCGACCCCAAAATTATTACTCATGAGCTGCAAGTTAACCTGGATTACAAGCCAGTGGTTCAGAAGCAACGAAGATTGTCAGATGATAGGGCCGAAACAGTTTCTGCCGAGGTCGATAAGCTCTTAAAAGCAGGGTTCATCAGAGAAGTAAAATACCCGAGTTGGCTGGCCAATCCTGTATGTGTGAGAAAGAAGACAGGGGACTGGCGAGTCTGTATCGATTTCACGGACCTCAATAAAGCGTGCCCAAAGGACAGCTTCCCCTTGCCTAAGATTGACCAACTTATAGACTCTATCTCGGGGTATAAGAGACTGAGTATATTTGATGCCTACTCGGGCTACCATCAGATTCCCATGGCAGACCACGACCAAGACAAGACGGGGTTCATTACTCCTAGAGGAACGTACTGCTACAAGGTGATGCCGTTCGGGTTGAAGAATGTAGGGGCCACCTACCAACGTCTTGTTAGCAGGATGTTTGAAGGACTGATTGGCAAAAACCTTGAGGCGTACGTTGATGACACTATTGTAAAGAGCAGCTCAGAGAAAGACCACCTAGCAGACCTAACTGAGGCTTTTACCCGACTCAGGGAGTATGGGATGAAGTTAAATGCGAAGAAAAGCTCATTTGGAATAGGCTCGGGAAAATTCCTGGGTCACTTAGTTTCAAGACGGGGGATCGAAGCAAATCCAAGTAAGATTGAGGCGATAAGAACCTTACGTACTCCAACAACGGTCAGGGACGTTCAACAGCTGAACGGGATGGTGGCAGCACTCAGTAGATTCATCTCGAGGTCATCAGACAAATGCCACCCATTCTTTCAAATACTGAAGAAGAGTACTAACTCGGGATGGAACACGGAATGCCAAGAGGCTTATCAAAAGTTGGTGACTCATCTAGAAAAACTGCCCACCCTGACCCACCCTTACCACGGGGAACCTCTTTACCTCTACCTTGCTGTTTCAGCTCATGCACTCAGTGGCGTTCTTTTAGCCCAACGCGATCTTACTCAGGCACCAATCTATTATATTAGCAAGACACTATTAGACGCTGAAACCCGTTATCTGCCCCTTGAAAAACTGCTCCTAGCACTTGTCACAGCCTCCAGAAAACTCCAACACTACTTCTAGTCTCATCCTATCATCGTCCTCACCAACTACCCACTGAAAGATGTGCTCCGCAGAGCTGATTTGTCCGGACGCGTCTCGAAGTGGGGGGTAGAACTCAATGCTTACGACATTCACTTCCAGCCCCGACCTGCCATAAAGGGGCAAATATTGGCTGATTTTTTGGCTGAATTCGCGGATCCTACTTCCAGTTCGGGACAGACAGCATTCAACTCCTCTCTGCCCGAACTGGGGGGGAAAGACAATATAAACACAGAGAAGAGGAAGAGATGGGAGCTCAAAGTGGATGGTGCATCTAATGCGAAAGGTGCAGGTTTGGGAATTGTACTGACAGATCCCGAAGGAGAAATCATCGAGCAAGCAGTGAGACTTATGTTCCCAGCCTCAAACAATGAAGCAGAGTATGAGGCAGTTGTGGCAGGACTGGGGATGGCCCAAGCAATGGGGGTAAAGGAGTTGACAGTATACAGTGACTCCAGGCTAGTGGTTAACCAGCTGAACAAAGAATATGAAGCCAAAGACGAAAGAATGGCTGCGTACATGCACAAGGTATGGGAATTGGCTGCGAGGTTCATCAATGTGGAGTTCAAACGCTTTGTGAGGGATCAGAATAGACATGCAGATGGATTAGCTGCCCTGGCCGCAGCGTTAGAAACAGATACCCCTCGAACCATAAATGTTGAAGTGTTGCAAGAGCCCAGCATCGGGACAGAAGATCTCATTTCGGACATTCAGTCTTCGACACCGAGCTGGATGGACGAGATAATTGCATATTTACAGAGGGATGAACTACCCGAGGATCGCAATCAGGGTCACCGAATTCGCGCGAAGTCAGCCCATTTTTGGCTATCTCCCTCGGGCTCTCTCTACAAAAGATCCTACACGGGACCATACCTGAAGTGCGTACATCCAGACCAAGTGCTGGACCTGCTGGCTGAGCTCCACGAGGGATCATGCGGAGGTCATGCAGGAGGAAGATCACTAGCCCATAGGGCGAACACTCAGGGCTACTGGTGGCCATACATGCAGAAGGACGCTATCAGGTATGTGAGGAAGTGCCCGAAGTGCCAGATGTTTGCTGACAAAATACACCAGCCTGCTCAGGAGTTACATCCTATATCTAGTCCGTGGCCTTTCGCACAATGGGGGTTAGATCTCGTGGGTTCATTGCCCACAGCCTCGGGGAACAGGAAGTACTTGTTCATTGCGACTGATTATTTTACCAAATGGGTAGAGGCTATCGCGCTTGCTTCAATTAAAGATTCTGATATTATCAAGTTCCTTTGGGAGAATATCATCACACGTTTCGGGATCCCGAGAGCTTTCGTATCAGATAACGGGACTCAGTTCGACAGTAAACGAACTCGGGAATTCAGTGCAGAACAGGGAATTCAGTGGTGGTATTCTAATCCGAGTTATCCGCAGTGCAATGGTCAGGCAGAGGCAACCAACAAGATTATAGTCGCAGGGATAAAAAGGAGGCTAGACAACGTGAAAGGGGCTTGGCCCGACGAGCTGCATTCTGTACTATGGGCATATCGAACTACCCCGCGGAGGTCCACTGGAGAAACTCCGTTTTCTATGACCTATGGCATGGAAGCAGTTATACCAATAGAGATGGGTCTACCAGGTCTCAGAACCGAATCTTATAACGGGGCAACAAATGATCAGACTCTGTCTCAAGATCTGGATTTGGCAGAAGAAAGAAGAGAAAGGGCTCGAATCAAAATGGCATCTTACCAACAAGAACTGAAAAAATATTACAATCGAAGAATAAAGTCAAGGGAGTTCAATGTCGGAGAGCTGGTACTCAGACAAGTCAACGCTGGAACCAGAAACCCTGCAGACGGGAAGCTCGGGGCAACATGGGAAGGTCCTTACGAGGTCATCCACGTCGGAGGAACAGGTTCTTACAAACTAAAGAGCTTGGAGACCGGGCAAGAGCTCCCGAGATCAGTTAATATAGCCAACCTAAGATTGTTTTACCGATAGCTAAAGTTGTAATTACATTCAACGATTATTCAATACAAGTTTAGAGGTTATTCAAGAACGTCATCGCTTGTTTATCATTCGAACCAAAAAGGCATTTTCCCCAACAACGGGTCGAAGTCAAAAACTGCCTAAGAATGGGCACAAGTCTCACCTAATAAATGGCTTGAGCACACCGAACCTAAGAATGGGTTCACAACAAAGTCTTGCCCAAGAACGGGTCCAAGCAAAATCGCCTAAGAATGGGCACAAGTCTCACCTAATAAATGGCTTGAGCACACCGAACCTAAGAATGGGTTCACAACAAAGTCTTGCCCAAGAACGGGTCCAAGCAAAATCGCCTAAGAATGGGCATAAGTCTCACCTAATAAATGGCTTGAGCACACCGAACCTAAGAATGGGTTCACAACAAAGTCTTGCCCAAGAACGGGTCCAAGCAAAATCGCCTAAGAATGGGCATAAGTCTCACCTAATAAATGGCTTGAGCACACCGAACCTAAGAATGGGTTCACAACGAATTCTCACCTAGGAACAGGTTCAACGTAACAACATACCAAGAGATGGGTCTAAGTAAACAAGGACCGACAGGTGTTCAGGTCTCTTACTCGACGAACTAAAGCCCATACTCAGGTTGGGTCTAATTATTTTCACCACAGCAACAAGAGATCTTATCCCGATAGTACATTCAAACACACAGCCGGTATGAAAATAAAAGACACACGCACAGGAGAAAGAAAAATTCTGTATTTCATTAGAAAAAGTATTACAATGGTCTGTACAGATTGGGGCGTTCAGCCAGAAGAAATGAAAAAGAAAAAACAAAGAAAAAACCTAAGTAGCTACATTCTCCCCCGAGTTCCCGGCAGCTGGAGCAATGACCTCGGGAGCCGCGACGGGATCTGTAGAGACAGGCGGGACCACGGGAGTCTGAGGAAGATCAGGGATAGCCTCCGTGGTGCTCCCCGTTGCATTTACGGGTTGGTCCCCGTCGGCAGCGACTGAAGTGTCATCGGGGACGTCAACGGTCCTCTCGGCTTCAATGGTGGCATTAGGCTGGGACGTGACCTCGGGATTGTTCTCCCCGGCCTCATCGCCGCCAGCAACCTCCATCTCAGCTTCCCCGACATCACCTCCCTCGGGATTGTAATCCGGGGGAATATCCCTCCTTTCAAAAGGAATATCGGCAATACCAGGAAATTGGGCAGATGCCAACTCGACCAAGGTCTCCCACGCAAATTTGTAGGTGACCTCGAGCTCGGTGGTCAACTGCCCAACGAGGGAAGCCGTCACGCTTTCCCTCTCCTCAGTCACGGCCTTCTTCACGGAGGCCTTCTCCTTCTCTACCTCAGCCTCGAGAGCCCGGACCTTACTCGCCAGCTCGCGCTTCTCCCGGGCCAGCCCATCCTGGGCGTCCTTCGCCTTCCTCAGCTCGGCCTCCAAATCCGCATAGTCCTTCCTCGTGAGTTCCAGCTTGCTGATAGCACTCTCGGCTGTAGACTTGAGAGTCTCGCATTCAGACTTTACCTTCTGAAGTTGAGACATAGCCGCACCACAGTTGGCCTCAGCTTCTCCAAGCTTCTGATCATACTCACTCCGGACTTTGGCGAGCTCGAGTTGCAACTTGTTGTCTTCCTCCTCGAAGCGATCGCCTGCCAGCAAGATTTGTTGGCAGCCCTACACAGACATCAGCAAGTCAAAGATCAGGACGAGACAGCAAGTAATGGAAATCACATGAGGACGGGACTTACTCGGTAAAGGCTAGTAAACCCGAAGCGGAGGTTGTCGAGGGCGGACCTCTTCTTGAAGTGCTCCATGTCCGCCGGCAACCTCATGGGGTTCCCCAGCTGCCTGAAGTTGTACTCCGCAGAGAAGGAGCTGGTAACATCCTTATCTGTGGGTACGGGGAACTGCACACACGGACAAAGGCACAAAGTCAGTCAGAATTCGTGATAAACTTCCGGATGAGAGGCACAGAAAGAAGTGAAGGTTTACCTCGGGGAATTTTGATAATACACCAACACGGGAAGAGGCGCTCCCACCTCCAGCCGCCGGGGCGTTGGCACCCCCCTGCTCAGACCCTTGCACAGCGGGTTGCTGCTCGGGGACCGCAGAGGGTCTCCGGGGCTTCGTGGTAGGAACCAGTGGAGCCTTCCCCTTCCCAGTAACCTCGGGCGCCTGGGGCCTGCCCACGTCCTGCCCCTTCATGGCGCCCGACAAAAGTTTGCCACTGTTGGGGTCAGTGGACTTCTTGCCGCCGTCCCGACCAGACCCAGGAACAGCAACAGCAGCAGTCTTGCCAGCTCTCTGCTGCTGCTGATTCTGCCGCTGTTGCTGCGGCTGCTGATTCTGCTGCTGCTGATTTTGCTCAGCAGCCTTCTTTTCCTGGGCCTCTTTCTCCGCCGCCCTTCTCTCAGCAACCAGAGCCCTCAAATTCATCCCAGAGTCTTTCTGGGTCCTCTGGCTGCCGGAGTCTGTTCTCTGTCTCTTGGCGGGGGGGGGGGGGACGGGAGCCTCTCCTCTCCATGGCTTGGGAGACAGTCTCCTCAGAGCTGGAGCTCTCAATGACGAAGGGGGCGCGGCGAGCCGTCTTTTCGGAGGGCCTAATCTCCTCAGCTCCCTCCCCTTCAGGTCGGAGGCGGATCCCTTCTTCCTCCTCTTCCTCTTGCTCTCCTCTCTCCAAGTCCTCTTCCACCACACGGGTCAGCTCGTCGTCAGGCTGCTCCCAATGGGGGTAACTCGCCTTCCCCCAAGTCTGGTACCGCGCGTGGTAGTTGAGCAAGGTCTCCGCCGCACGGCAACGCTGGCTAACTTGATATCCGAGCAGCCTCTCGATATCCTCCTCGTTCAGCTTGTCAGCGGGCTCGTTGGCGTGAGGAGCTGCTAGAAAGAAACATGACATGAGTATCAATATTAAGTCCAAGATTCAACTCGAGGTCATATAAAACAAAAAAAAAAAAAGGCAAGCAAAATGACATCGCTGATTTCTTACAGCTAGAGCCTCTCTCTCGGGGAATGATGGGAGGATCGGGAGGAAGAGTCCCATCTACGGGCCCGTACACGAAGACCACAATGTCATGAGCTCCCGGGTTGGAGTCTGGGATGTGGGTGACAAAGGGTTTCTTCCTGCGCTTGATGGAGAGGTAAACATCGGGCTTATTTTTAAGGGCGCAGATTTTGTAATGGTGGAGGATCTCACGCACCCCGACAGAAGTCCCTAGAAGCTGATTAAGGACATGACCCCCATGATGATCCTAAAGGAGTTCAGCCCTAGCTGGGTGGGGACTATTCCACAGTAGAGGAGGAAGTCATTAAGAAGGTCGAGGAAGGGGACGCGAACTCCACCCTCCATGAAAGCAGCGATGGGAACGGGGAGGCCATCCTTGGCATCTGACCTAAAGACGTCCTCCCCGGGCTCAGCAAAGCGGAAGCTAAACTTCCCGTCTTCAAAGCCGTATAGAGCCCTAAACTCAGCTATCTTTGCAGGGTTCCCCCTAATGTCATAAAAAGAAGACATCTGCCAAGATGAAAGGGGAAGGTTAAATCCAGGGATAACTCAACCCATGCCAACATGTCCCGACCTAAAACTCCATGATCAAGTTCTAACAGGTATGTTACCCCTGCCTTGACAGACCCTAAAATTTTTCTAAGTGTCAGCTCGGGGAACACTCAACTCGGTGTTGGGAAAAGACTAAAAAGGACACCAAAAACCTTTTTCTCAAGTTTACCCCGAGATGGAGTTTTTTCAAACCCTAAAAGGCGGGAAAATCAATATCTTGGTGATTTGCCCCAAAAACCAGAGGAAAACCCTAGGATTATGAAGCAAACCCCAAGAACATCTCCAACAACCGCGGAGAGGAAAATACACCGAACAAATTGAAGAATAAAGAACAAAAACCAGTTATACCTTTGCAAAGATCAAACGGTGGTCAGGAAAGCTGTATCGCCAGAAAAACTGTACCACACGGCGCTGAAACCTCCAAAAGTTGTTCTTGGGAGGGTGAAGCGAGCAAGAAGAGCACCAACAGAAGATAACACCGAAGAAACGGTTTGCAAAGGCAATGAAGGAGAGTAGAGCGGATCTTCTCCCACAAACGAACGGCGCAGACAGTGGATTCCGGTGGAAAATACGGTGTTTTCTTGGAGAAGACAGAAAGAAAAAGCAGAGAAAATAGAGAGAGAAAACGGAGAACAGAATGCAGAGAGAAAAGACAGAGAGTAGAGAGAGAGTGCAGAAGATAAAATGAGCAGTAATCTGTTTCCCCCCAAAGACATAATGCTCCTGGCGCATTAAATGCAGATCGTACGGTCCTAAGGCACATGACGTCAGCGCCTTGGAATACGGAAAGGCTTAACCGCCTCCTTGCCAGGTAAGCCCTAGAATGCCAAGCGGCATAGGGGCACAGGGAAAAACACTTAGCAAAACAAAATTATGACAAGTCCCAACTCGGGAATGTCATAATTTGGGGCAAATTGTGTGGAAATATCTCTGAACCGAGGTTTCAGCTCGGGATGGAAGGTTCAGGCCTGAAACGCTGACACGTGGCGAAGATTGCTCAACCAGGACAACTACAACACACGTGATTCACCTCCTAAGATCCAGCTCGGGGCAAGGGGTTAAACCATTTCACTTGACACGTGGAAGGCCCTCACGCTAGGACCCACTGCAAAGCACGTGATCTTCCAACTCGGGACCTGATCTTCACCTCGGGACACCTGTCTTATGACTCACGCTACAATCTAAATCCTACTACAGTCCAAAACTGTCCTAGCAGCTGTAATTCCTGACACAGCGGTTACAAGAAACCACGGTTCCCTGGCCAACCATGGTCAATAAACCATGGTCAGACGGTTATGGGTAAACCATAGTCAGATCTGACCTAACCCAAGCAGTTATCTGACCTCACATGGTCAGTCCGTACAGGTGGGTATAAAAAGAATACGATACAGCCTAATTTGGTAAGCTACAGTACCCTAACTCTCTAAGATTCATCTTCTTCCTTGCCTCATTCTCCCCAGTACAGCTTTTCTGACTTAAGTATTGGAGAGGGCACGGCCAAAACCCACCTTGGCCTACCCTCTGACCCGTTTTCCAAGCTTGTGATTGCAGGTCCAGGCGAGGGAGCAAGCTCCATCATCAACACGTAGTTCGGGGAGCAGATTTTACCCCGTACATCTGGGTATAGGGCTTCTCATACGGGCCGTTAAGGGAATTGTCTGGGTTGAAACCTCGGCAGGAGTAAGACTTAGGATACCCCTAATAGTTAATTAAAAAATAAATAAATAAATAAAAGTTGATTTCTTCTCTATACATATCTGATATTTGACTTTCTTGTACATTAATTGAGGTTGCCATTTAGGTTCAATAAATGAGGTTTTGGGTTTATTTTAATGGTTTGTGGGAGATGGCATCAATAGTCTTTGATTCTTAGCTTGTCGAATTATTTATGATCACTTACCCAAATATATATATATAGGATGATGATCAGGTAAGCACGTGCTGATATAACTTATATCAACACCTGCATTGGAGATTATACCTTGTGCATTAGTGAGTTATGGGGTATATTGGGTTGATGCACAAGGTACAACCCCCAATGCATGGTGCTAATGTAACTTATATCAACACGTGCTAATGGGAACATAACCGTATATATATATATATATATATATATATAAAATTTATGAAAGAGGACTTCCTTCTTTTAATTTTTTTCGATCAACTAATTAATAATGTATAAACAAAACAAAAGCAGGCTATTTGTTGTAGAGGAAGCCGTGATTAATATGAAAAGGAAAATGACGAGGTTTATGACTCAGATTTGTTTGCAATAATTTAAACGTCACACTTACCTGAACCCCCATGATTTATGCTAATTAAAGAAAAATCACCATCACTTTAAAAGACAACTTTTGGAGAGTACCATTTTACCTTTTTATAAAAATGCATATAATAAATATAATAAATAATCCATATTATAAACTATGTTCTTTTATTTTAAAAAAATTATTTTATATAATAATATGATAATCATCGGTTCTTGTGAGGTTTGTTTGTTTTGATTTGCCCTTTTTTTTTTTTTTTGGTGGGAATTTTAGGTTGATCGGTCTATGAAAAAATAATTACAATTTTATATAAATTATTACTAACTTCCAAGTAAGTGATTGCTAACTTAACTAAAAATAACTACTAACTGTAATTATTTACCCGTTGTTTGACCAATTTGTAATCCCCTTTTTTTTTTGGCAGCTTGGCAAAAGAGAATTATACTTCGGTTATCGTGAGTTGTAACCCAACGGTGGCATGAAGGTGTATAAAAATTTGGGTATTATTAGGTATTAGAGTAGATTCCTCTCCAATATTATAACTCACCTAAAAATAAAAAATAAAAGATAAAAATGAAAAAACTGTTATGATATGATTTTTGTATTAAACATGATACATTGGTTTATTATTTGTGTGTTCATCTCGTCTAATATAAAAGTAGTGTTTATTATCCTCACCTGTGATTTTTTACCAACCATGTAGCACATTCTTTGTTAATCTTTAAGTTTTTAAAATTGTACCCTTTAATTTAACAACTCTTTTACCATTTTCTAAAAACATACAATCTTGGATTTTTTTCAACCATTTTTGAAAGGTTACCACCTACTTATTGAAATATAACTTTTACTCCACTATATAAACACACCCATTCGTTTAATAATAAATAACAAATTTATAAATTTATAGTTTAAACTCAAAAGCCTTATTAAATTGCATCGCCTTAGGGTATTTTTGGTTGTCCAATTCAAAATTAAATAATTCAAGAAATTTTACATAATATTAATTGAAAGCACATTCCATTATTTTGAATTAACGAATTCATGAAAATGATACTTATCATCACAAATAAGAGGGGAAATTCAAAATAGTGATATTTCATTAATTCCTTAAAATTGATTCTCCAACATCAACTATAGTGATAATTATAACATTTTTAAATATTCTAATTTAAAGTGATAAATTTCAGCTTTCAATCTTATATAAAATTTCTTAAATTGGTTAATTTCGAATTAGACAACCCAACATACCATTGATTAACTTTTCCATTTACACAACATATAATTTTATTGGGATCTTCTCCACCGAAGTTGCAAAATTGTAAAATTTATAACAAAGTATTTATTTTTTACTACTCAAAAAACTATATATAGACGGAGTATAAGATTTTTTTAAAAAAAATATTTTATCATTTGCATGGAATGCAGCACCTAGTATTTGTAATGGAGATGTAAACACCATATCATTGATCGACCTCTTTTTTTTTTCTTTTTTTTTTTTTTTTTGGTGTGTGTGTGGCTTTCTCTCTCTACCAGGTCTTGATCCATTGACTTGGGCTTTGCAAGTAATTTTCTGCAAGTCATATTCGAAGCAAAGAAGCCAGGAGACTAATTAAGTCCCTTTGAATTCACCCTAATTTAGGGTTACAACTCATAAGTATTCTTCTCTCATTCTGCCGCCTCTCTCGATCTTATCTCCCTCCCATAAACATTTTTCATTTTTCCTGTTTGTAATAAAAAATCTAGAAACGTGTATGCTCTTGTTTGGTCTAAAGGCCAGGCATGAGTGTGTACCCATTTATATATTGTAACTTCTAGAAATTAATAGTGAAAAATGAGCAAAGGAATTCACTCTCAATGAGGTCCTTTCTCTCTATGTAAAAGCCCTAAAAACTTTTACATATTCAGATCACCTAGAAAGCCTTGTTGTTGCATCAGCGGTTCAGCTTGCCGAAACCAATCATGATCGAGATGACAAGTCTAATGAGATGATATATGCCTATTTTTTTACTTTACCAAATATGGGTCAATAGTATTTTCTAAAAATAAAAAGTGGCAAAAAGTTTTTAAGTGAAAGTGGAGTGGGTAAAACTGTAATTTACCTAGAGAAAAAACTGAACGGAAATTAGACTCTTTCGTCCTCGTAACCTAGAACCTATCTATTCCTCCGGAGAGTGATTGAGGCACAAGTTGTTCCTAGTAAAAGTGCAAGTCCTTTAGACTAGTCTAAAGACACTCGTTGTTGCTTGACTTTCTCTCTATTGTCATGACGCCTATTCATTTTCCCCTAGTTGCAGGAATTCAAACCGTGTTTGTTGAATAGTATGTTTGGCGTATTCTTCAGCAAACACGTACTAGATACCAACTGTCCCAAAAAAAACACAAACGAACACGTACTAACAAAACTTCTTTTCAAGAGTCAAAGATGATTGGACAATAAGACAGCGAGGTTAAAATTAGTGAGGGAAGACCTGGTCGGACCCTTTTGGTACGTAATGAAATTTCACTCGATGATTCTCATGCATTTAACAAAATGGATTCCTTAATTGCTGCCATTATATATAGGCCTTTGTAGCGGAAAATGAATCAAAAGGTATAGCAGGCTAGGACACTGTGCTACTCTAGAAGCTCTGGGAGCCGTGTTTATCAAAACTTAGGGGAGGTACCTGCAATTAATGGCAAAAGGAATTTTTGAAGGGGCTATTGTGGCCGTAGTCGAATATCTATGCGGCCCAATTGTAGGACCAACAAGGAAGGCCGTCTTCGGTTTCAAATCCACCCTCCAACGCGTCGAATCCATAATTGCCTCGCTAAAGCAAAGTTCGACGGGTAATAATAATAATCCAGGCAAATTGTCCGGACGAAGCTAGTACATGGTGATGTGGGGCATCCCCCTCACTTGAATTTTTTATTTCTAAATTTTATAGTTCAGGCATTTTTTATTTTTAGATTTGCTTCCCTTATTTTATTTATTTTTTTATTTTTAAACCCTCTTTATCCTTCTTTCTCATCCCTCTCAATTTTCATTTTTTTCATTTTGAGAAATGCTCCGACCCCAAATCTCTCATTTTACTAAAAGAAATCCAATACTCTCTTACATGTCTCCTATTAACATATGATTTATCAATGGGTTAAAAAATTGTTCAATTTTTTTAATCTCAAAATCGCAAGATAAAAGGAAATTATTGAACTAAAGCTTCTTTCGGTTTTTTGAATAAGGATAAAATACTAATAACTAACTAAAGTTCGTATCTCTTGAACTAATTTTTTGACTTTGTCCTTCCAGACGATCCTCGATTGATCGATTTATTATTTAGAAGGCAAGACCTTATCACACAATGCTCAGAGGTCCCTTGGTGGAACTTCAAGAAAAAGCACACATACGCGAACTTACTTTCCGAATTTATGGTTCGCCTTTCAAGCTTCTTCCCGTCGGATGTGCAGCAACAACAATTAAATGTGACCGAGCAGATCTTGGTTGAAGTAAGGGCACTGAACGAGAATTTGACAAGAAATAGAAGTGGGGATGATTGTTTAACGGAATTTTTCAGTTTAGCAGCAACATGGGTAGCACATCGGGTCTATAACCTCGGATTCATCAATGTTGCATCATCGGTAATAGTGTTGATTATCGTTTCATCATTTTTTTTCGGCAACATTTTCAAGTTTCTTGGTATGTAAGTCATTTCTATATCTATATTTATATAAAAAAGACTACGCTGATGTGGCCTATTCTCCTCTTTTATGCTTTCCCTCTTTTTACTACACATTGACAAATGGCACGTTCTTATAACTTTCTTTCTTATTTTTCTATTAAACTCATATCATCTCTCCATCTATGCTCACATCCTCTATCCCTCCCTTCAATTTCTAAATTTATTTATATTTTTCTTCAATTATTTAAATATATTTACATTCTGTTTTTTTTTTCATAAATTTTTTTTTTGTGATTTGTGATTTTTGAATTTTTAATATTAATCTTTTATTTATTTCTTCATTTATTTAGATTTATTTTTTAAAATTACCAAGCAACACAGGTGTGATAACTTGTACTCTTGTAGTACTATGTATTTGTGGGTAAATGATAATGAAATACTTCTTAATTCTTCCTTCTTCTTCTTCTTTTCTCCTTTTATTTATATTTTTTTTATTTTTTTATTTTATTTTTTTTTTTTTTGTGACATGGATTTTAAAATTCATTACATCAACATATAAAAAACCTAAGACTTAATCCTGAAACCTCTCACTACATATGGGGAGAAGTGCCACTAGGCCATAGGGCCATTGGCAACAAAGTCCTTTTTATGTACAATTCTTCAAATATATAGGATCAAGGAACTAGATTTTTGCACTTCATTTTTGCATCTCAGTTTTAAACCATTGGATTCATAACATCCAACGGTATTCCAAAAAGTGACATGGACAAGCTCTACTCATTATTTGACAAATTAGATGCTGTGCAAAAATAAAGTGCAAAAGTTAAGTCCTATGTGTATATCTATACTACCTATAAAAGTCTGTATTTTAGAAAAACTTTTAATTGACTATTCTGCCCTCATTTTAATTTATAAATACAATTTTAGCCTTGATAAACATTATTATCATTTGGTAACAAATAAAAGTTAGATTTAAACTCAAACTCTTATTTACAAATGAAAGTTAGATTTTAACTCAAACTCTTAATTACAAATGAAAGTTAGATTCTTACTCAAATTTTTAAAACAACTATCAAGTTGCATGATAATATATATGAATACAAACTTTTTGAATATTTTGTTTTAAGGAAATAATAATAATGATAATAATTTATGAATGTATATATATCTAAAGAGTTTTTAATGTTTCGTTGACAATTTTGATAAAAAAAATATGTATTTTTAATTTTGAATTTTATCTTTTATGAAAGAAATATAAAATCTTTATGTATATATTTTTTATTTTTTTATAAAACTAATATTATTTAAAAATATTCGCTACATCTAGTATTCAAAAAAAGTCGAGACAACTCGGAAAAAAGCTGGGCTACATAGCTCTGTTTATTTTCCTCATGTATTTCCATTACTTGTATAAATAAGGATATCACATTGGAAAGAAAAATTAAAAAGACACAAACATAGCAAATTACAATGTCTAAGACAAAGTAAGAGGTGTCTTTATGTTTTGGATTCAGAGAGCGCATTAGCATTAGGGATTAGAGATGACAGAGCAGTCGGGAAAATATGGCAGATTTATTTGGAGAATGGATTGAACGAGGAGTGAGATGGATATTTCGGGAGGTTGCAGCGGAAGACGGGTCTTCTTTTACGAGTGCAGTTGCTCGCGGCTTGTTCATACTTTGGCTAGTGGGAAGCAAGTGGGGTCTACCTACACATCTGTACATAGGTAATTAAGCTAAGATCCCTTGCTAGAGAAGAAGTGGGAAATAAATAATAAAAAAAGCTTCTCTATCTTTCTCTCACACATGTTCCCCAATGTTGCAGGTATCATCATGATGTGCATCTTCTACGGGCAAGCCAAATACATCCAGCGACTGAAGGTAACACCTAACAATGCGGATTCTTCATTTCCAGTAGCTCACAATGTCGGACCAGGTGGTTTGCCCAACAACGACAGAAGTGCTGGAGGTGCATCACGTGTCAATAGAGGCGATGTCCATCAAGTTCGGTATGATAGGGAAGCTTCAGACGAGTCCATGAATCGGGAAATGCAAGTTGCGATAGCAAGCAGTTTGCAAAGTGAATCGAGTGTCAATAGAGGCGATGTCCATCAAGTTCCGTATGATAGGGAAGCTTCGGACGAGTCCATGAATCGGGAAATGCAAGTTGCGATAGAAAGCAGTTTGCAAAGTGCATCGCGTGTCAATAGAGGCGATGTCCATCAAGTTCGGTGTGATAGGGAAGCTTCGGACGAGTCCATGAATCGGGAAATGCAAGTTGCGATAGCAAGAAGTTTGCAAAATTCCCGTCGTTGAAACGATGGAAAAGCTTTGATGTTCAAGTTAGCTTCCACTTGTCTAGGTTTGCGGCCGTACATTTACCGCATCATATGGCAAGAATTTTGTCGTAGAACCAGACATGGTGGGAAAACAGAAAATCCTACGATGTCGGACACGTACTACAATAAGTTATTTCCTATTTCTGGTTTATTTCTAATTTTGAGGACTTTTTTTCTATAAATTGGCCGGTTTGTAGTCTTTTGGCATAGTGACAGATGTCCTATTATGGGTAAACAATGACAGTTTTATATATTACAATTAGTAGTTATGCATAAATAATAATTTGATTTTTTGCGTACATGATCTATGTAGGAGTTTTATTTAATCCAACAGTGGGTTTCACCGAATATGAATTGGAAATAGATTATCTAAAAATTTTTGTAAAAATTGTGTATATATATATATATATATATATATATATATATATATATATATGAGAATTCAAGAATTTTCATATATATATATTTTATTATTTAAATATTATTCGATCACGTGCGTTGCACGTGTCCCCATATCTAGCCTTAATAAATATATGAGATAAGTGCTGCGACTTTAATAATGCTCACAAGTGTAGGATGTCGCGAAGTAATAAATTCTCGGTGAGTCCGAGGTCGAACCACAGGGAAGGGGAATAATTAGCAGAAAAGATTGAGAAAAGATTTTATAAATTTGGTTGCTTGGTTGCAGAGAATTAGTTTGATTGAAAACAATAATTTAAAAGCACTAAGGTTCAGAAGTCCACTCACAACAAGTATTAGATATTTGCTAACGACTCAATTTTATAACTCAACTGAGATTCATACGAAGGATGACCCAGTCAGATGATGTAACAATTAATTTTATTCAAAACAATTCTAAAAATATGGATTCATAAGATTGATTGATTTAATGTATGAGAAAACTAGTAATTTAATTCGCAGGGAATTCTAAACATTCACCGTACTCGGAGTTAACGATAAATAAAAGAATTATATAGAATAAATACTTTACAAAATAATCAAAATCAATCAAAATTATAAAACCTTACATTAAATCCATGAAAGAATCATTAAACAAATACCAAATAATTGTTGTGGCTTCACTCCTAACCTTAGCAAAACGTTTAGCTACTCATGATACTAGAAAACTAAAGAGAGGTAGAAGAAGAAGAACAAGAGAGAGGTTCATGTAGAAGAGAAGAGGAGAAGTAATATATAGAGGTGCAGCCACCTTTTCCTTTCCATGTGATATTAGGGTTTCCAAGAGAAAGAGGAGAAAAATAAGGAAACAAATTAAGAATCCCGGTTTTTTCCAGCAGGGTTAACTTGTGACCCATTTTTGACCTACTAAACGTTGAAATTACGAAAAATTCGTGAAATACAATATTGTAAGGCTCCAAATCAGCTTTCCAGGGACATCAATTTTGCATCAATTGGATTTCGGAGTCAAAAGTTATGACCAAAATACGGTAACTGCTCCAAACTTCCTTTTTAATCTTCTTTCCAACTTTGGGGTTGCCAATTCCTTTACTAAAATCTTCTAAAATTAATGCACTTCACCCTTGCAAAGCTTCTATATAGTTCCAAATAAATTTAGAATGCTTGACCATAGGAAAATGGCTTCCTACAAAAATAAAACACGCATTAATACACTACTTTAAACATAAGAGCATGTATCAAGAGAATTCATGTATAATGTGTAAAATGTGGAATTAAGTGCCAAATAAATGTGATAATGCCTACTAAAAATATAACATTAATGCAATTTTAAGCTATTATCACACCCCCCAACCAGCATATTTCTAGTCCCTAGCAATCAAAGTGATTGAAATAGTTTTCTTCAAAAGAAAAACTCAAAACATGGCTACCAATTTTATCACCTTAGCAAAAGAATTAGTTTAAAGTTCAGGACATTCGCAACTATTAAAAACATCCCAATGAATTCAAAAACTCATTATGTGTGAAGAATTTAGCCAACACAAATATAAACCCAATTTCAAGGTAAAGCATAACCCAAATCTCTATCTGAAATATGCTTCAACTCAAATCTCACAGGGATTACACTCAACAAAATAATGCACTCTGAATAGGGTAAAACTCTCGAGTATACGTGAGTAGAATAATGTAGAGCAAGAACAAGAATCTCATATATAAAATATTTGAAAAACGCTATCACAAGAAAGAATCATAAAGTCTCATGAAAGAAATGCCAAATACTAAGAATGTACACCACACATTGCATTATAGCTCAGTCATGTCAATATCCAAACCATACTATCCTCGAAATCAAATAGGACTTTTAATAGGATGTAATGTTGGGATAAAAGAATTGAAACAAAAAGGTTATAGTGATAGTAAAAAGTGTATCCGAGAATGGTAGAAAGAACAAACTCACTTGAAACAATTTTGTATTCAACTTATTCTTCCAAACTTTGGCAATCAAACACTTTTTTTCCTTTTTTTCACTTCTCAATACTTCACCAACAAAGCTTTCTCTTTCTTTTTCTCTTTTTCTTTCTTTTTTTTTTCTTTTCTTTTCTTCTTTTTTTTTTTTTTCTTTTTTCATTTTTTTTTTCACCTTTTTTTTTTAAAATTTTTTTAAAATTTTCCCACCCATTCACCTTACTGAACATTGATAATATCTATTCTCAAAACACTTTGGGAAAAAGGTTATGAAAGAAAGGCTAATCAAAAGGTTCAAAGGGTTAACTAGTGGTAATGTATCACAAAGAAAAGAAATTAAAGGCTCAAAGAAATCAAAGATGGCCTAAAATCATCTCTCAAAGAGTGGTATAATTTTTCAATATCCATGACTTCAAAAGAAACAAGTGTGGTATAAAAAATATACTCTCAGCATTCAACCAAAAAGAAGAAATAATGAGACTAAACAATGAAATTTGAGCGCTTCCAAAAATCAAGGTAAGATTAAATATAATAACCCTCTAAAAAAAATTAATAGCTCAAATACTCACAAGGGCTAAAAGTCTCCACATTTTTATTCATCAAGATTTTTAAAATCATTTTTACCCTCTAATCAAGAATCATATTTATGCGGCTAAAGTGTAAGTGCAATGTAATCCGAGTATAAAATTCAATGGAAAATTTGAAATAGAAGTAGCATAATAAACTTCAAACTAGATAATTATGCTAAGGCAACAAAAAATTTTAAGCAAAAAATGTGTAAACCACTAAACTTTTTTTTTTTTTTTTTTTTTTTGAAAAATAAGATAAACTAACTAAGACCAAAAGAAACTGACACAACACCAAAATTCCCTCCCCCCAACCTAAAACATACATTATCCTCAATGTAAATAAAGAAAAATAAAGTATTAGAGATCATAGAGAGTACCTTGAGGTGCGAACCAAAAAGAAAATAAACAAACTCTAATACCTGCAAAATGGGTTAGACACGAAAAACACAAAAAAGCAAAAGGAAAAAAAAAAAAATAAATAACTAACTACGACACAAACACTAATACGAATGAACTAATTAAGGGTTTGGTAAATCCTGGTAGACAGGATCCACCAAATCAATGGACTCATCCTCAGGTAAAAAATTCTCAAGAAATAGTTTAAGACATTGTCCATTAACTTTAAAAACATTACCAGTCTTAAGATTTTCAATCTCAACAGCTTCATGAGGAAAAACAGTTTTAACCACAAATAGTCCTACCCAACGGGACCTTAGCTTAGCTAGAAACAAATGCAATCTAGAATTATACAAAAGAACTTTTTGAGATGGTTCAAAAGATTTCCTCAAAATATTTTTGTCATGAAAAACTTTCATTCGTTCTTTGTAAATTCTAGAATTGTCATAAGCATCTCGCCAAATTTCCTCCAAATAAATTATATGAGTGCATACTAAACGGCTAATTCCTTTAATGGTAGAAACATTCAATCCTATTGCACCCTTATGCTCTTTCAAAATTTTCAGCAACTTACCTTCTTATAAGGGATCAAGTTTAGTAAATATTACCATAGAAAAAATCTCCTTAGGTCTAAAGAATGCATACTTGAGTTCCACTGGCAAAGGCTTTAATTCCAGCTTAGGTACTTTATCATTTGATGGCAATAGTTTAAGCTCACGGGGTGGTGGCTCTTTAAATTTCGGCCTCCACGCATTCAAGTCCAATTCCTCTATAGAATCCAATAAACAATAAAGATATGCAATTTCAGGATTTTCATTAAACTCCAAATCATAAGAATTAACCAAGCAAGCCTCTAAAGGATCAGAAAAACAAGACACATTAAATTGTTTTTGAACAAGTGTATCAATCAAGTTAACTTCATGAAAGTCATCATCATCCCTAGGTTCTTTGCAAGTATTAAAAATATTCAATTCTTGAATCATATTTCCAAAAGACAATTTAAGTACACCACTCCTACAATTTATTAAAGCATTGGAAGTTGCAAGGAATGGGCGACCCAGAATCACAGGAATTTGAAAACTAGCATTCAAAACAGGGTGTGTGTCCAAAACAATAAAATCAACAGGAAAGTAAAATTTATCAATTTGGACTAACACATCCTCCACTACTCCCCTAAGTATTTTCACAGAACGGTCCGCAAGCTGAAGAATTATTTTGGTTGGTTTTAGCTCACCTAGACCCAACTGTTCATATACCGAATAAGGTAAAAGATTCACGCTAACCCCAAGATCAAGTAAAGCTTGCTCTACTTTAAAATTACCAATGACACATGAAATAGTGGGACTACCTGGATCTTTATATTTAGGAGGAGTATTGTTTTGAATGATAGCACTCACTTGCTCAGTTAAAATTGCCTTCTTTTGTACGTTAAGCTTACGCTTAACCGTACATACGCTTAACCGTACATAAATCTTTCAAGAATTTAGCATAAGAAGGAATTTGTTGTATTGCATCCAACAAAGGAATGTTGACTTTCACTTGTTTAAAGATTTCAAGAATGTCTGCATTCTAATTCACTTTTTGGGGTGGTTGTAATCTTTGAGGAAAAGGAATGGGAATGGGGCATCTCTCAACTACACTTGACTCGGGCTTATTAAGTTCATTACTACTCTTTGTTTTTGAAAATTCTTCTTTTTCTTTGTCCTTGGGTGGTGGAATAGTTTTATCAATAACTTTTCCACTACGAAGAGTAGTAACGGACTTAGCATGCTCAAGTTGTGTATCAGATAAATTAGAATCATTAATACTAAATTGACCTTGGGGGTTAGGTTGTGGTTGAGATGGAAATTTATCTTTTTCTTGAATGCTTAATGAAGTGGTCAACTTAGTAAGAGTGTTTCTAATGTCACCTATGGCTTGAGAAGTCTGATTATTTATGGTGGCTTGACTCTGCATAAACTGTTGCAATGTTCCCTCTAAACCCTTCTTAGGAGGAGATTAGAAGGAACAAAATTAGAATGGCCTTGAGGTGGTAGTGTAACATTATCATTCCTCTAACTGAAATTTGGATGATTCCTCCACCCTGGATTATAAGTTTTAGAATAGGGTGAAGAAAAAGGCTTTTTATTTATATTTATAGCATTTGCTTGATCGTGCAACACCTCTTTAAAAGCAGGAATAGTTGGGCAATCATTTGTAGAGTGTCCCACGATCTCACAAATACTACAAACATCATTCAATTTAGGCACAGACATAACTTCATTAACTTTCCTTAATTCCATGGCTTCTAATTTCCTAACCAAAATAGCTACCCTAGCACTTAAGTCATCATCCTCCCTAAGATAGTACTTATCGCCCCCAGATGGATTGGTAGAAGGTTTGGACCTATCTAAAGTATCAGTTGTATCCCAAGATTGGGCATTCTCAGCTAACAAATCAAAATAGTCAAAAGCCTTATTAGGGTCCTTATTCATAAATTCACCATTGCACATCATCTCTACAAATTGGCACATTTTAGGAGTTAAACTTTGATAGAAAAAACTAATGATACGCCAAGTTTCATAGCCATGATGTGGGCAAGAATTTAATAAATCTTTAAAACGTTCCCAACATTGGTAAAAAGTTTCATTATCTTTTTGTGAAAAATTCATTATTTGCCTTTTGAGAGCATTAGTCTTATGAAGTGGGAAGTGTTTTTTCAAAAATTTAGTTTGCATCTCTTGCCATGTGCCAATGGATCTAGATCTTAAAGCATTAAGCCAATTTTTCACCTTATCCTTGAGAGAAAAGGGAAATAATTTCAATTTAATGGTCTCTTCACTACAAGTTTGGTCATGAAAGGTTACACAAACCTCATCAAATTCCTTAAGGTGCAAATATGGGTTTTCAGATTCTAAACCATGGAATTTAGGTAGCAATGGAATCATGCCAGACTTAAATTTGAAATTATTAGCATTCAGAGGAAAAATGATGCAAGATGGTGCACTACTCCTAGTAGGTTGCAAATAATCTCTAAGAGTCCTTTTATCATCCCTATCAATATTCTCAATTTGTTCCTCATTATCAGACATGGTGTCAAATGTGTGATTATATCCAAGAGAATCAATTAAATTGCCACACAAATTTTCAGACCCAACTCTAACAAAACGATGAGTATGATCACGATGCCAAATTTGCATAAAAAAAATAATAATAATAAAATAAAAGTAAAATAAAAATAAAAATAAAAGTAAAAAGTTGTGGAAAGAGTTTACCGGATTTGCGAAGAGATTCGCAAAATACAACAAACCTCCACCAAAAACAATGAACTGCTATTTATCCACGCAAGTCTCCGGCAACGGCGCCAAAAACTTGCTGCGACTTTAATAATGCTCCCAAGTGCAGAATGTCGCGAAGTAATAAATTCTTGGTGAGTCCGAGGTCGAACCACAGGGAAGAGGAATAATTAGCAGAAAAGATTGAGAAAAGATTTTAGAAATTTGGTTGCTTGGTTGCAGAGAATTAGTTTGATTGAAAACAATAATTTAAAAGCACTAAGGTTCAGAGGTCCACTCACAACAAGTATTAGATATTTGCTAATGACTCAATTTTATAACTCAACTGAAATTCATACGAAGGATGACCCCAGTCGGATGATGTAACAATTAATTTTATTCAAAACAATTCTAAAAATATGGATTCATAAGATTGATTGATTTAATGCATGAGAAAACTAGTAATTTAATTCGCAGGGAATTCTAAGCATTCACCGTACCCGGAGTTAACGATAAATAAAAGAATTATATAGAATAAATACTTTACAAAATAATCAAAATCAATCAAAATTATAAAACCTTACATTAAATTTGTCACGCCCCGACTCGGAGAGTCGACACGTGGATAAAAGTCAAAGTAAAAAGGTGTACACGTGGATAAGTCAGAGTATAAAAGTTGCGGAAGACTTAGTCAAATCCACGTGTATTTTTTTTTTTTTAATATTTTTAATAATAATGGTGCCAGCTCATCAATAATACCCAAATAATTAATATGAAATGTTATGCTCACACATCATGCCCATAATAATATATGGTCCCAAAATAATGCCAACATCCCTGGCACATAGGTTGGATTCAAACTATTCAAGGTTCATTAAGTAATAATGGTAATAACAATAATAATAATATAAATGTCCATACATCAAAATAACATAGTCTCTATGTAATGCACGTGCATCTATCCTCATCCATGACTATGTTAGTATGCCACCTTCAAGTTCCAACCTCAGATTATGCCACTAGGCATCCGCCATCGGCAAACCCTCACTCATCACCTGATCATCTGAAATAATAATAGGATGAGCTGCAAAGCCCAATAGGAAATATGTGTGGATTCTATGCAATTAATATATGTGCAGATACATGGTATATGAATTAAAATTATTTAATAACTCAAAATCAAATATCAGTCACAAATAAATACTTTATGTGGGTTTTGAGTTAATTTCCTAAAATTCTCATAGTATCTCCAATTCCCAAGACTATGGGATCAAACCATGCATCAACCGTCGCTAATCACAGGTTACGTCGTCACGTCAACCCCCGGCTCAGCCAAGCACGAAAATAACCAACACCTACACGGCGTTCTTCCTCGAGGGCTTCAGGGTCTTTCACCCAAGGGCACTTTACCCTGCTTGCTATTCGCGGAGTATTCTCAATGCAGGACACCACTTCATTGTGATGCCCCCACCCGTTTGATGCATACCAAGACCCAAGGTCCATATATCCAAAACATTTGCCATCATTCAAATAAATATCCGAGTGTCCAAAAGTATCCATAAACATGTTTGATAAATTTCTAGAATTTCAGTAACATTTCTAAAGCATTTCCAAGTAAACAACATTTATAAAGCATTTTTCCAAGATCCAAGTATCATGAAAATTCCACACATTTAACAGATATTTCACAATAACATTTAAACGAGTATATAACCACGTATCTTTAAGGAACAATATAAAACAGTCGTATCAAATGATATATTGAAGGATTCCCTAAATTTTGAACAAGTAATAAAAATATTTGGTTATAAATCGGTGGGAAAATCCAAAAATATCATTAAGGAATTTTAAATCACATTTATAGAACAACACCATATTAAATGTAAAGAAGCCACATTTCCTACCTCAATTGCGAGCAATACCAACCCAAAACCACGTGATAGACACTGACAATGCGAATGCAGCGTTAATGCTCCCTAGGGTCCTCCTGAGGACCGATAAAATCTGATAATTATGCATACGTAATCTTTAGGTAAATTTAAAAATAAATATAACGCACTCAAAAATTACTATTGGCCTTCTAACGGTAAACTATGGTCCCAAAATCATCAAAATAATTTTTAAAACACTCTCTATAATTTCTGGGAATTTTCTGTAATTTTTGGAATTTTCTGATATTTTCTGGAATTTTTAATAAATATTAATTTGGCCAAAAAGTCAAACTACAGTCAAACTTGGTCAAAATGATCAACTAAGGGTCCCACATGGTAGGGCCCTCCAAGACGAGTCCAACGGTCAAATTTGGGGTTCATATGATTATCGTATGGCTTTTAAATGCGTGAGAACACGGTAAGGTACACAGATGCACCCACACAGGATCATAGACCTATGGGGTCATCTTCAACCTCCCGCGGGTTGAATTGTGTAACCGGGTTACACCGTGTGTTCAACGGGCCAACTTCGACGATTAATATCTCTCTTGTTTCTTAACCGTTTTCAGTGATTCAAGTGTCGAATCGAAACTCATGCGGAGTACTACGTGCGACTATAAATTATTCATTCAGAATCCTATAAAATCATATTCGTTTTTAAGCCTAAAGTTTCGGGTTTTCATGATCCAAAATTCTAAAATTTCTAAAACTTCAACCTACAGTCAATTTCTCTAAAATTTGACACTACCATGGTGTTCCTTGATCCCAAAAACATAAAATATGATCATCCTTTCTAAGAATAACATAAGAAAATAAAATTGCATATACATAAGTGATATTTATATATATATATATATATATATATATATATGAAATCAACGATAGAGGAGGTGAGGATTTTACCTCACTAAGAGAGCTCCACGAACTCAGCCAAAAACCTCTACCAGACCACTCTGTTTTTTTTCTCCTCTGTTCTTCCTCAATCTCTCTCTCTCTGTTGCTCTTTCTCTAACTCTCTGTCTCGACCCCTCTATACATATAAATATAACCAAAGCAGATGCCAGTGGTAGGTGCAGCTAATGATTCCTCTATACATATATATATATATATCCAAAGCAAACGCAAGTGGTGGGTGCGGCTATGGGTGCGGCTAATGATCCCTCTATACATATATATATATCTGAAGCAAATGCAAGTGGTGGGTTCAGCTAATGATCCCTATATATATATATAAATAATTCAGGTCATCACAAAATTCATGAAATAGTCATTAAACAAATATCAAATAATTGTTGTGGCTTCACTCCTTACCTTAGCAAAACGTTTAGCTACTTATGATACTAGAAAACTAAAGAGAGGTAGAAGAAGAAGAACAAGAGAGAGGTTCGTGTAGAAGAGAAGAGGAAAAGTAATATATAGAGGTGCAGCCACCTTTTCCTTTTCATGTGATATTAGGGTTTCCAAGAGAAAGAGGAGAAAAATTAGAAAACAAATTAGGAATCCCGGTTTTTTCCAGCAGGGCTAACTTGTGACCCGTTTTTGACCTACTAAACGTTGAAATCACGAAAAATTCGTGAAATACAATATTGTAGGGCTTCAAATCAGCTTTCCAGGGACACCAATTTTGCATCAATTGGATTTCGGAGTCAAAAGTTATGACCAAAATACGGTAACTGCTCCAAACTTCCTTTTTAATCTTCTTTCCAACTTTGGGGTTGCCAATTCCTTTACTAAAATCTTCTAAAATTAATGCACTTCACCCTTGCAAAGTTTCTATATAGTTGCAAATAAATTTAGAATGCTTGACTATAGGAAATTGGCTTCCTACAAAAATAAAACACGCATTAATACACTACTTTAAGCATAAGAGCATGTATCAAGAGAATTCACGTATAATGTGTAAAATGTGGAATTAAGTGCCAAATAAATGTGATAATGCCTACTAAAAATATAACATTAATGCAATTTTAAGCTATTATCAATAAGCATGCATAAAACAATGAATAATAGAAATATAGAAATTACATGAGCTTTTTTTTGATAAGCTAGAAATTACATGAGCTAGACGTGCCACTAAAGGCTTTATATATATATTTTTTATCAACATGGGCATATGAGGTTTTCGCCCCACCTAATCTTCTTAGACACTTTCTTAAAAACTACTCCATATTTCTCCCACAAATACAGGTGCAAAGGGGAGGGTATATACAAAAATGAACCACTAGTTCAATCAAGAAAGGGCTACACCCCAAAATTGATAGCTCGCAGAATGTCAAAACACTTGAACATAAAATCAATAAACAGCACAAGGATATAATGTAAGCATGTAACTGGCCTGTCGCCAGATGGAAAGGGAAGGGGATGAGAGCAGGACAAAGTAGACAAACATCACTTAAAACTTTTAGTTGGGTTGGGTTGGGTTGGGTTTGGTTTCTGTTTAAAATAAATGGGTGAGTTTGGGTTTTGCTTAAATGAGTTGGGTTGGATTTGGGTGACATTTTAACTAAACCCATCAAAATCCACCCAATTGCCAGGCGTACTCATAACTTGAGAAAATTTCTAATAAATTTCTTTTCAACTGTCAATAAAAACAAAGTCCTGCCAACAGAGCATGGATCACGTCAAATTTCTATTTATGGCAAACAAGGATTTGGGTATCAAGGCATATTGGTCGGAGCTACGGTTAAATAATTGCAGTCAATAGTTATTCTTAATTAAGTTAATAATCATTTGCTAAGGAGTTAATAATAATTTATATTGAACTGTAATTATTTTCCCATAGCAAATCCAATCTAAAACTCCCCCAATGAAAAAAGAAGTAGGCAAGCCGAATTAGAGATAGGGGTTGGCTTATACCCTACACATAAGGGCATAGATACGGTTGGGCTTAATAACAATTTGTGATAAAGGGTCATCTCAAGACAAAGAGCCCAATAACAGTTTGTGATAATGGGTCATCTCAAGACAAAGAGCCCATTAGAAGACGTGAGGATGGGGGCTTCTATTGGTACTCTAAGATTTGCTTTTCATCCTCCATTTATTTTATATTTTAAGGTTTTATGAAAAATATAAAAGATTTTCATAAAAATTGATTGCGTTCCCTATTAGAAAACATCATTTTGAACAACTTTTTAGAAATTTTTTTTTCCAAAATCTATCGTTTAAGTAGACTTTTTCGTCATTTATAGTATTCGCTTCATAAATGATTAAACTTAAATGATTGATTTTGGAAAAAATTTCTTCTAAAAAGTTATTCAAAATGATGTTTCCTAATAGACAGCACGATAAGATTTTATGAAAACCTTAAATATTTTTCATAAAATCTTAAAATGTAAAATAAGTGGGGGATGAAAAGCAAGTCTTTGGGTACCAATAGAGGCCTCCATAAGAGATTCTAAGAAGATTTTTAAAGCCCAATGGACTAGTCCAATTTATTTCAATTGGCAAGAGCAAGGCAAATAGTATAGGAAGAAAAATTTGTGCAAATTGCATAGAAAAACTAATACATATAAAATTGTATAAATATATATTCCCATACAAGTATTGATATATTAAATGTAACTTAACATGTGTCTTAAGAAATCCCTTTCAACCTTGAAGTCAAGGTTCTTACTATAAAACTGTTGTACATTTTCTCATCCAATTATTGGTATATTAAATGTATCTCAAATGTTTTAGAGTTGTGAACTGTTTAGTTTCTATTATGTTCCTCTAATTAAAGTTGATTTCTTATCTATTCATATCCGATATTTGACTTTCTTGTACATTAATTGTGGTTGCCATTTAGGTTCAATAAATAAAGTTTTGGGTTTATTTTAATGGTTTGTGGGAGATGGCGTCAATAATCTTTGATTCTTAGCTTGTCGAATTATTTATGATCACTTACCCAAATATATATATATATATATATATATATATAAAATTTATGATAGAGGACTTCCTTCTTTTACTTTTTTCAACTAATTAATAATGTATAAACAAAAGAAAAGCAGGCTATTTGTTGTAGAGGAAGCCGTGAATAATATGAAAAGAAAAATGAAGAGGTTTATGACTCAGATTTGTTTGCAATAATTTAAATGTCACACTTACCAGAACCCCCATGATTTATGCTAATTAAAGAAAATCACCATCATCTAGATCATTGCTCGCTTTGCTACACTCATTTCGTTATAGTTAACGTCTAAAATAAACTTAAGTAGCAGTTGATTTTAAAAAAATGAGAAGTCAAATTCTGGACCTTCTATTTCTTGTGGTGTAAATTCAAAAAACCACTTGTCAATCTCTCGAAGTCTGTTTAAATTTCAAAATGACCTTTAAAGATTATGAATGGCAGTGGGGGTGGGGCGGTACGTAGGGCAGGGACGATTCTGCAATATACCATCATTGATCCTACCTACTTCATCCTCGGCTCTGTCTGAACCATCCCAACCTCAACTAAGTAACCCCATCCCTGATTCCGCTTGAACTCCAACGGAACTTTTACATGTTGAACCATCCGCACTCCCATTAACCATTGGAAATACTAAAATGTCATTCTTTTACAATAATATGTCTAATGACAAAAATACATATTCAAGAGAATTTTCTCTTTTACCCTCTTTTTTCCCAAACTTGCATACTTGTTCTCCCATTCTCTTTTTTTCTTCTCCCTTCCCTCCATGTGTATATTAGAGAAGAATTAATTAATGATTGTTAATTTTTTTCTAATCATACTAAAAATGATAAAAATAGAAATTCAGTTAAATATGCAAGTTTTTCATTAAACATACTAATGTCAAAGAATGGTATTTTAGTCAAATCACTCTTTTCTTTTAACAACCGATAAACAAAAAATTAATTGGTGGGAGTTAATAGATATGATTTTTTTTTTTTTTTTGGAATAGATGGTTAGAAAAAATATTTAATAGAGTTTTCGGATATGAATTTATTTTCAAGGGAGTTTTTGGATATTTTCTCCCTTTTTTTTTCCCCCCTTTTTTTGGAGCTATTTGTCATTTGTCAATTTATATCTATACTACCTATAAAAAGATAAATGTGAGAAAAACTTTTGATTGACTAATATACCTTTATTTTAATTTTTAAATACACAACTACCCTTCTACATATATAGGAAATATAGCAATATAAAACACATACCTTAATAAGAATTTTAAGGAAACTATACAACTACCCTTCTGCATATATAGGAAGTATAGCAATATAAAACACATACCTTAATAAGAATTCTAAGAAAATTATAATTCGTATAATAATTAAATAAAACCAAACCCAAATAGGAATTATAAGGAAACAGAAACTATAATTCGTATATCTATATCTATACTACCTATAAAAAGATGAATGTAAGAAAAACTTTTGATTGATTAAAATACTCTTATTTTAATTTTTAAATACACAACTACCCACCCTTCTGCATATATAGGAAATATAACAATATGGAAACTATAATTCTAAAACACATACCTTAATATATTATAAAACACATACCTTAATATATAAAACACAAATAGGAATTCAAAGGAAACGGAAATTATATATGGTACTGTTAGAAAAGTAATAATTATAATATATATATGGTACTGTTAGAGAATTGCAAATTATAATATATAGTTGCCAACACCCCATCGCCAACTCTTGCTATTCATCAAGCAACAAAAATCTGAAAAAACGAAAAGAGAGAGAGAGAGATGAGTGTGTGTGAGAAATGAGGTAGATAGAGAGAGAGAGAGGGACAAAAGAGAGAAACAAAGAGATTTTTTTTATGTGTGTGTGTGTGTTTGTGTGTGTGTGTGTGTAAGAGATTAAAAAAATCTCTCCACTGATTTTTTTATGTGTGTGTGTGTGTGCGTGCGTGTGTGTATGTGCGCGCACGTGTGTGTAACAAAATTGGAGAGATTTTTTTTATTTGGTTCACGCTTGTGTGTGTGCGTCTATGTATGAAAAGCAAAGAAAGAGAGATTTTTTTATGTTGCCTAATGAGACAAACTGAACCAATAGATTTTTGTATTTAATAATAGTCTTTTATTTTTGCAGTGCTTTCAAATAGTTGTTTATAATATATAGTGAGGTATGTTAAATATTTCACATCATTTTATATTAAAATAGTATTATCTGTCAATTGAATTTTATTATTTTAAATGCATATTATTACGTAAGATTGATAATCCTTTTAAATGCATACTGTTACATAAGATTGATAATGCAATATAGGTTTAATGCAATATATGACTGTTATATTTTGCCTATTTTTTTTACTTTTTGTCTCCCTATTTCTATCCGAAAATGAATTGAATTTTTGGATTGTATTCAAAAAGCTGTTCAAAGTATCGAAGTACGTTCTTTCTTCCAAAATATTTTAATGTAGATGAGCATTTTTTTTATATGCAATGAAGGCTATTGATATTTCTCCTATTTGTAGATGGCATTTTTTTTGCATACTGTTATGTAATAGGATTAATACAATGTAAAATTGTTACGATTTGCCTATCTTTTTACATTTTGTCTTTATCTATAAAAGGCTGAATCTCCCTTATTTTTTTAAAAAAAAATACATACCTACCCTTCCTTTAATTGAAACACATGGTAAACATTCTTATCATTTGGTAACAAATGAAAGTTAAAATTTAACTCAAACTCTTAACAAATAAAAATTAGATTCTTACTCAAATTCTTTTTCCTAGAGCAACTATCAAGTTGCATGATAATATATATGAATATAAACTTTTTAAATATTTTGTTTTATGAAGGAAAAAAAAAATTCTGAATGTATATTTAAAGAGTTTTTAATTTTTCGTTGACAATTTTGATTATTAAAAAAAAAATGTACTTTTGAATTTTAAACCTTATTTTTTATGAAAAAAATATAAAATCTTTATGTATTTATTATTTGTATAACTAATATTATTTAAAAATATTCACGTGCAACGCACGTGTGCCATATCTAGTAATAAATAAACAACCGGACTATAAATTTCACCTTCTCTATCAAGAGTAGCTTCAACCTTCTCTCCACTTTTTCCATTAACGCAATTTCTCTCTTATTTGGTAAGTTTTGCTCTACAAATTATAATATATATATGGTACTGTGCTGGAAATTTGTTGAGTTGGGTTTTGGTTTGAATGCTAATAATCACATTAGGTTTTATTTAATTTTGTTCCTCTAAAAAATTAATTTTATGCAATCATATTTCATTTAAATTCTATATATATTTTCTAGAGTTTTTTTTATTCAAGTTTTTAGTTTTGTATCTTTTATTTTTGCTGTGAGTATTTTCACTTACTTTTGATTTGATTGATAGAGTTTTATAAGCAATTTACTAAAATGCTTTTGTGTTTGAATGTTAAACCCTTTATTTTACGTGGTAAATCATCTAATTATATTTTTTCTTTTGATGAAAAATTGCTCTTGAAAATATCCGATGGGAGTTGAAAATATATTTTTATACGCTCATTCTCTTTCGAATTTTTTCTTACTGATAAAAAATCCTTTGTAAGAGCTATGTATTTTATTTTATTTTATTTTTTTTTAAATGCTCAATCTCTATGTTGTCTTTCTGATTATTTTCTTGGAAATTAAAATTTCCTTCTCAAGACTACACTACTTTTGGATGATTTGAAGGGTGGGCCGGAGAACAAAGACTTTAGGTTTTTAAATGTTTTAGATAAGGCATCTTGCCTTTTTTTTTTATTTGTAATTTTTCCCATTTTTTGAATCCTAAGATTGGTTTTCGTGCTATGTTATCTTTAGTTGTTTCAATTAATGGAATGTTGAGCTCCAATGATGCATTGTGAAATGTCTCGCTACAAAGTAGGAATCCATAGATTCTTCAACCAAAAAAAAAAATAAAAAAAATAATATACAAAGAAGTTGAAGAGAGGTAATAGTAAAGTTTCATTTAGATGAAGTGGAATAATATCGCATGATAGTAACATGATAGTAATATGGTGTTAGGGCTCTTATCTTTTTGAGCATGTACTTATTCTTTAAGTGATCCAAAATGTATTAGAATTTGTTGATATATAAGTCACATTATATAAACTACTAATTCGTTAATAAATTTAGTCTATTCTTTTGCATATAATTTTTACGATACAATGGACTTGCCATATGGTTAACAATTCAACCAAATTAAATTTTCTCTAGAGATTTAGTGTATACTTTCTCCATTTATTTTGGTTCTAATTATTCTCTTTTTTACTTTTTCATTGATATGTTTCTTATTGTAAATATGTAGAAAATTGGTGGACAATGAATAAATTATTTGTCAAAATTCTTGATAGTTACGTGTCATTATGTATTAGCATTTCTCTCCAAATCATTTGATGTATGCGGACTAAAACCTTCTGTGGAGTAATAAATAATTTCTTAACATCTCAAATCTTCACACTTGATATGAATTAAATGTTAAAGAACAAATGGCCGCATAACCTTCCTTAAGTAAATAAAGTTTATATTTAATCGATATGGACAATATTGAAGAGATAATTACCACTAGATGAGAGACTATGCTGCATGAAAAAGGTCAATCCCTATTCAAGCTAAAAAGATCCTTAGGAAGCATCAATCTTTTATATGTTTATTTAGGAAAAATAATTGATAATCTTTAAATCATTTTATTAGTTGACAAAAAATTCACGTGTAACGTACGTGTACAATAACTAGTAGATATATATATATATATATATATATGTTTTATGATTGAGAGAGCTAAGATACCAGTCTCGTTGGAATGTTCACAACGCCCGAACCAACCATATGGAATGTGGGACGAAAAATTCGGAGAAGGGTCCTTGGGATCCTCACCTATTTAACTACTACGGGGTATCTCCTAAAAGGACAGTTGGATGATTCCACCACTGGCCTACGCGGTGTGTCCCCAAATCTTCCTACTGGCCACCCCGCGTGGAAATAGTCTTTTCCGAGTTGACTTCACATTTGTCGTTAGTATTGCGGGGGACGTCATTCCACCATTGACGAACTTCCAGGCCGGTTCTGGGGCAGGCGAGGCCTCACATTTTGGCTTAAAAAAATAAGGGTCTATTTTGAGGACTAATCTTTGGAATAGGTTTTATTTTTTTATTTTTTTTCAAGGATAACGATTATTACAATCTTTGATATTATTTGTGCATTTTATTAATTTTTATTTATTAATGTTTTATCAAAATATAAAAGTTTTTATGAAAATTTGTTATGTAATCTATTAAAAAACATTATTTTAAATAATTTTGTAAAAAAAAATTTTTCTAAAATTTATTGTTTAAGCAGATTTTTTGAATATTAACATTCTCAGTGTAATTTTTAGCAAAAAAATCTACTTAAATAAAAGAATTTGAAAAAACGTTATTCTGGAAAGTTATTCAAAATTATATTTTTAATGGATTTCGCAATCAAATTGTTTAAAAACTTTTTATATTTTTCTAAAATCATAAAAAATTAAAATCAATAGCATGTGTAAATAAATTATATGTTGGTACTAAAAAAAAATATATATATAAAAAACCTTATTTTAAGAGTTCGCTTAGTACCTTAGTACCTGACGAGCTTCGTCCGCGATAGAGAAAGAATAAACCAAGAGGTCCCTTGGAAGCTTCTCCACTTTGTGGGGACAATGGGAGTTTGGTGAAACAGTGTGGGAAACGCGGCAGTTGCTCATTGTCCTACAAGTCTACAACCTGCCCCCTTTTTTTTTTATACAAAAAATGTCTTAGAACCTTCTTAAATTATATATTAATGTGTATTTATATATAAACACACATAGGAGTGCGGTTACTTAAACTTCATGCCGTCTCTTCATTCATGCTCCTCCTTCCTTTTGAGTACGTAAGGAGAGAAAGCGAGATCCAGGAATCAATTCGCGGATTTGCCTGCCATTGCCGACTCGACACCGTCGAAGCAAGATAGGTATACCTTACCTTTGTTTGCATGCGCTCTCTCTCTCTCTCTCTCTCTCTCTCTCTCTCTCTCTCTCTCTCTCTCTCTCTCTCTCTCTCTCTCTCTCTCTCTCTCATGGATCCTTTCTATTGCATTGGATGATTCTGTTAACAGACTGTTTATATTATGTGAGACCCACTAAATCATGTAAAATTCATATTATATAAATTGTCTAAATTTTAGTGGACTGTTGAATGCAATGAAAAAGATCCTCAGGCCTTTCTCTCTCATTTTCTTCATTTATCTTTCCCTTATTTTCTATTTGTCCATTAGGGGGATTGGATGAGCATTTTGTGTTATATTTATCTCCATTCTTGTGTTGAAAATTTGTTGGAATTGTAAGTTGTTTCATCGCTTATTTCCATGCGCATTCAAGGGCTTAAGATTTATTTTTCGTTTTCAGAGTCTTATTTTTTTAGCTCTGATATCATGTTAAGATACCGCGCGCTTTACTGCAAAGGTTTAAACTGTAAGGGCATGGCTATACTTATCATATAATGTGTTATTTTGTTAAGCAAGGATTAATATTTTGAATTATGTCAAGTATATTCTCATAATATATTAGTATTATATTTTGTATTATTCTCCTTGTACGTATGTCTAATCGTTATATATAGATTGCTCTTGTACATCAATTATACACTATTGAATACATGCATAATGGTTTTCGCTCTCTTTTTTATTCTTTTTTCTTGTATGGTTGCTATATGGTTTTAGAGATTTTGTCATTAGGAGGGTCTGGTTTCAAGTCTTTACACCTCTTTCCCCATTCATTTATCACTTAACACCGTTTATTGATTCAACTCGATTTAACTCACTTCACTGCCATGTATTAGTTCATCTCTCTACGTGCGACCTCGCATGCATGTGAGGAGGAATATTAGCTTGATACATTGTTGACTCATTGTTTGTTTGCTTAATTTTTTGGGGTCAAGTGGTGTCCTAAAATTATTAATGTGTATCCATGTTAAGATATATTTATAAAACAAAAAGGGTATCTATGGAAAAAGAAAAATTAAGAAAAACTGTCCGAAAACTCTTGGTAGAAGACTTCTTCCGAATAGTTGCAGCGTGATTTTTAAATTTATTTATTCTTTAACTGCTCTGCTCAATCTCCCCCCGCCCCCCTAAAAACAAAAAAAAACAAGACAGAGAGAAAGAAAGTGGTGTCCTAACATTATTAATGTGTTAGCTTAAACTTTGATGGTCAAGTAGTGTTCTAACATTATTAATATGTATCCATGTTAAGATGTATTTTATTAAACAAAAAGGGCATTTATGGAAAAAGAAAAATCAAGAAAAACTATCTGAAAAGTCTATAAAAAATACTTCTTCCGAATAGTTGTCGCATGATTTTTAGATTTATTTATTCTTTGACTGCTTTCCTCAATTTCCAAAAAAAAAAAAAAAAAAAAGGAAGGAGAGAGAGAGAGAGAGAGAGAGAGAGTTGTTCTTGCTCGATCTCCCAATTCAAGAAGATGGAAATCGTGGATTGGGTTGGTCCAACCAAGAAAGGCATAGGATATTTTTGATCTTGTATTAAGGTAAGGTAGATCAAACACCAACCCAATCTCAAAAATAATTAACTTTTTATTTCGTTAAATGTATCTTAAAATGTCCCATGAAGGTATATGTTAATATGACCATTATTTTTTGGGATAATTAACACGAAGTCCTTCTTCAGTCATCCAAGACTCAGTCAGGCCTTAAGCTGTTTAACGTGGGTCATTGAGCTTTAAATATTCCTTTGTCAAAATCCACACACATTTTTTATTAGAAAGACTGAGTTGCCCTTATAACAACCAAAGTCGTAAGGTATATATATTCTCCTTTCTTTGTTCAAACATCAAAGTGTCATAATTTTTATTTTATACCAATAATTAGACACACGCGATGCGTGGCAACGCATTTTCCAAAAAAATAAAAATAAAAAACAAAATTAGAGAGGACACTCCTAAAATCAGGGGTGTGTGACATTTTTTTATTTTTACCCATTAATTCGGAGTGTTTATAGCTCACATGTATATCTTCACATGTGAAAAATAAGAAGAGGAAGAAGGAAAATCTAAAAAGAAGAAAGAGGGAAAACTATGTATATACAGTGAGAAATATCCTCCTAACAGATTAAGGAGAGAAAAAGGGCCAAAACAAAAAAATACCTATGCTTACACAGTATGAGTAATATGTTAGATCTCACATCTGAATTTTGATTAAATGGGTATAAGAACCAAAAGAAAAAATGTAAGTGAGAAGAATAAATGGATCAAGAAGAAAAATACCCAAAGATCTGACAGTGCATCACCACAAAAAATAGAAGAAGAATAAATGGGTTAAAAAAAATAAAATAAAAAGAAGAAGAAGATGATGAAGGAAAGAACTAGCGGCAACAGGAATTGCAAATGCAACGTCAGTACTGGTCATGAGTGCAAGGTCCGTAGCGGAGAGAAGGAGAAGAAGGAAGGAAGTAGCACCAGGAGGTAGCAGCGGTGACTGCTATGTTCTCGGCAGGCAAAGGTAAACAAATAAGGAATGGACGAAGAGAAATAGAGAAAGAGGAGGAGGAAAGAAAAAGATGAACAGAAGAGTTGGAAGAAGAAGAGAAAGGTAAAGATGGTGAAGGACGTGGGAAAGAAAGGAGAGACGAATTTGTCTGGGAATTATGGGATTATAAGACAAACTAACATGTGGTAACTGGTAAGAGTTTTCGTTTCTTTATTGTTTTTTCTTTGGGGGGTAAATTTAGGTTTGTGTTTGGTTGCTGAGAAATTATATGGGAAAAAGAGGGGGTTTTCGACGGTGGTGATGGGGATAGGTTTGGGTGGCCGGCGAAGTTCGCCAGGGAAAGAAGAAGAACCAGAAATTTTTTTCTCTCTTTTTCGTTCTCTGTTTTTGTGTAGCCGGCGAAGTTCACCGGAGAAGGAAAACCGTATTTTTTGTGTGTTTTTTTTTTCCTGGTAACTGTATATTGAGAAATTTACTGATTATAATGGTGTTTATGTATGGTTTATGAGAGGGGTAGTGGTGCTTTCCGGCGAGTGAGCCGGAGAGAGAAAAGGCTGCGGGAAAGTGTCGAGAAGGGGAGAGAAATGGGAAAAAACTGGAATAAAAGGTAGCCCATTCAGGGCCTTTAAAATCAATGGTTGCCATCTGACTGTCATTACATCTAATGACACACGTCCGTGATGCAAGACGCACCCAAAAAATAAAAAACATGAAATATTCATATTTATTTATTTGTTTTTAATACAATTCACTTATAATATCTTAAAGTGTTCACTCGTACACGTGCTATATATGGAGACAGCTCCCTTTCGTTTTTTCTTTCCCATCCTTAGTCCATGTTAATGCTAGAGATTCAGTTACTTATGCATGTTTCGTTGCTACAGTTAGACCAATTAATGGCAGAAGGAATTTTTGAAGGGGCTATGGTGGCCGTAGTCGGATATCTATGCAGCCCTATAGTAGAACCAACAAAGAAGGCCGTCTTCGGTTTCAAATCCACCCTCCAACGCGTCGAATCCATAATTGCCTCGCTAACTTTGCAGAGCAGTTCGACGGGTAATAATAGTAATCCAGGCAAATTGTCTGGAAGAAGCTAGTATTGGAAATATATCACAACTCACATTGTCTAAATATTGGGTTTGACATAGTTTCATATACTTGTTTAAGCCCTCCACTTATAAGTTTAGACTTGTAAGTTGGAAACTTAACATGCTATCAGAGTATATCGTTTTTGGACCTATTGAGCCCGTATTTGTTACCCACGTGATAGGTCTATGTTAAGCCTATACGTGAGAGGGAGTGTTGGAAATATACCACATCCCACATCGCCCAAATATACTTGTTTGATCCCTCCACTTATAAGCTTAAACTTGTAAGTTAGAAACTTAACAGCTAGTACATGGTGATGTGGGGCATTCGCCTCACTTGAATTTTTTTATTTCTAAATTTTATAGTTCAGACATTTTTTATTTTTAAATTTGCTTCTCTTATTTTATTATTTTTTTAAACCCTCTTTATTCTTCTTTCTCTTCCTCCAAATTTTCTTTTTTTCATTCTTGTAAATGCTCCAACCCCAAATCTCTCATTTTACTAAAAAAAATCCAATATTCTCTCACACGGCTCCTATTAACATATGATTTATCAATGGGTTAAAAAATTGTTCAATTTTTTCAATCTTAAAATCACAAGATAAAAGAAAATTATTGAACTAAAGCTTCTTCGATTTTTTGAATTCGGATAAACTACTAACAACCAACTAAAATTCATATCTCTTGTACTAATTTTCTGGATTAGTCCCTACAGAAAATCCTCACTTTGTCCCTACAGCAAATCCTCAATTGATCGATTTATTATTTAGAGGGCGAGAGCTCATCAAACAATGCTCGAAGGTCCCTTGGTGGAACTGCTACGAGATGCACAAATACTCGAATGAACTCTCCGAATTTATGGTTCGCCTTTCAAGATTCTTCCCGTCAGATGTGCAGCAGCAACAATTGAATGTGAACGAGAATATCTTGGTTGAAATAAGGAAACTGAACGAGAATTTGACAAGAAATAAAAGTGGGGATGATTGTTTAACGGAATTTTTCAGTTTAACAGCAACATGGGTAGCACGTCGGGTCTATAAACTCGGATTCATCAATGTTGCATCATCGGTAGTAATGTTGATTATCGCTTCATCATTCCTTTTCGGCAACATTTTCAAGCTTCTTGGCATGTAAGTCATTTACATATCTATATTTATACTGTTATATAAAGAGGACTACGCTACTGTGGCCTATTCTCCTCTTTTATGCTGTACCTCTTTTCACTACACATTGGCAAATGGCACATACTTATAACTAGCTTTCTTATTTTTCTATTAAACTCATATCATCTCTCCATTTATGCTCACATCCTCTCTATTCCTCCCTTCAATTTCTAAATTTATTTATATTTTTCTTCAATTATTTAAATATATTTACATTCTGTTTTTTTTTTTTTTCAAAATTCATTTTTTGTTATTTTTGAATTTTTAATATTAATCTTTTATTTATTCCTTCATTTATTTAGATTTATTTTTTTAAAATTACCGTGCAACAAGGGTCACGACTTGTACTCTTGTAGTACTATGTATTTGTGGGTAAATGATAATGAAGTACTTCTTAATTCTTCTTATTCTTCTTCTTTCTTTTTTTTTTTTTTTCTTTTTTTTTCTTTTTTTTTTTTGTAACATGGATTTTAAAATTCATTACATCAACATATAAAAAACCTGAGACTTGATCCTGAAACCTCTCATTACACATGAGGAGAAGTGTCACCAGGCCACATGGCCATCGGCAACAAAGTCCTTTCTATGTACAATTCTACAAATATATAGGATCAAAGAACTTGATTTTTCCACTTCATTTTTGCATCTCAATTTTAAAATGCAAAAGTCATTATTTAACAAATTAGATGATGTGCAAAAATAAAATGCAAAAGTCAAGTCCTATACTCCTATGTGTATATATTCAAAAAATGTCGAGACTACTCAAAAGAAAAGTTGGGCTACATAGCTCTGTTTATTTTCCTCATGTATCTCCATTGCTTGTATAAATAAGGATATCACATTGGAAAGAAAATTAAAGAGACACGAACATTGCAAATTACAATGTCTAAGAAAAAGTAAGAGGTGTCTTTATGTTTTGGATTCAGAGATCGCAATAGCATTTGGGGATTAGAACTGACAGAGCAATCAGGGGAAAATATGGCAGATTTATTTGGAGAATGGATTGAACGAGGAGTGAGATGGATATTTCGGGAGGTTGCAGCGGGAGACGGGTCTTCTTTTACGAGGGCAGTTGCTTGCGGCTTGTTCATACTTTGGCTAATGGGAAGCAAGTGGGGTCTACCTACACATCTGTACATGGGTAATTAAGCTAAGATCCCTTGCTAGAGAAGAAGTGGGAAATAAATAATAAAAAAAGGCTTCTCTATCTTTCTCACACATGTTCCCCCCTGTTGCAGGTATCATCATGATGTGCATCATCTACGGTCTAGCCAAATACATCCAGCGACTGGAGGTAACACCTAACAATGCGGATTCTTCTTTTCCAGTAGCTCACAATGTCGGACCAGGTGGTTTGCCCAACAACGACAGAGGTGCTGGAGGTGCATCGCGTGTCAATAGAGGCGATGTCCATCAAGTTCGGTATGATAGGGAAGCTTCGGACGAGTCCATGAATCGGGAAATGCAAGTTGCGATAGCAAGCAGTTTGCAAAGTGCATCGCGTGTCAATAGAGGCGATGTCCATCAAGTTCGGTATGATAGGGAAGCTTCGGACGAGTCCATGAATCGGGAAATGCAAGTTGCGATAGCAAGCAGTTTGCAAAGTGCATCGGGTGTCAATAGAGGCGATGTAGCAAGAAGTTTGCAAAATTCCCGTCGTTGAAACGATGGAAAAGCTTTAATTTTGAAGCTAGCTTCCACTTGTCTAGGTATGCGGCCGTACATTTACCACATCATATGGCAAGAATTTTGTCGTAGAACCAGAAATGGTGAGAAAACAGATAATCCTATGATGTCGGACACGTACTACAAGAAGTTATTTCCTATTTCTGGTTTATTTCTAATTTTGAGGACTTGTTTTCTATAAATTGGCCGGTTTGTAGTCTTTTGGCATAGTAACAGGTGTCCCGCTATGGGTAAACAATTATAGTCCTATATATTACAATTAGTAGTCATGCATAAATAACAATTTGATTTTTTGCGTGCATGATCAATGTAGGAGTCTTATTTAATCCAACAGTAGGTTTCACCAAATATGAATTGGAAATAGATTATCTAAAAACTTGTGTAAAAAATTGTGTATATTGATTCTAACCCCCTCTCTCTCTCTCTCTCTCTCTCTCTCTCTATATATATATATATATATATGAGAATTCAAGAATTTTCATATATATTTTATTATTTAAATATTATTTGATCACGTGTGTTGCACGCGTGCCCATATCTAGTCTTAATAAATATATGAGATAATCATGCATAAAACAATAAATAATAGAAATATAGAAATTACATGGGTTAGACGTGCCACTAAAGGCTATATATATATATATATATATCAACAAGGGCATATGAGGTTTTGGCCCCAACTAATCTTCTTAGACACTTTCTTAAAAACAACTAGTCCGTATTTCCCCACAAATGCAGGTGCAAAGGGGAGGGTATATACAAAGACGAACCACTAGTTCAATCAAGAAAGGGCTACACCCCAAAATTGATAGCGCACAGAATGTCAAAACACTTGAATTGGCACGAGGATATAATGTAAACATGTAACCGGCCTTGTCGCCAAATGGAAAGGGAATGGCTTGAGAGCCCAGGACAAAGTAGACAAACATCACCTAAAACTTTTAGTTGGGTTGGGTTTCTGCTTAAAATAAATGGGTGAGTTTGGGTTTTGCTTAAATGGGTTCTTCACATAAATTAATTGGGTTGGGTTTGAGTGACATTTTAATTAAGGATGCCTCTATTGGCACCCAAAGACTTGCTTTTCATCCCCCACTTATTTTATACTTTAAGATTTTATGAAAAATATATAAGATTTTCATAAAAATTGATCGCACTGTCTATTAGAAAACATCATTTCGAACAACTCTTTGAAAGAAAATTTTTTCCAAAATCTATTGTTTAAGTAGACTTTTTAGTCATTTATGACAAGAAGACTATAAATGGCAAAAACGTCCACTTAAAGATAGATTTTGAAAAAACTTTCTCCTAAAAAGTTGTTCAAGATGATGTTTTCTAATAAACTAAGTGATCAATTTTTATGAAAACCTTTTATATCTTTCATAAAACGTTAAAATGTAAAATAAATAGGAGATGAAAAACAAGTCTTGGGGTGCCAATAGAGGCCCTCTTTAACTAAACCCATCTAAAGCCACCCAATTGCCAGGCCTACCCATAACTTGAGAAAATTTCTAGTAAATTTCTTTTCAACTGTCAATAAAAACAAAGTCCGGCCAACAGAGCATGGATCACGTCAAATTTCTATTTATGGCAAACGAGGATTTGGGTATCAAGGCATATTGGTCGGAGCTACGGGTAAATAATTGCAGTTAATAGTAATTCTTAATTAAGTTAATAGTCATTTTCTTAGGATTTAATAATAATTTATATTGAACTGTAATTATTTTCCCATAGCAAATCCAATCTAAAACTCCCCCAATGAAAAAAAAATGTAGGCAAGCCGAATTAGAGATAGGGGTTGGCTTATACCCTACACATACGGGCATAGATACGGTTGGGACTATTAACAGTTTGTGATAATGGGTCATCTCAAGACAAAGAGCCCATTAGAAGACGTGCGGGATGGGAGCCTCAATTGGCACTCTAAGATTTGCTTTTTATCTTCCATTTATTTTATACTTTTAAGGTTTTATGAAAAATATAAAAGATTTTCATAAAAAATGATTACGTTCCCTATTAGAAAACATCATTTTGAACAACTTTTTAGAAGAAAGTTTTTCTAAAATCTATCGTTTAAGTAGACTTTTTTACCATTTATAGTCTTCGCTTTATAAATGATTAAACTTAGATGATAGATTTTGGAAAAACTTTCTTCCAAAAAGTTGTTCAAAATGATGTTTTCTAATAGACAACTACGATAAGATTTTTCATAAAATTTTAAAGTGTAAAATAAATGAGAGATGAAAAGCAATTCTTTGGGTGCTAATAGAGGCCTTCGTAAGGGATTCTAAGAGAATTTTTAAAGCCCAGTGGACTAGTCCAATTTATTTCAATTGGCAAGAGCTAAGAAGCACGAACACAAACACACGACACGGTTACGACACGATACGGACACTCCGACACAGGCAATTCCTAAAAAACCCAAGACATGACATGGCAGGGATACGGCAATAAATAAATAATAAATTATATATATATATATATATAATGAGATGATATATATAAAAATCTGGGTATAAATTATATATATATATATAATTATTTATTTCATATTTTATTTTTTTCATTATTATACATCATCTCATTTCTGGGTGTTAATGGTATCAGAGCCATAGGAATAGGATTTATAGTTGTTTATCTATCTTTGCATGCATATTTCAGGTGGGCAATAGGGCATTGGGATAAGTCCCGAAGTAAGACCTAGATTACCTAAGTGTATGGTATAGAGAGAACATAGATGGCTATGTTTTCTAGGGCTATGTCTATGAGGTCAACAACATCTTCGAATCAAGAAATGGATACTCCTGAGGAAAAAGAATATGTAATAGACAATAAAAAACTTTGCAATTGGAAATTACCTAAAATCCCTGCAAAAGAAATTTATGAAGGCAATAGGTTCTTAACCAGTTTTAAGGTAAGAACTGATGAAGAGACAATTGTTATGGATGGAGAATATAAAACTATATTACTCCTCAAAGAAAAGACAATAGAAAAATATCTTCAAGACAAATATAAATTCCTACATGTTGGATTAGTACAAATTTGTGCTAAACCCTTGGGAAGAGATGGACTTAATATGTCTCTATTCATGGCACTTAGAGACTGTAGGTTCAAAAATTTTGAGAAAACAATGTTAGGAGGAGTCCAATCTGATCTCCATGCTAGACCAGTATATTTTAATTGTTATCCAGACTTCACTATTAGTTTGACTGATCAAAATATATTGGATGCACTAACATTAAATGTCAAAATACATAACTCTGAGATGAAAGTAGGCTCTCAGCCTCTTGCTATTATCTATAGAATGCAATATAGGGTGTATTCTACACTTGTAAATACGCCTATTGTGAAAAGACAACATGAAAAAGGCAAAACTGTATTGTTACAAAGTAATTTAAGGGACAGTGAAAATGCAATAATACTAAAAACTTTAGTATGGTCTGAATTGGTTTTTCCAGAGGAATGGAAACTTCCAGATGCCATTGAAGTTACAAGCTCAAAACCACCGCAATAAACTAAGCAAACTACTAAAATTAGACAATTGGTAGAATATGCTGACGGAAGTGGAGGGATTAGATTTAATAATCCCCTTACCCAGTCTTTTAGGCTACCCAACAGTAAGCCAATAATAACTGAAATACCAGATTCTTCTCAAGCATCTTGCTCATCTGTACCTGTAAGAATCTTCAGACAAAACTCTTCACGTTCAAGTTATGAAATTCCAGATCTTGATCCCATAATCCCTTCAGCACCTCCTCAAGTTCATCCGAACTTACAAGGAGTTCACAATAGTAATATTCATATCCATACTATGAAACTGCAACAAATCAAGAAGAAGACAATTCTGAGGAAGAATATCAGAATATGTCACCAACAAAAACTGAAATGGAAATACCCTTAGGCATAATGATACTTAGTATACCCTTTGTCATGGACAAAGACTTACTAAGACAAGAATTTATGCTTGAAAAGAATAAGACAAAAAGAAAGCAATTTTTATGACAATCATAATCAGGAACAACAAAGCCAAATACGTACATAGTGGTATACGTATATGGAACGTAACAGATTTCACATATACTTTTTTGAATGGTTTGAAAAGGTATATGCTGAAGAAAAACAAATAAATGTAACAGGCAAAAATACTACTACTTGGCAATTAACTCCAAGCAATCAATTAACAGAATCTATACATCCACCTTTGGAGCAAATTAAAATACCATATTATAAGGTAAGCATAACTGCTGCACCTTACAAAGTCAAAACAGATGAAGAAGCTCAGCCAACGGGAAAAGATATTAAAAATATCTTTGAACAAAACAATTACACAAATCAACATATTAAGACAATAGCAGATCAGTTGACCAGAGTGGAAAATATGGTTCAACATGAAACAATTCTGCCTAAACAACAGGATGAAAAGCCACTTTTCATTCCACATGAAATTCCCAAAAAATACGCTAAGCAACTTGCTAAAGGACAATTACATTCAGAAATCCAAGAAAGAATCAAGCTTTTGGATAATGCAATTGGAAAGACTGTGGTACAAGATACTCCACAGAAATCCCAACCAACTACTAGCAAAACAATTACTGTAATAACGCAAAACCATAATATCATAGATTCTGAAACAGAAGCTGATGATATTATACAACAGTTCAAGCAACAAGAAACTACAGCTGTAAACACAATAAGAAATGTCCTAACCAATAAGAAATATTTATCAGAATCCTTCTTTCCCCGATATGAAAATTGAAGAAAGAGGACAATACCACCAAGCTTCTTATCATGGAGGTACAATCTATGAATGGAATATTGATGGATTAATGCAATATCAAATCATGAACTTACTACACCAAATGACAATGATAAGTTCAGCATACCAAGCAAAGGATTCTGAAGTAACTGATCACGCCATAGCTCATTCTTTAGTTGCTGGGTTTACCAAACAACTAAAAGGATGGTGGGATCATACTTTAACACATGCAAGTAAGCAAGCAATTCTTTATGCAATTAAAACTGACCAAGAAGGCAATATAATTAAAACAGAAGAAGGAAAAGAAATAGAAGATGTTGTGGCAACTTTACTCTTCACTATCTCCAAATATTTTGTTGGAGATCCTTCTAAATTAAAATATACTACTGCAGAAATATTGGAAAATCTCAGATGTAAAAGGTTAGGAGATTTTAAATGGTATAAGGATGCCTTTCTAACGAGAGTCTTCTTAAGGCCAGATAATAACCAACCATTTTGGAAAGAAAAGTTTATATCTGGTTTACCAACATTGTTTGCAGAAACCATTAGGACAAAACTTAAGGACCAAAACAATGGAGTCATCTCTTGGGAACAATTAACATACGGAGATTTAATTAGTACAATTCATTAGGCTGGAATAGCCCAATGTACTCAATTCAAACTCCAACAGCAAATGAAAAAAGAAAAAATCCGAAACAAACAAGAGTTTGGCTCGTTTTGTGAACAGTTTGGGTTTACTTCTATTAGGACCAATCCTAAAAGACACCATAAATCTTCTAAAAAATACCATCATAAGAGATATAATAGAAGAAAATCACAAAACAAACCACCAGATAATCAATATTATCAGCTGACAACTTCTAGACAACAAAAAGACCATCACAGGCCAAACCCTAAAAAACAGCATAGGAAAAGATACAGTAATAACAGGCAACAAGACATTATTTGTCATAAATGTGGCAAAAAAGGCCATTATAAAGCCCAATGTAAAGTAAAACAAACTATTAATGAATTGCAAATAGACACTAACCTATCTCAAGAAGAGATAAAAGCAATAATCATAAATGCAATATATAATTCTGACTCTAGATATGAATCTTATTCAGAATCAGAAGAAGAAAGACAAATTGATAAAATTAATCAACAAACAACAACATCAGATTCTTCTTCTGAATCTGAACAGCAATGTCAGCAAGATTGTGGCCAATAATGTTGTAATATAATTAAAAGAAACATTAATCATGAGCAACAAACTCTCTTATTGGACATCATTGATAGGATGACCGATCCAGTTTTAAAAAGAGAATATTTGCAAAATCTTTAACAGATAGTTAGCCAACCACAACAGAAACCTAAAAGGATTTATAATCTGCAAGAAATTTTTGAAGAAAAATATAAGCAACAACAAACAGAAGAGATATCTGTTCAAGACCTAAAACAAGAAGTCAAACAGATAAAAACTGAACCAAAAGAATTAAAACAACACACAAACTTGCAAAACCTAAGTATAAGTGCTTTACAGCAACAAATCTATCAGTTAGAACAGCAACAAGCTTCTACGTGTAATGGTAAGCACATTATCATTCAGGAAGCCGACAATGAAGAAAGTAATGTCACCAAAGAAAAGGATAACCTTGGTGAAGAAGTTTTTGTCCAACTCATTAAGCAAATAACATATCAAAAATGGAATACTACCATAAAAATTATAGTAAAAAATCCACAAGACAAAAATGACCAATGTATATTTTTTATAACTGCATTAATTGATACTGGTGCAGATATGAATTGTATACAAGAAGGAATAATTCCTTCAAAATACTATCAAAAGACAAAAGAAGAGTTAAGTTCGGCCAGTGGAGCTAAACTTAACATATAGTACAAATTAGACAAAGTTCATATATATAATGATGGAACTTGTGTTGAATCAACATTTATCCTTGTTAAGAACTTGAGTAGAGAAGTAATATTAGGTACACCCTTTATTACTCTCATTAAGCCTTTTAGCGTTGATACAACAGGAATTACATCTTACATAAAAGACAAGACAACAAAATTTGAAATTCTTAACCCACCATCGGTTAGGGATGTCAATATTTTAAAGGATAAATTTGTTTATCTAGAAGAAAAGCACCTCAATTTAATAACGAATAAGACAAAACATTTGAATTATCTTAAACAAGAAATTCAGTATAAACAAACTGAGAAACAATTGCAAGATTGGAAACTTAAAATTGCAATACAACAATTTGAAGACAAATTAAAGAAGACAATTTGTTCTGATAATCCTCATACTTTCTGGCATAGAAACAAATATATTGTTAATTTGCCATATGAGAAAGATTTTCAGGAAAGCCAGATTCCTACTAAAGCAAGGCCTATTCAAATGAATCAGGAATTGCTTGAAACCTGCAAAAAAGAAATCAAAGAACTGCTCTCTAAAAATCTTATAAGAAAAAGCCGCTCGCCATGGAGTTGTGCAGCCTTTTATGTTTTTAAAGCAGCAGAAATTGAACGTGGTGTTCCACGATTAGTCATAAATTATAAGCCTTTAAATGATGCTTTACAATAGATAAGGTATCCTCTACCTAATAAGAAAGATTTATTAGGAAGGCTTAGCAAGGCAATAATATTCTCAAAATTTGACATGAAGTCGGGTTTTTGGCAAATACAAATAGCTGAAGAAGATAGGTATAAGACTACTTTTACAGTCCCTTTTGGCCATTACGAATGGAATGTAATGCCATTTGGTTTAAAGAATGCCCCTTTAGAATTCCAAAATATAATGAATGCAATATTTACGCAATACACTTAATTCACTATTGTATACATTGATGATGTATTAGTGTTTTCAAAATCAATAGAGCAACATTGGAAGCATCTCAACACGTTCTTCCATCTAATCAAGCAAAATGGTTTAGCCTTGAGTCCTACAAAGATTAATCTTTTCCAAACAAAGATTAGATTTTTAGGACATCATATCTACCAGGGAACCATTGTTCCTATAGAAAGGTCAATCCAATTTGCAGAAAAGTTTCCTGATGAAATAAAAGACAAAAAACAGTTGCAAAGGTTTTTAGGGTGTCTCAATTACATTGTAGACTTTTACCCCAACTTTAGTCAAGAATGTGCAATACTCAGGAGGAGACTTAGAAAAGATCCCTCGGCATGGACCCAGGAGTATACAAATACTGTCAAAAGGTTAAAACAGAAGGCTAGAACCCTTCCCTGTCTTAGCTTAGCAGACCCTTCAACATTTAAGATAGTCCAGACCGATGCATCAGATATAGGTTATGGTGGTATCCTTATGCAAAGGATGGGCAATACAGACAAAATTGTTAGATTCACATCTGGCACTTGGAACACAGCACAAGCAAAATATTCAACAATCAAAAAAGAAATATTATCCATAGTTTTGTGTATTTCAAAATTCCAAGATGATATTTTAAATCAAAAGTTTCTACTACGAGTAGACTGTCAAGCTACAAAACTTGTTGTGAAAAAAGATGTTAAAAACATTGCATCAAAACATATTTTTGCTAGATGGCAAGCAATACTTTTAGTTTTTGATTTTGATATAGAATATATTAAAGGAGAAAACAATTGTGTCCCTGATTTCCTCTCTCGTGAGTTCTTACAGGATCATATATCCAAAGAACAGGGCAATTCCTCAGAATGCCCAGACAAAACAAAGCCAAATCCAAAGCCCCTCAAGGGCAACCCATCAAACAAAATAACTAGGCAACAGGGTCCTCTACCCAGCAAAAAACCATGGCAAAGAAAAAATGGTTTGAAGATCTTCAAGAAGAAGAATTGCTTGACCAATACAAGCAACAGCAATTGACAAAACAGCAATAGCAACAACTCAGCTTTCAGTGAGTATCCCCAATAAATAAGTCACAAACTTATTCCTTGGCAGCTTCTAGTGTTAGGAGTAGTGGCAAACAAATTGCAACTTCTTCTAAATCTGAGGAGCCATTAGGAGCGTTTTCTGCTCCATCTTCGCAACTTCTTTTGAAAAATAAAAGCAGTAATTTTCGCAAAAATCATAGCCTATATTTTACAAAACCCTCTTCTTTGGACATTATGATTCTAGAAAGGGAATTTTCTCAAACAGATGTCTCGGACATTATAGAATCCTACTTTCCTCCAGGATTCCATCATAAGACAAATGATTTTCTCAAAGACTAAGCATGGTATCAATATGTTTTGGAAAAATGAACAAAATCGGCAATTTTCAAACATAACAGGCAAGAAAATGATCCATCGGACATTTCCCATTCCACTTGCAACATTCTAAGAATCCTTAGTCCTTCTAAGAGGGGTCAACCTCTTTACCAACCCAGAAAACTTCCAGGCAATATTCTGCCTAATCTCTATAATTACTTTGATTATGAGAAGGCATGGTAAAACACTTTCCTTATTCAAAACAAGATCAACCGTCATTCATGGATGATTTACTTTGACCAAAAATTTGATATTGAAACAATTCCTTTATGGTTTCTTAATTGGTGGTATTACTTTGGCCCCATCCAAGAAATCCTTCCAGAGCAACCCATCAATATTAGTAAGTCATATACTTACTATGAGCAACAAATCCAGCCAAAACCTCAATTGCAAATCTTCTCAAAGCTTTTCCTATTCTATGCAAATTTTGGTTTAGCATGGATTATGTTTTGGAGATATGATTATACAGGTACACTAGCAACTTCCTTGTCTCGGGAGAACCTTCCATGTAAAATGGTGGGACAATGCAAGAACGGAACACATTACCCCTGAAGCTATTCAGAAATGGTTCCAAAAACATCCGGCAATACAGTCAACAGTTGGAGACTCATCTAAAGCTCTCCTATCAAAAATCAGCTAATGACAAAGTTAGCTGCTGCTCCTTCTAATAGCAAAGAGTTAAAGGCATATCTCTAGGAGGCTCTTTCATCTCTAAAAGAAGAAGAAGATGAACAGGTTTCTCAAGGATCCTGTGCTTCAGTCAATTTAGGAGATGATAATGAAGATGACTGCTTTGGGATTCTCCCTCCCATACCTCATCATTGAGCAAAGACCAAACGGGGCCTTAGATCATAATGGCCTCAGCACCTCCACGCAGCAAAGGCAATCAGGCGTGAGAATCTACAGCATTATTGTACTTCTCAACCAGAGCATCATGACAATAATCCCTTTACATGACAACAGTAACACCACTCAGCAAAGGCAATCAGGCGTGAGAATCTACAGCATTATTGTACTTCCCACTAGAGCATCATATCCCTTCACATGGCAACAGTAACACCATTCAGCCAAAGCAATAGTAACACCACTCAGCCAAAGCAACAGACACAGTACTATACCCAAAAGCATCTTCACATGGATACAGTAACTCCGAAAAGCAACAGACAATACCCTTTCATGTGATTGAATAGTGCTGTTCAGCAATAGGACAAATAAGGCAGTACTAGGCTTCATAATGAGATCTAGATACCCCTTCTCCTATATAAGGGAAGGAAGACCAATGTAATCGGGGACTAAAATTGATTAATTTTCTTCCTCTCTGAAAAAATACTAACTCCCACTGTAATACTTACCTCTCCATCCACTTTTGTAATACCGCCCTACTCCCATCTCCACTTCTACTGCAACTCTCTGCAATTGTATCTTTGCAGTATTTGTAAGTTTTTATTTATAATAAAAGTTTACTTTTATCATTTCATTTTGCAATTATCATTTCATTTTGCAATAGTTTTTAATTATTTATTTCATATTTTATTTTTCTCATTATTATACATCATCTCATTCCTGGGTGTTAATGGTATCAGAGCCATAGGAATAGGATTTATAGTTGTTTATCTATCTTTGCATGCATATTTCAGATTTATATATATATATATATAATCTTTTCCAAACAAAGATTAGATTTTTAGGACATCATATCTACCAGGGAACCATTGTTCCTATAGAAAGGTCAATCCAATTTGCAGAAAAGTTTCCTGATGAAATAAAAGACAAAAAACAGTTGCAAAGGTTTTTAGGGTGTCTCAATTACATTATAGACTTTTACCCCAACCTTAGTCAAGAATGTGCAATACTCAGGAGGAGACTTAGAAAAGATCCCCCGGCATGGACCCAGGAGTATACAAATACTGTCAAAAGGTTAAAACAGAAGGCTAGAACCCTTCCCTGTCTTAGCTTAGCAGACCCTTCAACATTTAAGATAGTCTAGACCGATGCATCAGAAATAGGTTATGGTGGTATCCTTATGCAAAGGATGGGCAATACAGACAAAATTATTAGATTCACATCTGGCACTTGGAACACAGCACAAGCAAAATATTCAACAATCAAAAAAGAAATATTATCCATAGTTTTGTGTATTTCAAAATTCCAAGATGATATTTTAAATCAAAAGTTTCTACTACGAGTAGACTGTCAAGTTGCAAAACCTGTTTTGAAAAAAGATGTTAAAAACATTGCATCAAATCATATTTTCACTAGATGGCAAGCAATACTTTCAGTTTTTGATTTTGATATAGAATATATTAAAGGAGAAGACAATTGTGTCCCTGATTTCCTCTCTCGTGAGTTCTTACTGGGTCATATATCCAAAGAACAGGGCAATTCCTCAGAATACCCAGACAAAACAAAGCCAAATCCAAAGCCCCTCAAGGGTAACCCATCAAACAAAATAACCAGGCAACAGGGTCATCTACCAAGCAAAAATCTGGATTTTTTTTATAAAAAACTCTATCTTTCAAATGGAATATATATATATATATTTTCACATAACAAGCAAGACATTCATAAGTTATAATGAGACATAAGTCTACAACAAAAAGAATTTTTCAGCTTTTGCAAACGCACCCTAATCCTCTGAGATTCATCTTCTTCCTTGTCTCTTCCTTTATAAACGGCTTCTGACTTTAGCTTTGGAGAGGGCTTAGCCAAAACCCACCTTGGCCTATCCTCTGATTCTGTTTCCAAGCGCGAGGACAAGCTCCTTTATCAACATCAGGTCTCGGGGAGCAGATTTTATCCCGTACAATTTGGCGCTGTCTGTGGGAACCATCGTAATAAGATGGCTACTCCACCTTCGCCTACCTATAGGCAAACAAGATCTGGAACAAACTTTATTTGCGCAGACCAAGCTGTTGGAGGCAATGCTGGGAAGCGTGCAGAAACCTACTTTGCTGTACTCCATCAAATCTCGCCGGAGATGTTTGCTGTACTCCATTCTCTCGACAATCAACCTACTTTGAAAGCCGCATTTCACAGGGCAGTGACAAACAACCCCAACCCAGTGGCTGTGAGCGCCGTGTCCTGAACCATGCCGGCTCGGGAGTACGCCACTAGCCAGGAGGGCTAGCACGGAGAAGAGTCGCCACCCGATTTGGCTTCGGGAACCAATTTGACCCCTAGCAAGGGTCTTATCCGTCATAACCAGAGAATTTAGGGTTCGGAGTTAGGGAACGTTGTTGGGAAGGTGTTAGGCACCCAACAACGCCCGGCCGAAGCCGGCCCCCACACGTGTTTTGTTGGCTTTAATTAACAAGAATTATCAATTGGATTTAACCCTATTCATGCGATATGCAATTTAATTCAAATGATATCACGCAATGATGGCAAATAAATAAATAAATAAATGAATTATACAAAGAATCAATATAATAAAAGGGCTAATCTAAAGAATGATACAAAAATAAAGAAAGAGTCAAATAAAGAAAGAAATAAATGAATAGACAAAAAATAAAAGTATGAGAGGAAATAATCTACTAATAATGAAAGAGAAACAAATAAGTAAAGAAACAAGCAAATAAGTAAGGAAGAAAATAAAAATAAATAAAGGAATGGTTTAAATAAAGAACTAATCTAGAGAAAGAAATAAATAAAATATGGAACTAATCTAAATAAAGAAATGATAATAAAAGAAGATTGACACAAAGAAAGAAAGCTATGTGAGGGATAAACAAATATGGTAATAACCTAAACTAGGGAATAGACAAAATATGGAATCAAATATGTATGGAATGAATAATATAGAATAAAATAAATATAATAAAAGAGTCAACCGATCATGCAGAGGAAGTGCGTACGCACAACCGTAAAGTGCGTACGCACTTTTGATTTATGCGTACCTACATTCCACTCACGGGACCCCGAAATTAATGATATACTTTCACAACCAATAAAATATGTAAATATATAGAAGAACTACGATAATCAAGTCCTAAATCTATATGCACACAACTAGAAAGATTAAAATGATAAAAATAAAATTAACAAGGGATGGGAATAAATTAAAATGAACTAAGAAAAAGAAATCTTAATCTAATAAATGAAAATACATATGTAGAGATGGATACGCCTATTCTACTATGCAGTTACATAAATTAATCGATGTAGAAAATTACTAATCATGTGGAAGACGAAATAAATAAAAATCAAAAGAGAAAACTAAATAAATAAATTTACTAAGAAATGAGAAACAACTAAACAAAATGAATGTACAATCATGGGAGAAAGAGAAGAATGTCCGGACATTCAAAAATAATAACAGGTTATCTCAAATAATGGAGAAAGAGATGGAAAAGTAAGCGTTACCCTCAGGTTGGGCGATATGTAGGATGAAACTTTGATGAACTCTCCCTTTCAAGTCTCCGTGATCACAGCCGTCCTTCTCTCTCTTAGCTTCTAGGTTTGTAGAAATGGTGGCTAGGGTTTGTAGAAGTGATTGCTAGAGAATGGTTTAGAGAATGGTGATGGCTAGAGAATAGTTGAGATCCCTTTTCTCGGTTGAAAGTGCTATATTTATAGAGGCAGTATTAGGGTTTTTCAGGAGCTAGGTTAGGGTTTCTGGCTTTTCTAGCCGTCACAAGGTGGCTACAAAGTAGGTTAAACCTTCATAAGGTAACAAAGGAAATATCAAAATGGAGGGAAAAAATCCAGATTTAGGAGTTAATATGCGTACGCACAATTGAAAGGTGTGTACGCACAACTGAATTGCACGTAAGTACAAATATTTAATTATGGGCTTCTGCGGGTTGGGCTACGATTGTGATCACGTTAGCTCTTCAACGATCATTCATCAATTATTTCAAGCTAGATCACCCTTCATCACTGGGCTTAAAAGGGGTGGACTTAAAATGTTTAGGCGGTACAAAATTGGGTGTCAACAGTGGCGATGGTAGAACTGATAGCGACTATACAGTCGAAGATTCAATCAGCGCAGCTCGCCAAGCTAACGGCGGAGCAAAATTACCACCGCTACCTCCAATAAACGTTTGCTCCCCGTGGTGTTAATGTTGTTGCTGAAGAGGCCAGCCAAACCAGTCCACTTCATCGCACTTGCCACCAGGAAAGCTCACCCAGACCTGGAGTATCACACCACCCACACTGTAGCGAGTGCGATGATAGGCAGTGCTTAACTGGCCCAGAACATATGCACTCAGCGAAAGGGGATAAACAGTACCATGAGTTAGTGCAAAGGTCGCCTGAGCGCAGTTCTAGGCATTCAGGTCACTCCCGGAGATGGAGCGAGGACTATCGTAGATCTCGTGCTCAAGTGGGTTCTGAAGATGACATGCACAGGGACAGGAGGCAACGCCATAGGTCTCGGTCTCCGGAAAGAAGAAGGGAGAGGAGTACTGGGGGAACAAGCAAAAAACATTCCCGATCTCCTAGGCATGAGAGAAATGAGGAAGAAGGTTCCAAGAGATATCGGGGTAATTAAAGTAGAGGAGGAGAAAGGCAGGAAGCACTGCGGTGGTTTGAAGTCCATTCACGAGGTGGATTCAACGAGTCCCAATCCCACGAGGGTACTCCGAGATAACCTTTACTCTTTACTCTCTTTTAATAGATCCAGAGCATTATTTAAATTATTATTTGCAATGTATGTCGTTATATTCTAGAAATGAGGGTTTTCTTTGTAAAATATTTCCTATGAGTTTGGGAGATGTGGCTCTTAAGTGGTGGGCCAAGATTCTAGATGAATCTATTGACAGCTGGCAAGAACTGAGTAAGTTGTTTAAGAAGAGGTTCATTACTAGTTGTAAATTCCTGAGGACCATACAGAACCTATACGAACTGAAGCAGAAGGATGGGGAAGGACTTCGAGAATACTCTCAAAGGTTTTGGGAGGTGTACAATGAGATTGATGACCAGATTGAGAAGAATGCCATGGATTTATTTCGTCTCGGGCTAAGGAAGCCATCACCTCTGTTTGACAGTTAATCCCCCCAGAAACTTAGCCAAACTACTCTCCACCGTGGCCAACTACTCGAAGCTAGATGATTTCTATAGCCCACAGCCTACCAAAACCAATGAGAAAGATAATAAGAGAAAAGACTTAAAACCCTGGAGGGATAGCCCCCGAGGAGAAAAGCCAAAGCCACCTTCTAATCCAACCAAGCCATCTTCACTGTATTCACTCTCCCCATTTACAAATTGATGAAAGCAGTAGAAGATTGAGACTTCTTCTAAAAACCTAGACCCATGGCAACAGAAAGTTGTTTTGCAGTTATCACAGGGACCACGGCCATAAAACAGAAGACTGTAAGATCTTGAAGTACAATCTTGAGGCTTGGGCCAAGGAAGGAAATTTGAATGAATTTATATCCCGAGGTGATAAAGGACAGCCATCCGAATGGAAAAAGCTTGAAAACACAGCTCCCCAATCCACACAGCCAAAGATCCTCGAGAGGATTGATGTGATCAGGGGGGATATGAGGAAATTGCTCTATCAACCAACCAGCTCAGGGCACAATATAGGATGGCTTGCTAAGATGCCGAGATCAGTGATATCGGGAATGAACCAGTACTACTTCCTCGAGATAAAGGAGAGACTGGAGAAAAATTGCTATTCTTTGGGGACGCAGAGTCTTATGGGACAGTGCGATGCCCCCACAACGACGCTCTGGTTGTGCGCATGCTCATCGGGAACTATGACATGGGGAAAGTCTATGTGAACAATGGGACATTCGTGAATGTGATGTTCCAAAAGTTATTCGGGAAACTCAGGCTGAAAGATTCTGACCTCAAACCTTGCCACGTCAGCTTGAAAGCTTTCAATGGGAACACGACTTTTCCATTAGGGCAGATAACTCTTCCAGTTCAAGCTGGGCCAGTCCAATCCATGGAAACATTTATAGTAATTTAGGAGAGGTCAGCCTACAACGTAATACTCGGGCGACCTTGGATCCACGCTATTAAGGTTGTCCCGTCCTCTTACCACCAGTCAATCAGGTTCCCGAGTCCAGAGGGGATCATGGAGATAAAGAGAAGTCAGGCAGCAACCAGGGAATGTTTCCTAGCAGAATATATAGGCCACTCAACTTCTTTGGAAGACAAATTAAAGTATAAAATCCCATGCCTCCCTAGTCTGGGGACTAGCAAAACCAAGACCTTGAGGCAGGTGCCAGAGCAGAAGAAAAAAGCCAAAGTCGATGAAATCCCCTTATAGCAACAAAAGAGGGAACGGCCCAGGGTGGAAGAAACTGCTCTGGAGCTCGCAGATCGAACGGGGGAAGAACTTGTAAAGAAGATAATTAATCCCGAGGATCCGGAGAGGTTCTTCTGGATTGGAAAGTCGCTGAATGAGACCGACGTTGCAGAGCTGTTCCAATTTTTGAAAGATAACGTTGATGTATTTGCTTGGTCGCCCATGAAATGCTTGGAATTGACCCAAAGATTATCACACACGAGCTGCAGGTTAATCCGAATTGCAAGCCAGTAGTTCAGAAGCAACGAAGGTTGTCTGACGATCGAGCTGAAACAATTTTTGCCGAGGTAGATAAGCTTCTGAAAGCAGGATTTATCAGAGAAGTGAAGTACCCGAGTTGGTTAGCCAATCCCATGTGTGTAAGAAAGAAGACTGGGGATTGGTATATTTGTATTGACTTTACAAACCTCAATAAAGCATGCCCGAAGGATAGTTTTCCTTTACCAAAGACTGACCAACTAATAGACTCTATCTTGGGATATGAGCGATTGAATATCTTCGATGACTTCTCGGGTTATCATCAAATTGCCATGGCAGAGCGCGATCAAGACAAAACAGGGTTTATTACTCCCAAAGGGACATACTGCTATAATGTAATGCCATTTGGACTGAAGAATGCTGGGGCAACCTATCAACGTTTTGTAAGTAGGATATTAGAAGGACTAATTGGCAAAAACCTGGAGACGTACGTTGATAATACTATTATTAAGAGCAGTTCTGAGAAGAACCATTTGGCAGACTTGACCGAGGCCTTCGCCCAACTCCAGGAGTATGGGATGAAGCTGAACGCAAAGAAAAATTCATTCGAAATAGGTTCGGGGAAGTTCTTGGGCCACTTAGTCTCGAGAAGGGGGATTGAAGCAAACCCAAGTAAGATGGAGGCAATCAGAACCCTCAGGACACCAACAAAAGTCAGGGATGTCAAACAATTGAATGGCATGGTGGCAGCCCTTAGTAGATTTATCTCGAGGTCATCAGGCAAATGCCACCCCTTCTTTCAGATACTAAAGAAGGGTAAGAATTCGAGATAGAATACAGAATGCCAAGAATCTTACCAGAAGTTGGTTGCTCACTTAGAAACACTCCTTACCCTAACCCACCCTCGCCTCGGGGAACCACTTTATCTCTACCTTGCTGTGTTAGCCCATTCACTTAGCGGCGTACTAATTGCCCAGCGTGGACTTACCCAAAAACCTATATATTATATTAGCAAGACGCTATTAGATGCTGAAACTCGCTACCTACCCCTCGAAAAATTGATTCTAACTTTTGTCACAACCTCTGGAAAACTCCAACACTACTTCCAGTCTCATCCTATCACCGTGCTCACCAACTACCCGCTTAAAGATGTCTTAAGGTGAGATGACCTATCAGGAAGAGTCTCGAAGTGGGGGGGTCAAACTTAACGCTTACGACATCCACTTTAAGCCCTGACCTGCCATTAAGGGCCAGGTGTTGGCAGATTTTATTGCAGAATTTGCAAATCCTACTTCGAGTTCAAACCAGACAGAATTAAACTCCTCCTTGCCTGAACTGGGGGGGGGGGGGGAGGAAGAGAATATAAACAGTGATAAGAAGAATAAATGGGAGCTTAAAGTGGATGGGGCATCAAACGGAAAAGGAACAGGTTTGGGAATTGTGCTGACAGACCCCGAAGGAGAGATCATCGAACAGGCGATAAGGCTTATGTTCCCAGCTTTAAATAATGAAGCTGAATATGAGGTAGTTGTGGCTGGACTTGGGGTAGCCCGAGCAGTGGGAGTAAAAGAATTGTTGGTATATAGTGACTCCAGACTCATAGTTAGTCAGCTGAACAAAGAATATGAAGCCAAAGATGAGAGAATGATTGTGTACATGCACAATGTGATAACCCAAATATTTGCCACTTTAATTATAAATTAATTATTGTAATTATTATTTTTATTATTGTTATCATAATTATAATTCTTATTAATATTTATTCTTATTTAATCACCAAAACTTTAGGATATATATAAAATAAAAAAAATAATAAAGAATTACTAACTTATTATAATAGGATTAATGATGTAATTAATCCTTAAGATGAGGTCATTGCTTACATGGGGAGGGGGTATGTGGCTAAATTCTATGAATTGCTGAAAAAGTAAAGCAAAACAAAACAAAACCAACAAAAACAGCCATGTTTGCTTGGAGAAAAAGAAATGGTTTGCTTGGGGACAAAGGGATAAGGGGGAATCTTCATAAATTAATGAGGGGAGACTTCCTTCGACTTGAGGGGGTATAAAAGGGCTAATCTTCAGCCCATTTTCATGATATATGAGCTGCTAAGAGAGTGTAAAAACAAGAGAGAAATAGAGAGAAAGAAAGAAGGAGAAAGAAGGGAGCTCAAACCAAGGAAGTTTCAAAGCATTTTTCTACAAACCTGAGGTGAGATTTTTCTTCTTTGAATGATATAAGATAGGTTCTAAAAGTTTCATGAGGATTGGTTGATGTTTGGATAATTTTTGGAGCTTCAAAGAAGTATCAATGGCTTCCCTCATACTTTGTTTGATTGGTTCTCTATGCATAGTAAATAAAACTTTATGAAATTTTTACCATAATTTTATGATACTATAGAGAAGCTTCTATATAAATCTTAGCCTTTAATACTATGTAGGTTATGAGAAATAAATTGGACAACCCGAAACACAAATATGAAAAACTGTATGAATTCGTAACTCATTCAATTTTTCTGATATTTTTATAATATTCTACATGAAAAGCTAAGCAAAATGGGCTTTTGAATCATCAAAAAAGGTTAAGAAATGAATTAGTTATGAATTTTTAAAGTTTGGATAATTAGTTGAAAAAAATGTGAACAGCACTGGTTTTTGTAGTTGCACGGGGAAGAAGATGTGCAGGTTGGTTAGGTGTGCCAGGGTGTACCATAGGCCACGTGGACCTTAGTGCAATTGGCCATGTGGAGCCCTCCTTAGGAGCTAAAAATATTTTTAAAAATCATATAAAAATACTAGAAACCTATATTTACAATTTTGTAACCATTTGATTGTGATAACATAGGTTTCAAAAATTAGGATATTATAACCCTTTTATGTAGTTTGTTTTCAAACTTTGACTACCTTAAACAAAGTGTATTGAATTCCGATTAAGTTACTGTATGGGGTAAAATACTGCTCCCCGAACTAAGTGTTATGACGAACATCCCAGATTCCAATCCTGGAGCTCACGACCACGTCATCTTCGTATACGGGCCTGTGGATGGGACTCTAACTCCAGATGAACCCATCATTCCTCGTGAGAGAGGTTCTTATTGTAAGCACTTAGCGGGATCCATTTTTATTGTGTTCTTTTATGGCCCCGAGATAGGTGTTAGACTTCATACTAACGTTTGTGTCCTGTTTCCTTCTAGCAGCTCCTCACACCAACGAGCTTGCTGACAAGCTGAGGAAGAAAGATATCCAGACACTGCTGGGATATCAAGTCAGCCAGCACTGCCGTTCGGCCCATACCTTGCTCAACTACCACACGAGGTACCAGACTTACAGGAAGGCGAGTTACTCTCACTGGGAGTAGCCTGACGACGAGGTAACTCGTGTGGTAGAGCAAGAAGTGGAGAGAGGAGAAAAGGGAGGAGAAGAAGAAGAAGGAGGAGGAATCAGGCTTCGGGGGGAAGGGGAGGGCCTTGAAGAAATTAGAGCCCTGGATAAGACGGGTCGTCGCGCCCCCTTCGTTATTGAGAGCTCCAGTTCGGAGGAGACTATCTCTCAAGCAATGAAGAGGAGAGGCTCCAATCCTCCACCCTCGAAGAGACAAAGGACTGACTCCGGCAACCAGAGAGCCAAAAAGGACTTTGGGTTGAACTTGAGGGCACTGGTTGCTGAGAGAAGGGCAGTCGAGAAGGAGGCCTAAGAAAAGAAAGTTGCTGTGCAGAAGCAGCAGCAGCAGCAATAGAAGCAGCAGTAGCAGCAGAAGACTGCCCAGGCTGTCTCTGCCCAGGGCGCAAGGCAGAATGCTGGCAGGAAGCCCACTGACCCTAATAGTGGCAAGCTGATGTCGAGCGCCATGAGGGGACAGGATGTGGGCAGGCCTGAGGTGCCCGAGGTTGTGGGGAAGGGTAAAGCCGTTCAAGTGGTACCCCCCAAAAATAAGAGGCCCCTTCCCCCCCACAGCTCCCCAGCAACATCTTCCTGTCTTGAGGTACGGGTAGGGAGGTTCGTTTACTGCTTTTGCTGCTGGGGAAGGCACTGCCAGCAGGGTTGACGTAGTCGCCCAATTCCCCGAGGTGAGAGTCTGATTCCTCGAACTTTTTTCTCTTTTTCCTTTAACGAGTTTCTAATGTGCGTCTTGACTAACTCCCTTGTTTTTGATATACTCAGTTCCCGGCACCCACAGATGAGGTTGTTTCAAGCTCCTTCTCGGTGAATTACAATTTCAAGTACTTGGGTAATCCTATGAGGCTCCTAGCAGACATGGAGCACTTTAGGAGGAGATCCGCCCCCGAGCTAATTTGCTTCGGGTTCACTAGCCTGTACATAGTACGTCTTGATGTGTATAACTTGCTAATCTTTTCAATAATCTTTCCAACCCTGCACTTTCGTTTTAACTCGATTTTGTCTTTACAGGGCTGCCAATAGATCCTGCTAGCTGGCGACCTCTTGGCTAAAGAAGACAACAAGATAGAGATTGAGGTCGCCAAGGTCCGAAGTGAGCTTAAGGAGAAATTGCGTGAGTCTGAAAAGAACTGCTCTGCCGCCGTGTCTGAGATTGAGAAATAGAAGACTAAGTGCCAAACTCACCAGTCCAACGCGGAGAGCGCTATTAGCAAACTTGAGCTTACGAGGAAGGACTACGCGGATCTGGAGGCCGAACTGAAGAAGGCGAAAGAGAACAGTGACGAACTAGCTCGGGAGAAGCGGGACCTGGCAAGGAAGGTGCGGGCCCTGGAGGCTGATTTGGAGAAGGAGAAGGCTTCTGTCGAGAAGGTAGTGGCTGACGAGAGGAAGAGTGTGAAGGATTCCCTCGTTGGGCAGTTGACCAATGAGCTTGAGGCTACTGTGAGCGCCACGCCCTAATACCACATAGCTCGAGAATACGCATTAGCCTCAAAGGACTAACACGGAGAGGAGTCGCCACCCAATAATGGGAACGAGTGAACCCTAGCAGGGTCTAGCTCGTCATAACCAGAGATTCGGGTTCGGAGCTAGGGTACGCAGCTGGGAAGGTGTTAGGCACCCAGCCACGCCCGGTCAAAACCGGCCCCTACACATGATTAATGGCTTTAATTAATCTAAATATTTAACTAGAATCAACCCTACTCATTCAACCACAGCAGCACGCAAATCATGATGATATGATGGAGATAAGAGATATAAAACAAACATAAAGAAACGACCATGCAAATTAATAAACTATCATAATAAATACAATAAAGAGAGAAACTATCTGCCGAGGTAAGGTGCGTACGCAACACTGATAGGTGCGTACGCACCTAATAGGCATTTTACATAGAATCGCAGAACTCACATATCAATCTACATCATGCATTCTTAATAAAATTAAATATCCAGAAATAAATACAAATATGAAAACTAAACCTAAATCATGCTAATCATGCTTTAGACAGAAATAAAATAAAATAAAATAAAATAAAAGAAGAACTAGAATCAAAAGCTAAGTTAAACTAAATTTACCGACTTTATGCTTGTTCGTGGCCCCTCAGGTCTTTGGATTGAATCAAGCCAACACGAATCCTCCTTTTCGTCAAAGTGTTATCACAGCAAAGAGATCAAAACTCACTCAACTTTTAAAAGAAATAGAAAGACAAAAGAGAATTAGAGAAAAGAGAAGTGATTCTCATCACTTTGCAACAGCAGAAACTTCAATCGGGTTTTTGGGTATGAAAAAGTTGGAATTGGACAAAACTCGTGAAATACAAAGTTGTAGAGAATTGAATTATCTTTCTAACAAGACCAATTTCATCAAATTCATACTTTGGATGAAAAAGTTATGATTAAAATACGATTGCTGGTTTCAGAAAAACTGCTGCTGAATTATGACGAATTTCACTCCCCAAAAACCCTATTCTCCTCTCCCTATCTCTAAGGCATTAAGAGAGTATTTATAGCTGAAATCTGGAGTTTCCCTTTCCTTCTTAGACTAGGTTTCCTTTGGAGAATAATCAAAAGGTATTTTATAAAGATAAAAGACTTCTAATCTAAATAGGAAAGGGAAATTGTCTTTTATAAAAATTAGGAGAGTGACCGCTAACACGCATGCACATGTACCGTATGTGCGTACACACACTCATCACATACGTACACGTATTAGTGGCATGATAAAAATGGCTAATTTAATAAAATAATTTTCTTTTCATTTTAACCAAAAATCCCATGCTGTGATTCACACTAATTCTTAAAGGATAATCCGTAAATAACCACACTAAACTCATCATCGGGGCCACGGGACTTAAGATGACAACGGGTACAAAATGGGGTGTCTACAGCTACCTACAAATTCGCGTGGGAAACCTTGGTCGAGTTGGCCACTGCCCAATTCCCTGACATCGCTGACATTCCCTTCAAAAGGAGGGAAGGTACCCCTGGAATACGACCCCGAGGAAGGTGATGCCGGGGAGGCTGACGTGGAGGTTGCGGGTGAGGATGAGCCCGGGGAGAACGAACCCGAGGTCACATCCCAGCCTAATGCCAACACTGAAGCCGAGAGGGTCGTTGGCACCTCTGATGAGTCTCCGGCTACTGCTAACGGGGACCAAACTACGGCAGTAAAAGAGAACTCCTCAGAAGTAGTCCCTGATCCTCCTCAGGCTCCTGCGGCTCCGCCTACCTCTGTCACTCCAGCCCAAGTGCCTGAAGTTGCTAATCCTGCCGCGGTGAACTCGGGGAAAGAGTGATTTTGTTTTGTTGTTGTTGTTGTTGTTGGTTTTTTTTTTTTTTTTTTTTTTTTTTTTTGTGTGGCCAAGTGCCCAAATTTGTATAGACATTTGTAATATTCTTTTTTCTTGGAATGAAATATACAATTTTCTTCATCATATGCATCTGTTATTTATTTCTATGTTGGCTGTATGTTTGACTGTGAGCTCGGGATGAAGTCCCCTGTTGCCGTACGTCTTCCGTTTCGCTTGCACACTTAATCAAACCCAATCTGGTTCTGGATTTCAATTAGGATAGGGATAGACTTGAGCACTTTTTAGCCATAGTCTACTTGGACCCATTCCTGGACAAGCCATTAGGTTGAGCCTATTCTTAGGCTAATTTAGCTCGGACCCTTACTTGGGCAAGACTTGTGCCCATTCCTAGGCAGATTTTGCTAGGACCCATTCTTGGGCAAGTTTTAGAGTTGAGCCCATTCTTAGGCAAATTTTGCTTGGACCCATTCTTGGGCAAGTCTTAGAGTTGAGCCCATTCTTAGGCAAATTTTGCTTGGACCCATTCTTGGGCAAGACTTGTGCCCATTCTTAGGCAGATTTTGCTTGGACCCGCTCTTAGGCAAGACTTGTGCCTATTCTCAGGCAGATTTTGTTTGGACCCGTTCTTGGGCAAGACTTGTGCCCATTCTTAGGCAGTTTATGACTTCGACCCATTCTTGGGCAAGTGCCTTTAATTCGAATGATAAATAAGTGATAATATCTCTGAATAACCTTTGAATTTGTATTGAATAATCATTGAATGTAATTACAACTTTCGCTAATGGTAAAACAATCTCAGATTAGCCATATTAACCAATCTCGGGAGTTCTTGTCCAGTCTCTAAGCTCTTTAACCTGTAAGAACCTGTGCCCCCGATGTGGATGACCTCATAAGTACCTTCCCATGTTGCCCCGAGCTTTCCTTCTGCAGCATTTCTAGTTCCAGAGTTTACTTGTCTGAGTACTAAATCTCCAACTTTGAACTCCCTTGATTTGATCCTTCGGTTGTAGTATTTTTTCAACTTTTATTGGTAAGATGCCATTTTAATTCGGGATCTTTCCCTTCTTTCTTCTGCCAGATCCAGATCTCGAGAAAAAACTTGATCATTCGTTGCTGTGTCGTAAAACTCTGTCCTGAGACCCGGTAGACCCAGTTCTATTGGTATAACTGCTTCCATTCCATAGGTCATCGAGAATGGAGTTTCTCCAGTGGACCTCCTCGGGGTAGTTCGGTATGCCCATAGTATGGAGTGCAGCTCATCAGGCCAAGGCCCTTTTGCATTATCCAACCTCCTTTTTATCCCCGCGACTATAATCTTGTTCGTTACCTCTGCCTGGCCATTGCATTGTGGGTAGCTTAGATTGGAATACCACCACTGAATCCCTTGTTCAGCGCTGAATTCCCGGGTTCTTTTGCTATCGAACTGAGTTCCATTGTCTGACACAAAAGCTCTCAGGATCTTAAAACGTGTGATAATATTTTCCCAAAGGAACTTGATAATATCGGAATCTTTGATCGATGCAAGCACGATGGCTTCTACCCACTTGGTGAAGTAGTCAGTTGCGATAAACAAGTACTTCCTATTCCCCGAGGTTGTGGGCAACGAACCCACGAGATCTAAACCCCACTGTGCGAAAGGCTATGGGCTGGATATGGGGTGCAGTTCTTGAGCTGGTTGGTGTATCTTGTCGGCAAACATCTGACACTTTGGACATTTCCTCACGTACCTGATAGCATCCTTCTGTATATATGGCCACCAGTAGCCCTGGGTATTCGCCTTGTAGACTAGTGATCTTCCTCCTGTGTGACCCCCACATGACCCCTCGTGGAGTTCAGTCAGAAGGTCTAGCACTTGGTATGGGTGTACACACTTCAAATATGGCCCTGTATAAGATCTTTTGTAGAGAGAGCTCGAAGGAAATAACCAAAACCGAGCTGACTTAGCTCGAATTCGGTGACCCTGATTGCGATCCTCAGGTAGTTCATCTCTTTGTAGGTAGGCAATTATCTCGTCCATCCAACTCGGTGACGTGGACTGAATGTCCAAGATGACATCTTCTGTCCCGATACTAGGTTCTTGTAGGACTTCCACATTTATAGTGCGAGGAGTATCCGTTTCCAATGCTGTAGCCAAAGCAGCCAACCCATCCGCATATCTATTTTGATCCTTCACAAAGCGCTTAAACTCGACACTTGTGAAGTCGGCAGCTAATTCCTAGACCTTGTGCATGTACGCAGTCATTCTTTCATCTTTAGCTTCGTATTCTTTGTTCAGCTGGTTAACCATGAGTCTGGAATCACTGTATACCAACAATTCTCTTACTCCCCTAGCTCAGGCCACCCCCAGTCCAGCCACTACTGCCTCATACTCTGCTTCATTGTTTGAGGCTGGGAACATAAGTCTAACTGCTTGCTCGATGATCTCTCCCTCGGGATCTGTCAGCACAATTCCCAGACCTACCCTTTTCCCGTTTGATGCCCCATCCTCTTTGAGCTCCCCTCTCTTCTTCTTTTAACTGTTTACCTTGTCTTCCCCCCCTAATTCAAGCAGAGAGGATTTTAATTCTGTCTATTTTGAACTGGAAGTAGGATCTGCGAACTTAGCGATAAAATCGGCTAACACTTGCCCCTTAATGGCAGGTCAGGGGCTTGAAGTGGATGTCGTAAGCGTTGAGTTTTACCCTCCACTTCGAGACTCGTCCTGATAAATCAGCTCTCCATAGGACATCTTTTAGTGGATAGTTGGTGAGCACCGTAATAGGATGAGACTAAAAGTAGTGTTGGAGTTTTCGAGAGGCTGTGACAAGGGCTAGGATTAGTTTTTCAAGAGGTAGGTATCGAATTTAAGCATCTAATAGCGTCTTGCTAATATAATAGATTGGCTTTTAGGTAAGGTCTCGCTGGGCAAGTAGAACTGTCACTGAGTGAATGGGCTGAGACAGCAAGATAGAGGTAAAGAGTTTCCCCGTGGTGAGGGTGGGTTAGGGTGGGAAGTGTTTCTAAGTGAGCAACCAACTTCTGGTAAGCTTCCTGGCACTCTGTATTCCATCCCGAGTTCGTGCTCTTCTTTAGGATCTGAAAGAAAGGGTGACATTTATCTGATGACCTCGAGATAAACCTGTTGAGTGCTACCACCATGTCATTCAACTGTTGAACATCCCTGACTTTTGTTGGCATCCGTAGGGTTCTTATTGCCTCGATCTTGCTTGGATTTGCCTCAATCCCCCTTCTCGAAACTAAGTGGCCCGGGAACTTTCCCAAACCTATCCTAAATGAGCTTTTCTTTGCGTTCAACTTCATCCCGTACTCCCTGAGTCGAGCTAAGGCCTCAGTCAGGTCTGCCAAATGATTTCCCTCTGAACTGCTCTTAACAATAGTGTCATCGACGTATGCCTCTAGGTTTTTGCCAATCAGTCCTTCAAATATCCTGCTAATAACGCGTTGATAGGTTGCCCCAGCATTCTTCAATCCAAGTGGCATTACCTTGTAGCAATATGTCCCTCTAGGAGTAATAAACCCCGTTTTGTCTTGATCGTGCTCTGCCATGGGAATTTGATGATAGCCTGAGAAGGCATTGAAGATGCTCAATCGCTCATATCCCGAGATAGAGTCTATTAGCTGGTTAATCTTTGGCAAGGGGAAACTGTCCTTCAGGCATGCTTTATTGAGATCTGTAAAGTCAATACAAACACGCCAATCCCCTGTCTTCTTTCTTATGCAAACGGGATTGGCCAGCCAACTCGGGTACTTTACTTCCCTGATGAATCCTGCTTTCAGGAGCTTATCTACCTTGGCAAAAATTGTTTCATCTCGATCGTCAGATAACCTTCGTTGCTTCTGAACCACTGGCTTGCAGTTCGGATTAACCTACAACTCGTGAGTGATAATTCTTGGATCAATTCCAGGCATTTCATGGGGCGACCAAGCAAATACATCGATGTTATCTTTCAAGAACTTGAACAGCTCTGCTACATCAGTCTCACTCAGTGACTTTCCAATCCAGAAAAACCTCTCCGGATCCTCAGGATTAATTATCTTCTTTACAAGTTCTTCCCCTGTTCAATCCGCGGGTTCCAGAGCTGTTTCTTCTACCCCAAGCCGTTCTCCCTTTCGTTGCTATAAGGGGATCTCATCGACTTTGGATTTTTTCTTTTGCTCTGGCACCCGCTTTGGGGTTTTAACTTTGCCAGTTCCCAAGCTCGGAAGGCATGGGATTTTAGACTTTAGTTTATCCTCCGAGAGCGCTGAATGGCCCGCATATTCTACCAGAAAACATTCCCTGGCTGCTGCCTGGTTTCCCTTTATCTCCATGATTCCTTCTGGGCTCGAGAATCTGATGGATTGGTGGTAGGAGGATGGGATAGCCTTTATAGCATGGATCCAAGGTCGCCCGAGTATTACATTGTAAGCTGACCTTTCCTGGATTACTACGAATGTTTCCATGGATTGCACTAGCCCTGCCCGAACTGGGAGAGTTATCTGCCCCTAGCGAGGAAAGTCATATTTCTATTAAAAGCCTTTAGGTTAACATGACAGGGCTTTAGGTCGGAGTCCTTCAACTCGAGTTGACCGAATAACTTCTAGAACATCACATTCACAGATGCCCCGTTGTCCACATAGACTTTGCCCACATTATAGTTTCCTATGAGCATGCGAACGACCAGAGCATCATTATGGGGGCAACGCACTGTCCCATCAGACTCCGCATCCCCAAAGAACAGCAATTTTTCTCTAGTTTCTCCTTCACCTTGAGGTAGTAGTACTGGTTCGTTCTCGATATCACTGACCTCAGCATCTTGGCAAGCCATCCTGTACTGTGCCCTGAGCTGGCTGGTTGACATAGCAGTTTCTTAATATCCCCCCTGATCACGTCAATCCTCCAGAGGATCTTTGGCTGTGTGGATTGAGGAGCTCTGTTCTTAGGCTTTTTCTGTTCGGATGGCTAGTCCTTTCTCACTTCAGGTTATAAACTCATTCAACTTTCCTTCCTTGGCCTAGGCTTCGAGATTGTACTTTAGAACCATGCAATCTTCTGTTTTATGGCTGTGATCCTTGTGATAACTGCAGAACAGCCTTTTGTTTCTCTTCTCGGGCTCTGCAAGCATGGGTTTTTTGGAAGAAGTCCTGTATTCTCTAGTGCCTTCATTAACTTGTAGATGGGGAGAGTAAATACAGTGAAGATGGCCTGATTTGGATTGGTAAGCGGCCTTGATTTTTCTCCTCAGGGGACTATCCCTACGAGGCTTTGAGTCTTTCTTCTTATCATCTTTTTCATTGGTTTTGGTAGGTGGTGGGCTGTAGAAATCATCTAACTTTGAATAGTTGGCTACAGTGGAGAGCAATTTGGCTAGGTTTCTGGGGGGATTAACTATCAGCTCCTTGAACAGAGGTGATGGCTTCCTCAGTCTGAGGCAAAATAGATCCATGGCATTCTTCTCAATCGGGTCGTCAATCTCGTTGTAAACCTCCCAAAACCTTTGAGAATATTCCCGAAGTCCTTCCCCATCTTTCTGTTTCAGCTTGTATAGGTTCTGCATGGTTCTCGGGAATTTGCAGCTCGTATAGGTTCTTAAACAGCTTGCTCATTTTGTGCCAATTGTCAATAGACTCATCTGGAATCTTGGCCCACCACTTAAGAGCCACCTCCCCCAAACTCATAGGAAATATCTTACAGAGAAAACCCTCATTTCCAACATATAACGACATACGTTGCAAATAATAGTTTAAATGATGATCTGGGTCTATTGAAAGAGAGTAAAGAGTAAAGGTTATCTCGGAATACCCTCGTGGGATTGGGACCTGTTGAATCCACCTCGTGAATGGGCTTTGAGCCACAGCAGTGCTCTCTGGTCTCTCTCCCCCTCTACTCTGATTATCCCAGTGTCTCTTGGAGGTTTCTTCCTCATTTCTCTCACGCCTGGGTGACCGAGAATGTTTTCTACTCGTTCCCTCAGTACTCCTCTCTCCTCTTTTTTCAAGAGATTGAGACCTATGGTGTCGTCTATCGTCCCTGTGAGTTTCGTTGCCAGAACCCATTTGAGCGCGAGGTCTAGAATGGTCATCGTTCCACCTTCGCGAGTGACCTGAACGCCTTGAACTGCGCTCAGGGGATCTCTACACCAACGCATGATGTTGTCTATCTCCCCTTCCTGAGTGCTTTTGTTCTGGCCCAGTCAATCGTGGCTCGTCATCATGTCTGCTGTGGTGGTGGTGGTGTGAGACTCCAAGTCTGGGTGAGCTTTCCTGGTGCCTGGTGAGATGAAGTGGACTTGTTTGGTTAGCCTTCTCAACGACAACATTGACTCCGTGAGGGGCAAAAGTTCGCTGGAGGTAGCGGTGGTAGTTCTGCTCTGCAGTTAGCTTTGCGAGCTGCGCCGATTGAATCTCCGATTGCATAGTTGCAATCAGTTCCACCACCGCTGCTGGGTTAGGGTTGTTTGTCACAGCCCTATCAAACGCAGCTTTTAGAACAGGCTGGTCATTGAGAGAATGTAGAACAGCGGACATCTCCGGGGAGATCTGATGTTGCTGAATCGAAAGAAGCTGACTGGTTCCCACCGGAGGTAATGGCGGGTTTGCTTGTGAAGGCTGGGTTTCTGCTCGCTTCCGAGCATTGCCTCCAACTGCTTGGTCTAAGCGAGTAAAGTTTGCTCCAGATCTTATTTGCCCGTAGGTGGGCGGAGGTGGTGTAGCCACCTTATCACGATGGTTCCCACAGATGGCGCCAAATTGTAAGGGGTAAAATATTGCTCCCCGAACTAAGTGTTGATGACGGAGCTTGCTTTCTCGCCTGGACCTGCAATCACAAGCTTGGAAAAAGGGTCAGAGGGTAGGCTAAGGTGGGTTTTGGCCGTGCCCTCTCCAAAGCTTAAGTCAGAAGCCGTTTTAGGGAGAATGAGGCAAGGAAAAAGATGAATCTCAGAGAATTTGGGTATTGTAGCTTACCACATTTGACTGTATCGTATTCCTTTTATACCCACCTGTACGGACTGACCATGTGAGGTCAGGTAACTGCCTTGGTTAGGTCAGATCTGACTATGGTTTACCAATAACCGTCTGACCATGATTTGTTGATCGTGGTTGGGGGTGGAACCATGGTTCCTAGTAACCACTGTGTCAGGAATTACAGCTACTGTGACAGTTTTGGACTGTAGTAGGATTTGGATTGTAGTGTGAGTTATAGGACAGGTGTCCCGAGCTGAAGGTAAAGTCCCGAGTTGGGAGATCACGTGGTTTACAGCAGGTCCCACTGTGTTGCATTAACCACGTGTCAAATATTGTGGTTTAACTCTTTGGCCCGAATTGGATCGTGGGAGATGGATCACGTGCGTTGTAGTTGGCCTGGTTGAATTGCCTTTGCCACGTGTCAGTGTTTCCGGTTTAAGCTCTCTGCCCCGAGCTGGATCCTCGGTTCAGAGATATTCCCACACAGTTACCATTTGAAACATTAGATTCATATCAACAAAATCTATATGAGGATATTGTGAGGCAAAATGAATATTTTTATTTTGAGCACTATTTTATTCACTTGTAAAATAACTATTATACCCCTACGTACTAAAAATAGGTCAAATGGATTCCAAATTGAGTTCTGTTTGAACCTATGAGATATTGGTGAGAAGTAAAACACTTCAGGGACTTTTTATTAACATTTCTATGATATCATCTTAGTCCTCATAATTTTTGTATTTGCAATATAGCCTCTAAGTTTATGAAAATTTCAAATTATCCCAAATTGAATATCTGGCATTAAGATTTATGTTGAGTAGTTTGACTTAGATTGTTAATGGTAGTAGAACATAATATGAATGATAATGCATGAGCATGCATATTCATATTTTATAACGGGAATGGATGTTGACATACTATTGAGGTTAATTTGCACACATGTATGAAATTATCATCCATATATTGAGCTCTATGATAATTAATACATGTAATAACATGTATGAATCTATTGTATGAAATGTTTATGTGAAGTTGCTTATATTTGTAATTGAGATTGAAATGTTGAGATGTTGAGATGAGACGATCGGGTTGAGAAAGCCTGACAATTAGTGCACTAATATGCTACCCCATTTTTGAGGACAAGAGGCCAGTGGGGTAGTATACACACATAATGAGAGGTGTGTGCTGTGGTCGTAGATAGTGTATCCTGTATGAGTAGACAGGTATACTGTGATTATTTGTTTTACAGGTTGCGAGAGGCAATAAAGACACAGGTATGTGCGAAAATTTTTATATGTGAGAAAAGCATTATTGACTCATGAATATTACAAAATACTTGCCTATGCATGATAAATTGTATTAGACCCATGTTGGTTGTTCAAAGAGGAATTATCTCACTGAGCTGTGGTTTGCTCACCCTTTTATTAATAAATAATTTTCAGGATCTGGAAATTTGTGAGCAGTTGAGGAAAACATGGGAGAAGGAGCTTGCTATTTAGAATTAGTGTTTATTTCACTTTATTCAAAGAATGTAATTTGAACTTATATGTTATGTAATATCGAACAATAATGTTCTGTGCTAAGTTATGTAATATTATCAGAATGACTTCGCTTCATAAATGTATGGGTAAGGTTTCTGAACTGTTATCGCCACATTAGGCTTAAGTAAGGCTATTTTTAGGGGCGTGACACACAAGGTCTAGGAATTGGCTATAGATTTCAAAAGCATCGAGTTTAGGCATTTCATGAGGGATCAAAACAAATATGTAGATGGGTTGGTTGCTTTAGCCACAGCATTGGAAACGGATACTCCTTGAACCATAAGCGTCGAGGTCTTTCAAGAACCCAATATCGGGATAGAAGATGTCATCTCGGATATTTAGGCCTCATCACCGAGCTGGATGGACGAGATAATTGTTTATTTGCAAAAAGACGAACTACCCGAGAGGCAGGAACCAGGGTCACCGAGTTCGAGCTAAAGCAGGTCAGATTTTGATTATCTCCTTCGGGCAGTTTCTACATAAGATCTTATACAGGGCCATACTTGAAGTGTGTACATCCAGATCAGGTGCTAAACCTTTTAACTGAGCTCTATGAGGGGTCATGTGGGGGTCACACAGGAGGAAGATCATTAGCCCACAGGGCGAACTCCCAAGGATATTGGTGGCCATATATGCAGAAAGATGCTATCAGATACGTGAGGAAATGTCCGAAGTGTCAAATGTTTACTGACAAGATACATCAACCAGCTCAAGAGCTATACCCCATATCCAGCCTATAGCCCTTTGGACAGTGGGGGTTAGATCTTGTTGGTTCATTACCCACAGCCTCGGGGAACAGGAAATACTTGTTTATTGCAACTGACTACTTCACTAAATGGGTGGAAGCCATTGCATTCGCATCAATTAAGGATTCAGACATTATTAAATTCCTTTGGGAAAATATTATTACCCGCTTCAGGGTCCCGAGAGCGTTTGTGTCCAATAATGGAACTCAGTTCGATAGTAAAGAAACTAGGGAATTCAGTGAGGAACAAAGGATCCAGTGGTGGTATTTAAGCCCGAGCTACCCACAATGCAATGGCCAAGCAGAGGCAACGAATAAGATCATAGTCGCAGGGATAAAGAAAAGGCTGGATAATGCTAAAGGACCTTAGCCTGATGAGTTGCACTTCATATTATGGGCCATACCGAACTACGCCAAGGAGGTCCACTAGGAGAGACTCCGTTTTCAATGACTTACGGGATGGAAGCAGTTATACCAACAGAACTAGGATTATCAGGTCTCAGGACAGAGTTGTATAATACAGCAACAAACAACTAAGTGTTGTCTCAGGGATCTGGATCTGGCAGAGGAAAGAAGGGAAAGAGCTCGAATTAAAATGGCATCTTACCAGCAAGAGTTGAAAAAAGTATTATAATCGAAGGGTCAGGTCGAAGGAGTTTAAGGTTAGAGAGTTAGTGCTCAGACAAGTTAACTCTGGAACCTAAAATCCTACAGAAGGAAAGCTCAGGGCAACATGGGAAGGGCCCTACAAGGTCATCCATGTCGGAGGCACAGGTTCGTACAAGCTAAAGAGTCTATAAATAGGGCAAGAACTCCCGAGATCAGTTAATATAGCTAATTTGAGATTGTTTTATCGTTGAGAAAGCTGTAATTACCCACAAAGGTCACTCAATACAAATACAGATGTTATTCATGAAGATTATTGCTTGTTTATCGCGTTGAATTAAAAGCACTTGCCCAATAATGGGTCCAAGTCACAAACTACCTAAGAATAGGCACAAGTCTCGCCTAAGAAAAGGTTCAAGCATTATAAACCTAAGAATGGGTTAAAAAAAGAACCTGCCCAGGGTTGGGTCCAGGTTAGCTATTTGCCTAAGAACAGGCTCAGTTCCAAGTCTTGCCCAAGAATGGGTCCAAGCACAACTGGCCTAAGAAAGGGCTTCACTTTAAAGACTTGCCCAAGAAAGGGTCCAAGCAAAACTTGCCTAAGAATAGGCTCAGTTCTAAGACTTACCCGAGAAGGGATCTGAGAAAATATGCCTAAGAATAGGCCCAAATCTACGTACTTAAACAAAAAGGGTTTCAAGTCAAAATCCATAACAAAATTGGCTTTATGCGAGCCTGTTAATAAAACAGTAACCATGTGATGGCGTAGAATTCATCTCGATCTCACACTTCGACACACATCCATTGCAAGAAACAAAGAAAAAGAATATACAACTACGCACAACTAATGAACAAAAAGACATATCTTATTCCAGAAAAAGATCAATAAATGTCTGTACAAGTTGGGGCACTTAGCCAAAACAGAGGAAAAGAAAAACAAAGCCTCAGAGCGGTAATCACTTCTGCCCCGAGCTCCCTATGGCTGGATCAACGATCCCGGGCACCTGGACAGGAGTGGCAGAGGTAGGAGGGTCCATAGAGGCTTGAGGCAGATCAGGGATTGCTTCTATCGTGCTCTCTGTCGCTGCAACAAGTTGAGCTTTGTTGGCGGCAACAGGAATATCATTGGAAGCACCAATGGCTCTCTTAGCTTCAACACCAGCCTCGGGTTGGGATGTGACCTCAGGTTCATCTTCACCCTCAGCTTCGGCGTCAGCCTCCCCGACATCACTACCCTTGAAGTCGTCCTCCAGGGGTAATTCCCTCCTTTCGAAAGGAATGTCAACAATGCCAGGAAATTGGGCAAAGGCCAATTCAACTAAGGTGTTCCATGCGAGCTTGTAAGTAGCCTCGAGTTCCTTGGTCAATTGCCCAATAAGAGTGTCTTTTACGCTCTTCTTCTTATTCGCTATCGCCTTCTCGACAGAAGCCTTCTCCTTTTCCACATCAGCCTCTAAAGCCCAAACCTTCTTCGCCAAGTCCCACTTCTCCCAAGCTAGCTCGTCATTGTTCTCTTTTGCCTTCTTCAATTCGGCCTCCAAATTTGCATAGTCCTTCCTTGTGAGCTCGAGTTTGCTAATCGCGCTCTCCGTGTTAGATTGATGGGTCTTGCATTCGGTCTTCCATTTCTCAATTTTAGACACGGCGGTAGAGCAATTCTTCTCTGACTCTTGCAATTTCTGCTCGAGCTCACTTCGAACCTTGGCGACCTCGATCTCTATCTTGTTATCTTCTTCGGCCAGAAGGTCGCCAGCTAACAAGATCTGTTGGCAGCCCTGCAAGGACATAATCGAGTTAAAAATAGAATTGAAAGATTGTAGAAAAGATTGATATATTATATACATCAGAACTTACTCTGTAGAGGCTGGTGAACCTGAAGCGAACAAGCTCGAGGGCGGATCTCCTCCTAAAGTGCTCCATGTCCGCCAGGAGTCTCATGGGATTGCCCAACTGCTTGAAGTTATAATCCACGAAGAAGGAGCTGGTAACAACCTCATCTGTGGGCACCGGGAACTGAGTAAACCCAAGCAAGGGAGTTAGTCAAGATCCACATTAGAAACTCAAGGGTAGATGATGAACAAAAGGCTCAAGAAATCAAACTCTCACCTCGGGGAATTTAGCGACAGCTTCACTTCGACTGGTAGCACTCTTCCCGGTGCCAGAAGCGGCAAACGAGCCTCCTTGCCCATACCTCAAAATGGAGGGCTACTGCTGGGAGACCGTAGTGGGCCTTTTATTTTTTGAGGGCTCCACCTGGGGGGCTCTCCCCTTCCCCATGACCTCAGGCACCTCAGGCCTGTGAATATCCTGCCCTTTCATGGCAACAGCCATGAGTTTGCCACTGTTAGGGTCAGTGGCTTTCTTGCCAGCATCCTGCTCGGCGCTTTTGGTGGAGGCCACTTGGCTGGCTTTCTGCTGGGGCTATTTCTACTACTGTTGTTTCTGCTGGGCGCTCTTCTGCACAGCGATTTTCTTTTCCATGGCCTCTTTTTCGGCCGCCCTCCTCTCGGCTACCAGAGCCCGCAAGTTCATCCCTGAATCTTTTTTGGGTCTCTGATTGCCAGAGTCTGTCCTTTACCTCTTGGTAGTGGAGGATTGGAACCTTTTCTCTCCATAGCCTAAGAGACTGTCTCCTCAGAGTTGGAGCTTTCAATCACCAGAGGGGTAGGGCGTCCAACTTTATCCAGGGCTCTGACTTCTACAGCACCCTCTTTTTCAGCTGGGATTTGGATCCCTTCCTCTTCATCTTGCTTGGTAAGAAGGGCTAAGTCCTCCTCAGGCTGTTCCCAATGAGGGAGGCTTGCTTTACCGTAGGTCTGATACCTCGTGTGATAGTTAAGCAAGACGTGAGCAGCCCTGTAATGTTGGTTCACTTGATAGCCCAACAACTTCTTGATATCCTCATTCTTTAACTCCTCTGCAGGCTCGTTAACGTGTGGAGCTGCTAGAAAGAAGCAGAGAACAAACATCAACATACAATTTAACATTCACTTCGGGAGTCATATAAAAAAACATAAACAGCGATGAATCTCACTTTGTGCTTACAGCAAGAGTCTTGTTCACGAGGGATGATGGTGTTCTCCATTGGCAGAGTCCCATCCAGGGGCCCGTAAACGAAGATAATGTGGCCATGAGCTCCGGGATTGGAATCAGGGATATGTATAACGAATGGTTTCCTTCTGGCCTTTACAGAAAGATAGTGGTTGGGTTTGTTTTTCAAGGCACAGATTTTGTAGTGGTGGAGTATTTCTCGCACTCCAACGGAAGTACCTAAAATTTGGTTTAGGGCGTGGATGCCCAAGACAATCCTATAAGAGTTTAGTCCTAGCTGGGTAGGAACAATACTACAGTAAAGAAGGAACTCATTAAAAAGGTCAGGAAAGGTGACACGAACTCTACCCTCTATGAATGCAGCAATGGGAACAGGGAGGCCACCCTGAGTATCTGATCTATAAATGTCCTCTCCAGGTTCAGCGAACCGAAAGCTAAATTTCCCATCTTCAAAGCCGTACAAGGCCTTAAATTCTGCTATCCTTGCAGGATTGTCCTTAATGTCATAAAAAGATGACATCTGCCAAGTTTGAAAGTGGGAAGGTTAAATCCAATACCAACTATCTCTCCTCACATGCCCCGACCTGAGTCTCTAGAATAATGTTCTGACAGGTATGTTTGCCTTACCTTGACAAACTCAAAAAATTGTTCTAAGTGTCTACTTGGGAATCACTTAACTCGGTGTTAGAAAAAGTCAAAAAGAGGAGACCAAGGATCTCCGTCTTAGATTTACCCCGAGATGGGGTTTTCAAACCCTAAAAGGTGGGAAAATTGGTATCTTAGCGATTTGTCCCAAAAACTAGAAGAAAACCCTAGGATCATGAAACAAACCCCAAGAACAACACCAACAATCCTAGGCAGTAGATCAAAAAATAAAGATAAGGAAAGAGTTATACTGTTGCAAATTTCAGAAAGAGTGCTGGAAAGCAAATCCGCCGGAAAGATATGAGCCTGCAATGATGAAAATCTCTGAAGGACAACTTTTGAAACGGCAAAGGAACAAGAACAGTGTTCAAGAACAGACCAACGGTGGCGGAGCAAATCTTTAAACGGTGAAAAGAACTGAAGAAGATTTTCTCCAGCAAGTAAATGGGAACTGCGGTGGATTCCGACGAGGAAGCAACGTGAACAGTACTTTCTGGTGAAGGCAGAATGCAAAGAGCAAAAAGAACAGAGAATGAAGAGAGTAGAAGAAGAGAAAACAAAAAGCAAGATAAACAATGATTAACTTTTCCCTCAAAGACATAATGCTTCTAGAGCATTAAATGCAACATACGGCGAATGGGACAGCCCCAACACACATGACGTCAGCGCCTTGAAATACGGAAGGGCATAACCGCATGATTTGCCAGCTAAGCCCTAGAAAGCCAAACGCCATAGGGGCACAGTGTGAAGCCTTCAGCAATTACAAAATTATGACAAGTCCCAACTCGGGAAAGTCATAATTGGGGTAAGTTGTGTGGGAATATTCCAGAGCAGAGGAACCAGCTCGGGCTAAAGAGCTCAAACCAGAATCATTGACACGTGGTAGAGGCGTGCGTGATCTCCCAACTCGGGGCCTTGCACTTAGCTCGAGACACCTGTCCCATGACTCATACTACAATCCAAGCACACTACAGTCCAAAACTGTTATTACAGCTGTAATTCCTGACACAGCAGTTACAGGGAACCATGGTCTTTTACTCAACCATGATCAGTAAACCATGGTCAGACAGTTATTGGCAAACCATGGTCAGATCTGACCTAACCAAGGCAGTTACCTGAGCTCACATGGTCAGCCCGTACAGGTGGGTATAAATAGAATACGATACAGCCAAATAAGGTATGCTACAGTACTCTAATCCTTTGAGATTCATCTTTTTCCTTGTCTCTTCCTCCATAAACGGCTTCTGACTTAAACTTTGGAGAGGGCTTGGCCAAAACCCATCTTGCAGCCTACCCTCTGACTCTGTTTCCAAACTTGTGAGTGTAGGTGCAAGCACGAGGACAAACTCCTTCATCAACATCAGGTCTCGGGGAGCAGATTTTACCCCGTACATAGATGTATATATAATTTATGATAGAGGACTTCCTTCTTGTACTTTTTTCAACTAATTAATAATGTATAAACAAAACAAAAGCAGGCTATTTGTTGTAGAGGAAGCCGCGATTAATATGAAAAGAAAAATGAAGAGGTTTATGACTCACATTGGTTGGTAATAATTTAAGCGTCACACTTACCTGAACCCCCATGATTTATGCTAATTAAAGAAAAATCACCATCACTTTAAAAGACTACTTTTAGAGAGTACCATTTTACCTTTTTATAAAAATGCATATAATAAATAATCCATATTATAAATTCTGTTCTTTTATTTAAAAAAAAATTATTTTATATAATAATATGATAATCATCGGTTCTTGTTAGGTTTGATAATAATATGACAACTCTTTTACCATTTTCTAAAGACACAGTCTTGGATTTCAACCATTTTTGAAAGGTTACCACTTATCTATTGACATATAACTTTTGCTCCACTATATAAACACACCCATTCTTTTAATAATAAATAAAAAATTTATAAATTTATAGTTTAAACTCAAAAGCCTTATTAAATTGCATTGCCTAAGGGTCTATTTGGTTGTCTAATTCAAAATTAAATAATTCAAAATTTTTACATAATACTGAAAGCACATTCCATTATTTTGAATTAACAAGTTCATGAAAATGATAGTTATCATCACAAATAAGAGTGGTAATTCAAAATAGTGATATTTCATGAATTCCTTAAAATTGATTCTACAACTTTAATTATAGTGATAACTATAACATTTTTAAATATTCTAATTCAAGGTGATAAATTTAAGCCTTCAATCCTATGTAAAATTTCTTGAATTGTTTAATCTCGAATTAGACAACCCAAAATGCCATTAATTAACTTTTCCATTTACACAACATATAATTTTATTGGGATCTTCTCCACCGACATTGTTAAATTGTAAAATTTATTACATTGTATTTATTTTTTACTATTCAAAAAACTATATATAGTCAGAGTATAAGATTTTTTTATATAAAAAAAAAATATCTTATCATTTGCATGGAATGCAGCACCTAGTATTTGTAATGGAGATGTAAACACCATATCATTGACCTCTTTTTTTCTTTTTCTTTTTTTTTTTTTTTTGGTGTGTGTGTGTGGGGCTTTCATTTTTCCTGTTTGTAATAAAAAATCTAGAAACGTGTATGCTCTTGTTTGGTCAAAAGGCATAAGCATGTACCCATTCATATTGTGACTTCTAGAAATTAATAGTGAAAAACAAGCATTCCCTTTTAGTCTTTGTATTGGTTTTTTTGTTCAATCTTATATTGCATGCAGTGAAATTTAAAAGTCTTAAAGACAATTTAAGACAAAGTAGAACCCTCAATCATCTCAATTGGCACACTTGTACAAATGCACCAATTCACCAAATTATTTTTGAGGAAACAGAAGACAACTAAAAATTTTAATAAGTGGAAAAAGACACACACGATGCGAGTCACGAAGAATTTATGTGGTTCGAGTTATAACCTACTCCTGCGGCCATATGTTGAGGCGAGAAAAAATTTACTATTATTATATATAGAAGGTGAAGATTTACCAAAGGAATTCACTCTCAATAAGGCCCTAGCTTTCTCTCCATGTAAAAGCCCTAAAAACTTTTTACATATTCAGATCACCTAGAAAGCCTTCTTGTTGCATCAGCAGTTCAGCTTGATGAAACCAATCAAGATCGAGACGACAAGTCTAATGTGATGATATATGCCTATTTTTTTACTTGGCCAAATATGGGTCAAATAGTTTTTTCTAAAAATAAAATGTGACAAAATGTTTTTAAGTGAAAGTCGAGTGGGTAAAACTGTAATTTACCTCAAGACAAAAATGAACGAAAATGAATATACTCTTTTGTCCTCCTAACCTAAGACCTATCTATTCCTATCGAGAGTGATTGAGGCACAAGTTGGTACCTGTGAAAGTGCAAGACCTCTGGGCTCAGTCTAAAGACACTCATTGTTGCTTGACTAGTTCAACCTGCTGAAACCAGTACTCAAGAGATTGGGTACTCAACTTCCCTAGTTGCAGGAATTTAAACCGTGTTTGTTGAAGAATATGTCAGTTGCAGGAATTTGAACCGTGTTTGTTGAAGAGTATGCCGGTTGCAGGAATTTAAACCGTGTTTGCTGAATGGTATGTTTGGCATACTCTTCAACAAACACTCAATACTTATTTTCAACAGTCAAGTAGCCGTGTCTGTTTGGGTTAACACTTCTTCAAAGACGAGAGGACAATAAGGCAGGGAGTTTAAAATTAATGAGGGAAGACCTGGTCGGTCCCTTTTGGTAATGAAATTTCACACGATGATGCCAAGAAACTTTCTCATGCATTCAATAAAATGGATTCCTTAATTGCTGCCATTATATATAGGCCTTTGTAGCTGAATCAAAAGGTATAGCAGGCTAGGACACACTGGAGACGCTGCTCCGGAACCTCTAGGAGCGGTGTTTTTCAAAATTTAGTGGAGGTACCTGTAATTTGGACTAACTGCAAAAGAGGTTAGTGTCATTTACCTTCTTCATTTTTTTTTTTTTTTGTTTTTTAAACAATATTTTAGCTTCTCAAAGTGGAAGAGTAATTTTTCATCTCTCCCACTCATATTATGGCACATGTTATAGTTAATTTTAAAAAAAATATGAATACGTAGATATAGACATGTAAACACGTAAATACAAATATATTGACACATATTCATATTAATTTGGACACATAAATATATGTATATAGACATGTAGACTGCATATTTATAATAACATAATATAAAAATATATGTACATAATCAATTTTCATTTGTTTTGTTAGATATATAACATAATATGAATGAAAATCAGAAAAAGTTATTCTTCTACTATGAGAGTCAAGTTCTATATTTTTTGGGAAGTGAATATTGTCAAAGAAGAAAACTCTTCTTCCAAGGTTTTTATTTTAAACCGACGAAATTGCCCTTCTGGTATCCCCTTTTTCCGTAGTCTTTTGTCTCTCCTCTGTTCTCGTCTCTTCTCTTCTGTCCTCCATCTTTCCATATTTTCTCTCCCCTGCTTTTCTTTGTTTTCCATCTCTCAGAGCTTTTCTTCCAAAAAATACAAATGGAAGTGGCGGTCAGCTTGCCGCCGGCGAACTTGCTGTCAAATGATCGCTGGGAGGGTTTTCTTTCCTTTTTATTTTTATTTTTATTTTTTTTCTTGTTAACATCTGGTTGGGGTGAGAAAGGTCGGAAATGGAGATAGAGGTGGTGAGCTTTGAACTAATGAAGCAAGGAGGAGATGACGGGAAGAAAGAATATTACTGCCAGATTTAATGGAGGAAGAAAGAAAATATCACCGGTGAAGATGACCAAAAAAATGGTTTAGGCAGCCCTTTCTCTTTACTGTCAATATATGAGGGGTGGCTGAGCCAAACCCCTTTCCTTCTATCCTTCCATTTGTTCTTTTCTAATATTTTTCTTTCTCCATGGTTAAGTTCTAAACCCCCATTCCGTCCGCCATTTTTGCCGGCCAATCTTGCTGCTGGTAACTGGCAACCCATCTCTGTGTCTTTTTTTTTTTTTTTTTTTTTTTTGGGGTAATTGGCAACCCATCTCTTATCGCAATTTTGTTCTTTTCTTTTCCTCTCTCTCTTCCCTTTTCCCCTTGTTTTTGCTGTATTATTGTAGGAGAGATGTAAACGGACTGGTGGCTGGTGACTATCACTGGAGAAGATGACCAGCATTGCACCTTCTCACACTTCTTTCTCCTCCCTCCCTGGAGAAGATGGCCGGTGTCGGCAGCCATTGCAGACTCTCTCTCCTCCCTCTTCTCTCAGCTTTTTTTTTTTTTTTTTTTTTTTTCCTTCTCTGTCATTTTGTCGTCTCCCTGTATGTCCTTTTTTATGATGGCCCTCTCTCTCTCTCTCTCTCTCTCTCTCTCTCTCTCTCTCTCCAGTGTCTCTTACCATTCTTCTCATTAAAAGGGGCAAATTCACCGATTTGTAATAAAAGCCGTGGAAGTAAAGGATTAATCTCTGCCAATGTCCTCTCCTAATTTTTTTTTTCTTACGTCTACTAAGATGGGATGAGCATTTTGTATTTATATTATATTATTAAATTAAGAAAATTTTCTTTACGGTTGAATTGCACTTGAATATATTAAAATATTTTTAAAATTTTATTTTCCTTTCAAATTAATTAATAAATTTAATAACTTTAAAATAGTTATATAAAATCCTAATTACTAAATCTTCTGCAAGGTTATTAAACCTGGCATAGCCCGTCCGGTCAGATTTGTGACTTGGACCCCAGGCCGGTTCAGTGTTTCACAAGAATCCTTTATGCTGGACCATTTTTCTTTGTCATTTGCCATAGCTTTCATGTACATAATGTCTATTAAAATGAAAAATAGAAGCTACCATGTCGATCAAGACTCGAACCTGGGTTAAACATATCTTAAATTGACTACACAGCCACTAAACTTCCTCAGGCGCATACTCATATGTGTGCTCCATATATTATTTAATAGTGTGAATATGCATACAAAATACCAAATTCAAAAATGTATTTAAACTAATATCTATTAAATAATAAACGGTACAAATATATTTTTAAATAATATTACATAACACTTGCAAATTTTATACACATTCTAAATGCAATTTTTTTTTTTTTACAACTATTTTATGTCTTTATTAATTTTTTAATTATAACACTGACTCAACAGTTGAACCATTGACCCCATGACTAGGTTTTTTGACGGATTAACGTTCAATTCGACTTTAATAATTATGTCCTGAACACACGTAAAGTGACTATCCACACTGCAGAGTACGTTAACACTTAGCATAAACTTAACTGGTGACTAGCCTCAACAAGGAAGGAGGGTGATTGTAAATTGTAAGTCGTTTCATTACCCAAAAATGAAATTAGAAAGAAATTGTAAGCTCCATATCAATGTCATAGATTCAATGTTTCATACATGTTCTGATGGTATAGCTAGAGGAATTAATGGCACTAGAAGCTATCGGAGGGGCTGTTCTGGGAACCTTGTTCTCGAAGCTAATTGGGGTTGCTGTATACGCAACAAAGATGGCCTCCGACTTCGACCCCTCCTTGGAAAACCTAAAATCCACACTCAGCTCTGTAATTCCAAAGGTCAGTGAGATCGAGCTGGATAACTATGATGAACTGATCCAGTTATTGGAGGAAGGGACAACACTGGTCGACAAGTGCTCCAAGGTCGATCGGTGGAAATTCCACAAGAAGCTTCAATACCGAAACAAACTCCGCCAAATGGATGCTTCTATTTGTAAGTCCATTGACTTGAACTTGCGGGTGGAGCAATTGAAGGAGAAAAAGGGAAAGGCACCACTGAAAGAGAAACTGAAGAGGATTGGTGTGGATGAAAGGATTGAAAGAGAAGGTAGTCGTAGGGACCTCAATGAGAGTGAGTCCCATTGACAGTTAATATCTCATTAAATGGTCAACTTCGTCCTCTCTCTCTCTCTCTCTCTCTCTCTCTCAACACCCCTTCGCTTTGTTGCAGATTTTGGTCCAGAGAGCGAGGTATTCCGATGGAGGGGAAAGTTAAAGGTTCGTTTCATCGCAACAGCAGCATGGGTTGCAGTTGAGCTCTATCAAGTCAAATTCGTCACTCTTGCATCGTGGGTGGCAATGTCGATTGTCACTTCACTGTTCATTTGGGGCAAAATTCTTAGACTTCTCAACGAGTAAGCGCGCGCTTCTTAATTTTTTTTTTTTTTTTTTGTGATTTGATGCTGCAAATTTAAGGAATTTCAAATTAATTAAGGTATTAGAATTAAAGAGATTGCAAATTATGGTGTCTTGGTATGTTTTGGATTCAGAGAGCCCCCGAGCTTGTCGGGACTGGAAATTACAGAGAAGTCAGCTATGGAGATGGCGAATTCGTTTCGAGAATGGATTGGAGGAGGAATGAGATGGCTGTTTCGGGTGAGTGCAGAGAGAGACTGGTTTGTCTTTGCTGGTGTTGTTGCTGGTTTGTGGTTACTCTCTTTAGCGGGGAGCTTCTTCGGTTTTTTTACGTGTCTGTACATAGGTAAGCCAAGCTCTCTTAAAAATAAAATTAAATAAATAAAGCTGGCATCTCTCTCATATATGTTCTTTGATGTTGCAGGTATTATGGTGGGACTACATGAAAATACAGAACAATTGGTAGTGGAGATGGCGAATTTGTTTCGAGAATGGATCGGAGGAGGAGTGAGATGGATGTTTCTTGTGGGTGCAGAGACTAAATTGTTTGCCTTTGTTGGTGCACTTGCTGGTTTGTGGTTAATTTTTTTAGGAGGAACCTCTTCCGGTTTTTTTACGGGTCTCTCCATAGGTAAGCCAAACTTTTTAGGGTGCCTTTGTTTGTTTGGTTAGAATTGGGGTAGGTGAAATGGAGTAAGATTTAATGTTGAGCCACCATGATGAGAGTGAGGTAAACAAAAAAGAGAATACAGAGAGGTAAAATCAAAAGCTACTTGAGAGCCTTGATTTCATTACTACGACCTAGGTGGTAATGGGATTGAAGTTTTCACCTACTCTCCTCTTTTTTTGTCACTCATTGCGATGGCTCACTATTGAAATTTCGTTCTATTTCATTTATCATAATTCCAACCAAATAAACGAAGCTTTTGGAAGGAAAAAAAAAAAAAAAAAAAACATTTCTCTTTCTCTCTCTCTTACACACGTCACACGTGTTCTCGGTATAGGTATTATGGTAAACATGATCGCTGCACAGCCCAAATACTTCGAGCAACAAGGGGCAGACGAATACTTACAATTGCTTATGAACATGGGATTCGAAAAACATTCGGCAAAGAGGGCCCTGGCAAAACGCAAAGAACAGATAATTGAGGAGGTCATTGAATATATGGTTGAGGGAAAGCCAAAGAAAGCACAGAATAAGTTAGTACAGGTGGAAGTGGAAAATGAGAAAATGGTTGGGTAGCTTTTCGAAGAAGGATACGCATGTGGTTTTTCATTTGCATCTTCATGAAGGACGGTCTTGCAACTTTATTGATTCCCCTACCAATTTTTTTTGATTTTCTATTAATTCAAAACTGGCAGGTGAGGCGCATAGGCGGCATAGCGCTTCCATTGCATATTGTAATGTTTGTTTGTAATGTAATGTTTATTTGTCAATATCAAAAAAATAAAAATAGGGTAAATTACATTAAGACCCCCTCTAAAATCTGACAATTACAAATAAACCCTCTCACGTTTCTGAAATTACATTAAGACCCCCTCCTTTTAACTTTCGTCCATAATCCGTTAAATCACTTTTAATTTTTTTCAAAATACCGTAATTACCCTTATTGGATGACAACTTCCATGTTAAATGCATATAACTCATCAGTCCAATACATTCATCCAATACATTTGATTGATTGATTTATTTATTGATAAACAACTAAAAGATTATATATATATATAAAAGAAAAATGCCAAAGAGCTTAAATTTTTGTCCAACTGATGTGGTAGCCATCAGATTTGCTCATTAGAAACAATTATCTATTTAATTGATGTGTAAAAATAAAATAAAAATTGATTTGCCAAGTTGCCACCTCATTTGCCACCTCTATACGTGCATCTCCATTGTAATAATTATTTTTATTTATTTCTACATATGAGTAATGCTACATAGCCCTTTTTTTTTTTACTCAAATCTACTTACTCAAATGAGGTAGCAACTTAGCAAATCAATTTTTTTATTTTTTATTTTGCAAATCAATTAAAAATTTAATTAAATAAATAATTGTTTCTAAACAGCAAATTTGACAGCTGCCACATCAGTTGGACAGAAAATTTAAATTGTTTTTAGCATTTTTCTTATATATATATATATATATATATATATATATATATATATATTATCTTTTAGTTGTTTATCAATAATAATTAAAAAATTCAAAAGTATTGGATGAACTATTGGACTGGTGAGTTATATGCATTTAACATGGAAGTTATCATCCACTAAGGGTAGTTAGGGTATTTTGAAAAAATTTGAATATGATTTAACGGATTAATGGATGGAAGTTAGAAGGAGGGGTCTCTTTGTAGTTTGTTTTGTAAAGTAGGAGGTGTCAGTGTAATTTTAAAAATGTGAGGGGGTGTATCTATAATAGTCAGAATTCAGAGGGGGTCTTATTGTAATTTACCCATAAAAATAACAATAAAATAGAAGAATAATAAAGTTTGTTTGTCATTTTGAAAGTCCAATTGTAAATATCCTTAACTTTCTCAAACTACGCTTTATTACATCAAAAATTATTTTAAACACAATCAATGCATTGGTAGTAGATAAGGGTACTTAAAAAAAAAAATTTTAAAAAATTGAGTGGATGACAAATCAATGTATTAATTGATTTTTTCAATCTGCATGCTTTTTTTGAAGAAACCTATCTTCGTGGGACGGAAGGAGTACCAATCTAAAATTCCCTTGTAATTTTTTTTTATATTATATATATTCACAGATTCACCTCACTTGAGGTTTGTAAAAAATAAACTAAACTTCCTTCTATTTACAAAATTTACACTCCGTTACATTAACACTTGATAAGGCTGCATTTGGCTGAAGTGAATAGAATGGAAATTTCTCATATAATTATTAGAAAAACACTAATCCATAAGGCTGTATTAGAAAAACTAATACATAGAAAATTGTATAAATACACTTTCTCAAAATTATTGATATATTAAAACTGTTGTATATTTTCTCATGCATTTATTGGTCTATTAAATGTATCTCAAGTGTCTTTTAGAGTTGTGAATTGTTTAGTTTCTATTTTGTTCCTCTAAAGTTGATTTCTTATCTATTCATATCCGAATATTCAACTAATGAGGGGTATATTATACCAAATTTTTTATTGGTTTATTATAGCAATCGAGAAAAATGTATAAAGTCACACACTTATACATATATAAGCTTGAGTTTTTCCCTCACAATTTGCACCGAGGATATAATTTGATGATTTGAGTTAATTGGGGATTGTGTACGTTTAAACGTCACACTTACCTGAATCCCCATGATTTATGCTAAAGAAAAATCACCATCACTTTGATGATCATGATATTTTTACAAAGAGTCTATTATAATATATATATATATATAAATTAAAAAAAAATCATGATTTTTTCAAAATTAATCACGGTTGTTGTGCTGTTCCAATATTAACCCGCCTACAAATGTTTACAATCACAGTTTTGTAGATGTTTAATCACACTTATTTTAATCTGTGATTGTTATAAGAAAAAGTCACTCCTTAATCTATCCTTTTTTTTTTTTTAATGGTAAATTGCATATAACCCCCTAAAGCATGGGGGGTCAGCAGATAACCCCTTTATGTTTTAATTTTACCAATGTGCCTTCCTTATGTTTTAATTTTTGTCAATGTGCCCCACTGTCACTCACCGTTAATGAAATTTGACGAAAATTAGTTATATGGCTACGCACGTAATACCATTAATGGACTCGTATTTCCCGAAATTGCTGGAACCCTTGCTGACATCATGGTCAATTGGATAACCATCGATGATTGGTTTTGTCTTCCAAATGAATTATGGGGCACATTGATAAAATTAAAACATAAGGGTGTTATTTGCCGGCCTCCCTATACTTTAGGGGGTTTTCTATAATTTATCCTTTTTTTAACACGAAGACATAGTGATTAGAGATGAACAGTTACGATTTTTAATAAAAGGATTTTTGCAGTAGTGAACGTGCTTCAAAGCGAGATTAGAGATTTCTATGTTGCCAACTCTTATTTTGATTTGGACTCTAATTCTCTGAATATAGTGCATTATACACACAATATACTTGAGGAGACTTTGACCCAAGTTTTGATAAAAGATTTCAAGTGTTCTTATCTCCCTCTCTAAAAATTAAACCAATCACTAGATTGAAGATCTAACTTCTAGACATTGTTCAGCTACACGACATACTTCTACTTTCATATTTTGTGAGATGATCTAAGGTATTGGGTTCGATGACAGTCTTTGATAGGTTCATGAGACAAAATGCATTGGGGGATTGTACCACTTTGATGTGTTATTTGGGTACAACTAGCCAATGTAAGTGCCGATGTAAATTACATCAAAACATTTTCATAGGACCAAACACTTATACATGTATATACATATATGATATTTTTGCTTAAATTGGTTAATTGAATTCATTTCTGTGTAGCTGTTTTACTTAATTTGCAATTTAGTATAATGTAATTAATTTAATTATGTTATAAGTTGGATAGGGATTGACTCAAGTACATATTTTACTCGATAATTTGGCTATTCAAACTTGGAGCAATTTGGTATGGGCGGAATCGTCTAGTTTTTGATAGGGTTAAGGAGGAGCCTAGTGGGGTTGTTAAGAGAGTGGCTAGGCTATGGAGGGAATTTTCTAAGGTTGTGGATTGTCAGGTGAGTCTAGGGTTGAGGCCAACGGTTTTGTGGCAGCCTCCAAGGGCCGGTGTCTTCAAAATCAATGTTGATGGGGCTCTTTTTGGGGATCATCATTGTGTTGGTTTGGGGATGGTGGTGCGAGACTGTACGGGACAAGTTATTGCTGCGGGGTCCAAAAACATTTTGGGCATCTACCCGGTAGTAGTGGTGGAAGCCATGGCAGTCCATTTCGCTATGGGTCTAGCCCAAGATTTGGGATTGCATTCCGTGGAGGTAGAAGGAGATAGTTTAGAGGTTATTAATGCTCTCACAGCTAATTCGGTCCTGCTTACTCCTCTTGGTCTCATCATTGAGGATATTCTAATTGAATCAGTTATTTCCTTTGCTATGGTGTCTTTTTCTCATATCCGTTGTGAAAGTAATGCAGTAGCACATAGTCTCGCAAAATATGCTCAGGATGTTGAGCATTTTTGTGTTTCGATAGCGGAAGTCCCAGACTTTGTTAGGGACACTTTCCTTGTTGATTTACAACGTTGTTTCCATTAATATAAATTCTAAGATCGGTTATCAAAAAATCTTGGAGTAAATATTTGTGGTGTCTGTTTGTCAGAGACGAGTAGATCCCTACATGCGTTATGGACTTATGGTGTGGGTTTGGGTGCGTGCAGGAATGGCAAGGTTGAGGAGACGAATGAGCCCCGTGGGGCAGTTTTTGAGGGGGAGGGATAATATTGTATGCTGCACTCGCACAACGAAATGGCATAAAAATGGGTTCAACTCCATTTAGGATCGTCATCGCTTTTGTAGCTAGGACATGACGGTTTGTGAGAACCTTTAGAATCACAATCCATTCAACCATTGGGATCATCACTTCTGAGGAAGACTTTCTAGTGACAGTTTATGGAGAAGTCCGAAATTTATATGGGAGAACGTGGGGACATGTGGATTAGTGGGAACTGCTAATTTAAAAGGCAATTTTTAGAGAGTACCATTTCGCTTTTTTATAAAAAATGCATACAATAAATACTCTGTATTATAAACTCTGTTTTTTTATATTTAAAAAATTATTTTGTATAATAATATGATAATCATCTGTTCTTGGGAGGTGTCATTTTTTTTTTTTTTTTTTGGGAATTTTAGATTTATCGGGCCTATGAAAAAGTAATTACAATTTTATACAAATTATTCCAAACTTACTAGTAAATGACTACCAACTTGATTAAGAATGACTACTAACTTTAATTATTTACTCACAGCCAGGACTAATCAGTAATCCCCTTTTCTTTGGCAGTTAGGCAAAAGAGAATTATACTCCGGTTATAGCCTTACGGTGGCATCAAGGTGCTTAAAAATTTGGGTAGCATTAGGTATTGGAGTGGATTCCTCTCTAATATAACCCACCTAAAAACAAATAATAAATAATAAAAAACTGTTTTTTTTTTTTTGGTTCAAAAAATATTTAAAAAGAAAAAAAAAAAAAACTGTTATGATATGATATTTTTATTAAAAATGATACGTTGGTTAATTATTTGTGTGTTCATCTCATTTAATATATACACAGTATATATAAAAGTAGTGTTTATTATCCTCACTGATGACCGCGTAGCACATTCTTTGTTAATCTTCTTAACTTTTTAAAATTGTACCTGTTAATTCAACAACACTTTTACCATTTTCTAAAGACACACAATCTTGGATTTTTCAACTATTTTTGAAAGGTCACCAGTTATTTATTGAATTACTTTTACTCCACTATATAAACACACCCGTTCTTTTAATAATAAATAACAATTTTATAATTTTATAATTTAACCTCAAAAAGCCTTATTAAATTTCATTGCCCTAATTAACCTTTTCATGTACACAACATATAATTTTATTGGGATCTTCTCCACCAAAGTTGTAAAATTGTAAAATTTATTACAGAGTATTTATTTTCTACTATTCAAAAAACTGTATATACCTTAATACATATATATACAGAGTATAAGACTTTAAAAAAAAAAAAAAAATGTTATCCTTTGCATGGAATGCAGCACCTAGCATTTATAATGGAGGTGTAAACACCATATCATTGTCCTCAGATTTTACCTCTTATTTTATTTTATTTTTTTGGTGTGTGTGTGGCTTTCTCTCTCTACCAGGTCTCCATTGACTTGAGCTTTTTTTTGCCAGTTATATTCGAAGGCAAGAAGCTGCAAGGAGACTTGGTTCCTTCGAATTTTCACCCTAACTTAGGGTTACAACTCATAAGTATTCTTCTCTCATTCTTCCGCCTCTCTCTTATCTCCCTCCCGTAACCCATCCATTTAACATCGTGGCGGATCTAAAGTGGTCGTCGCCCAATTCGTGATCAAGCTTGGTACATGTCTCTCTCTCCGTCTCTCTGTCTCTCTCTATCTCTATATGTGTATACATAATTTCAACAATTTTTAAAAATGAATAAGCATGATGGCATGAATATATACTTTCAGATTTTTTTTTCCTCTTGATTTTTTTTTTTATTTTTTATTTTTTATATTTTTGTTGTTGTTGTAGATGTTGCTTTTGAATTGCGGGTAGTTGATTACTCTCATTGTATAACGTTTAGGTTTAAAAAAGGTTGTGATTTATAACTTCTGAGTTGTGATCATTCCTTTCCAAGAACCCAGCTAAGGCATTTGGGCCAACACTGGTGCGATGGGGGTGGATCGAGGAACCAATGGGTCAATTGGGATGATATACAAGTTCATAGTTATACCCACATAGACCTCTCATCATACCCACCGGACTCTTGAAATAAATTGGCATGGTTTCGTTTGCCTAACCCGACTTCAACTGACCAACCCGACCCCAATCCAAGCCTAAATGTTGAATACCGGTTGAGTTCGGATCGAGGGGTTAATTCAAGTGGCAAGCCTAAATGATGAATACCAGGTCCTAGTTGTTTTTTAATAAAATCCATTAAACCAAAAAAAAAAAAAAAAAAGAAAGAAGAAGAAGCGTAAATATAGTGTTTTAAACCTCATGCGCACAATGATCTTTTGAGGCTACTCTACAGTTGGAGTGGCTTGATAATTATTTGGTATATGTGGCTCAAGGGGATTGCACGAGCTTGTGAGAGTAGTCTCATCCCATAGGCGCAAACAACCCCCCCCCCCCCCCCCAAAAAAAGGGGCCCAAAAAAAAAGGGGAAAGGCTATGTTTGTGTTGGGTTATTTTGGATTGATGTTCAGATTGGGTTGGGTTGAGCTGAGGGAATCTATATACTACATGTATAACAGAGGAAATGAGCCCTAGTAATGCCATGTGTCAAATTTATAATTTTTTTTTTTTTTTTTCAGATCACACGCTGAACAGTAGAACACATCGGAGGAAAAAGGCGGAGGAAAAAGGCAAATATTACATTTTAGTGTCTCATTTCTAATCTAATACCAAAAAAGGGATAGTGTCTGTCAACTTGCAATAAATTAACTGTATACTTATGTCAAAATAACTATCAATTTTCTTTGTTTTGTATTAAGTTGGGACATATTCACTCAAAAGTAATTTCCAAAAAGTAAGTTACTTTGTGACTTTTGAGGAAATTACATTTTTAATGATCACTTTCCAACTTAATACCAAAGAAAAAATATTATCTGCCAACTTGCTACAAATCGACTGTATATGTGATTCAAAATGATTAATAATTTTCTTTGTTTAGTATTAAGTTGGGAAGTGATCACCAAAAGGTAATTTCTCCATTTTTTTTTTTTTCACTGCTCTTTTTTCACGTGGTATAGGTAGGTTGATGCTTGATATATACTACATATCTCTTTGTTTTCATGTGGGAGAATAGAAAAACCTACACTGTAAAATGTTCGATCCAAATTTAGTAGATTGTACCATATTTTTTCGTTTTCTTTATACTTATTCATCTTCTCTCCAAAAAATTGAACATATGAAACTAAAAATAGTTATAATAAAAAATAAAGACAAATAGAGACAATGATGATTAAAAAAGAAACACAATATACCAGAATACGTACTAACATATCAAAATCATGATCATGGAATGAACTAGGCTCTAGAGAATCTTAATCTTTTTCCACCAAATACTAGAACGTGTTACTTCTTTCAATTTTTTATAAGCTTCCAACATTAAATTATTTTTTTTCTAAATAATTTATCCTTTTTGGAAGTATATATAAATTTTGTATGATATATTACATTAACATTACACCAAATACATTTTTTCACAAGCTTCCACCATTAAAGTAATTTATTTTTGTCTATATCTTTAAAATTTAATTAACATATTATATTAACAAATGCATTTTACTATTTTAAAAAATAAATAGTCATTTAAAATTTTAATTTTTTAATAATATTATTTTTATAAATAAATTTATGCATCACACGAATTTTGAAACTAGTATTTATATATAAATTTATACATTGCACGGGTTTGAATACTAGTTTTATATTTAACCGTCATCGTAACATCACTGGGTCGTAATGTAGTCGTATACCCCCCCCTTTCTTTTTTTTTTTTTCTTTTTTTGGATAAGTCATATACCCTTTCAATAGTACGCAATAAATACTTTTCAGCTGACGAGGTTATGGCCAATAATGCCCATAATTGATCAGACAAAAGCCTGCAGTCAGATAAAGAGTTTCACCCAACTCCTACCAAGCCATGGGCCATGGCTCTACACTTATATTACGAAGGTCTTTATTGGTGCTCAAAGACTTACTTTTTATTTCCCATCTATTTTATATTTTAAGATTTTATAAAAAATATATAAGATTTTTTAAAAAATTAATTGTGTTGTCTATTAGTAAACATCATTTTGAACAAATTTTTAGAGAAAGTTTTTCTAAAATCTATCGTTTAAATGGATTTTTTAGTCATTTATTATGTGAAGACTATAAATGGCAAAAAGGTCTACTAAAACGATAGATTTTGGAAAAACTTTCTTCTAAAAAGTTGTTAAAAATAATGTTTTCTAATAAAATACGTGATTAGTTTTTATGAAAACCTTTTTATATTTTTCATAAAACTTTAAAATGTAAAATACGCGGGGATGAAAAGCAAGTCTTGGGTGCCAATAAAGGCCCCTTACATTATACTTGGACATTTCTTGTTTACTCCTAAAGTTAATCATGGGTTGACCTCTCAATCCATCCACCTACCCTAGTTACAACCCTCATTAAATATAATATAATTCTTTGGACAATGTAAACAAATCAGGTCCATTTGAATATCCCATTTGAAATTAAATAATTTAAAAAAATTTATATGGTATTAAAAACAGAAATTAATTATCTCAAATTAAAATATTCAAAATACCTGATTTGCCTATGTGTTAGCACTTAAAGTACCCCCAAAAAAAATGAACTAAAGAAAAAGAAAAAAGAATGGGTTGTTGCTTATGATTCCGGTTGGTCATCCCGATGACCTGCACCCATAGTTAATGCAATACCTGATTTACCCATGATTATTATGTAAATGAAACCTGAATTTATATTGTACTCCGTATATTTTAATAATTCTCAAATTATTTTTGAATAATAGTACAAACAATTAAGAAACAACAGCATATCTTTTTTTTATCAAGGGAAATTGCATAGCTTTTTTTACTTGTAAAATTTTCAAAATTTTTCCAAATTATTTTTGATAAACTTCCATAATACGCACTATTCTTATGACAAATAATTCTCAAAAGGTAATGCTATTTTGCCTCACATTTTGCCCTACTTAATGCATTTGAGAAAGTAAAATTGTGGGACTGATTAAATCCTAAAAATTGAAATCCTCCCAAATGCACTATGTAGGGCAAAGTGTAAGGCAAAATGTTTTGCAAAGTAGCATTACCCGTTCTCAAATCCCGAATTTTGCGACTTGGGGCTCCAAAAGACATGTCTTCCACCACCAAGAAATATGAATATATATGCACTTAATGTGCATCTTCACACACCTGATTATTTTATTTGGTCCATCTTAATGTCACAGATTCAGTGCTTTATTTTATTTTTATTTTTATTTTTGAACCTGAAATCACTCACTTGTTTAATGCATGTTATCTTGCTATAGCTAGCTGGAATAATGGCGGCAGAACTCATTGGAGGGGCTGTTGTGGGAGCCGTGGCCGGGGAGCTAGTTCAGGCTGTTTTAGAAACAAAGAGGGCGACCTCCATGTTCGAATCCAATCTCAAACGCCTTGAATCCACACTTGATTCTGTCGGTGGTCATATGGATGAGATCGAGCAGTTAAATAAAAAGTGTAATGATTCTCCTAAGGATGGCATTCGTGAATTGGGAAAAATATTGCAGGAAGGGAAGGAGCTTGTCGAGGAGTGCCGGGTGGTCGCCTGGTGGAACTACTACAAGAGGCATCACTACTCGAACAAACTTGTCGACTCTGATGCTTCCCTTTGTAGGTTCCTTCAGGTGAATATGCAGGTGGCGCAATTGAAGGGGATCAAGCGGAACTCGGTTGAAATAAAGGTAGTGAAGAAAGAGATATTGGAGAGAGTTACAGCTGGGGAAAGTAGCAGTAGTAGTAGCGTTTTCGATGTACATGAGTCCTCCTTGGATTGCGGCCCTGGTAAAATATCGAGAACAATTTCTAATTAAATGGACAATGGCATCCTCTCTCTGACTCTCTCTCAGAGTCTCACCCTTCAACTTTGATGCAGATAATATTGTGAGACGTATATTCCGATATTGTAGAAAAAGGCCAAGTTTAGGTGCTAGTTTCATTGCAATAGCAGCATGGCTACTATTTAAAGTCTATCAATTCATCTTGGCCACCGCAGCTTCATGGGTAACCATATCGATTGCGGCTTTACTGTTCCAATGCTGGAGAAAGAAGCCCAATTTAGCTCCTCTGTTTTTGGCACCAGCAGCCTGGGTTGTAGTTAGACTCTATCAAATCAACTTCGTCACTGTTGCTTTATGGGTAGTCATGTTGATGGTTGCTTCACTGTTCCTGTGGGGCAAGAAGCTAAGGCTTCTCACCAAGTAAGCGTCCTTTATCATCCCTCTCTCTCCAGTCAACTCACTTGTCCAAATCTATTTGTCCGATTAAAGTGGCAATTCATATAAATTAAATCAACTCATTTGCCCTAATCTATTTGTCTAATTAACGTGACAGTTCATATAGCACTTGCATCGGCTCACAATCGATAGTTATTTTAATTTTGAAAAATTCTAAAAAGGGTTTGAGCAAAATTTTGAGTTATGTAGAGTAGGCTGTTATTATTATTATTATTATTTTTTAATTGTTTGAAATTATTGCCATGCCAATTGGGAAAATAAACTTGAGCAGATAAATTGATCCTTATGAAAATGCTACTTACACCAACTCTTCCACACTAACACACGTGACAAATGATGTAAATAACATTTTTTTAGAATTACAAAATGACTAGGATACCAGTAAATAATTAAAAATCAATACAATTGACTAGTAACTTCCTATCTAATCATTCTTGGTTAAATAGTAGTCATCTATTTGTAGTCATTAGTTAATTGTATTGATTTATGAAGAGTAGGTTTTTGCCCATAATCGGACCAATGATCTCATTTTTTTTTTTCATTGGATTATGTTATAAAGTGAGATCATTTACCACCTTAATTGATGTGGAAAATTGGTACATATAGTACAGTACCTTAAAAATAGACACACTCATTGCAAGTTACAGTGTCTAAGAAGAAAGTAACAGGCACCATGGCGTGTTTTGGATCCAGAGAGCCTTTATCCAAGTTGGGACTACAAATTACAGAGCGGTCGGCTATGGAGATGGCAGATTCGTTTCAAAAATGGATTCTTGGAGTGGGATCGGTGATTCAGGGTGGTGCAGAGATAGAGTTGTTCTTTTTTGCGAGTGCAGTTGCTGCTTTGTTGTTACGTTACTTCGTGGGAAGCTTCTTTGGTCTATATATACTTCTCTACATTGGTAAGCCAAGCTTTTTATAAAGTAGAAACCATGGTCTCTTAATTCTTAAAAACCCAATATATGACTCTGGATATGACTATTTTCATGGACAGAGCCACAGAGGGGTTACTGGTAAAGACGGCGAATTGTAATTTACACCTCTGTCGTCGTGTTTATTCTTGCAGGCGTTATGTTGGGCATGACCTTCGCGCATGCTGATTTCTTCCCGCAGGCGCCGGATGAAGTCGCATTGTACCTCTCTACTGCGTTCGAGTATTTTACGAAATATCCATTTGACGCTTCCATTGATAATCCTCTTTTTAGTAGTGATCACACGTATGAAAATCTATCATCATTTGTCGATAGTATGAATGAAACATGAATCATGGCCCCATCTTTGAAGTTTCCCTTTTCTAGTAGTGATCACATGTATGAGGATCGTTCTAACACAATTTGAATGCAATTTAGTTCTTTGGACAGTGTAGAAAAATTTCGAGAATTATACAGATATCTTACGCAATTTTGACGGTTAAAATCTGGTCAACCTAATCTTTGTATAAATTTACTAAATCAGGCTATTTAATTTCTTGGTGGTCTCACAAATTCCCCCTCCCGCATCCCCTAATTTATTCACACGAAGGGTGCAACTTGGTCTGATGCAAAACCCAAAACCAAACCAAAGTTATTTTGGTTAGTTTGGTTCCGTTGGTAAGCTAAATTAATCCGGTCTTAGATTAAAAAATAAAGAACTGATCTCTATTTCATTTGGTTTTGGGTTGAGATATTGGATAATTTGAACTTATATATAAAAATATATATGTAACATAACACTAATTATGCATATGCATATATACTTTCAATCTTTATTTTTATAAATTTATTTTATATATTAAATATTATTTATTATTTAAAAAACCCTTATAAATTAATGTCTTCTGTTGATTTTGTCATTCATATATTTTTTTGTTGTGATAAACTTTTATGTTTTGTTATACTACAAAAAAAATTGTTATATCATCTATCACATCAAGTGACATTTTAATATATAAGGATAAAATTGAAAAATTAACAAAAAAAAAAAAATAGATGACATGGCAATTCAATGCATTGCCTTAATATGTGTACATTGTGTAGTCAAAATGAGAAAATAAAATGCCGTGCCAAAAAAGTGTTACCAATCGAGTTTGGTGACGTTTTTCCACCAGCTGTAACTAATGAAAAACACAAAGAATATTGTACAAGTGCACAAACGGGAATTATCTCTTTAAAAAATTTAGGAAAAATTACACTTTGCCTCCCTCATCTTTAGGCCGAAATCACTTTTCTTTCCTCATTTACAAAATCCTACAAATAAACCCTTGAACTATTTGAAGTTGACACTTTTCACCAAACTGTTAACCCGCCGTGGGAAATTTGACAGAATTTAACATGTGCAATGCACATGATACAAAGTTAACCCATTTTGCTATCGAAAATGCCCTTCAGACTGTTTCTCTTCAAGTTTTTATTTTATGTTTTTTGAATTTTAGGGTTTAGAAAAAATAAGCCAAAAGTTAAAATTGGTTTCAGTATTAGTCAATTTGGTCAACGAGGGTCTCACAAGGTGAGGCGACTATGGTAAGTCCAACGGTCAAAGGTGGGACCTATCGAGTCAACCTAAAGTCTTCAAAAACATGGGAACATAATAGGAGCACGTGAGTGCACCTACACCGGATCGAAACACCATTCATCTTCAACCTTGGGATGGGTTGCACCAGTTGCAACATGTTGAAATGCTCAACTTCTCTCTAAGATTTATCCTTCGTTTCTCAACCAAAATTAGTAATTCAAAATCCATTTTAAAGATCTCTTGGAGCTCTACAAGATTAAGCAAATGGTTCATGAAAAATCATTACAAAATATATAGGTTTTGAGGCTCAAAGTTGTGGCTTTAAACAACCCAAAAATCTGCAAGTTTTCAAAACAAGAAGTAATGACCATTTTCTTCAAAATCAACATCATTGTGTTCTTAAACCCCCTAAATCTAGGGTTTGGTAATAAATATTACATGATTTTTGGGAAAAATAAAATAATATTAATGCTTCCAAAGTGTAATTTTCCATTTTTTTTTTTTTAAAACCTCAACTCAATATTTCGAGTAATCGTTTCATACGCATCATAGCTCATCAACAAAATTCACCAAAACAAACAACGAAAGAGTGGGCATAAGGTGGCTGTAGTTGACAAGCTTGATGAAGGCTTTAACGCAAGACTTCTTTGCAGTCTTCTTGGTAGAGTCCTTGCGGATCACCTTGTTTGGGTACTTGGCAATGCCAACAACAAGGCAGTTGTCGTAAGGGCGGTGGCGCGTGCTTCTAGTGAGGTGCTTTTGTGGTGATATTGCTACTACAGGTTCCAATGCCAGAGGAAGATGCTTTTATACAAGGGCGGAGGGACACAGTGGGCTACACTGGGCTGTAGCCCAAGTAGCCTGTCCAAATTTTTTTAAAATTACTTGTGTAACTAAAGTGCTCTTGAGTAGTAGCCCAGGTGAGAAAAATTGAGAGCCAGTCCAAAAAGTAATAGAAAGAAATTAGCCTAAGTGAAAAAAACTAGGGGCAGCCCAAAACCATAGATTTTGGCCAAAAATCTAAGTTTCATGAAAATTGGGCACTATAACCCGGCCTACTTATTCTAAATTTCTCAAGATTTTGTGAAAAATATAAAATGTATTTATGAAAATTGGACACCACTAGAAAACATCATTTTGAAAAGTTTGAAATACATTTTGTGAAAAATATTATGCATTAGAAAACAACATTTTGATAAACTTAGTATTTACCATTTTTAAGTAGATTTTACCGTTTCTGTTTCATTAAATGGCCAAAAAATCCATTTAAATCATAGATTTTGGCCAAAAAAGTCTACTTGAACAATAGATTTTGGAAAAACTTTGTTCTACAAAGTTGTTCAAAATGATGTTTCTAATGCATAATGCAGACAATTTATGAAAACCTTTTATAATTTTCATAAAACCTTAGAAAGTATAAAATAAGTGAGGGATAAAAAAAAGATCTTAGGGTACCAGTAGCCACCCCAAAAAATAGGTAATTTTCATATAATGGAACGGTGAACCCTAGCCTAGGGCAATTTGAAATCCTGGCTCCTCTCGGCTATAGGTAAAACGTTGGGAAAATAAGGTGGGTATTTATGTCATTTTGCTTCTTCAGCATTAATGGTATTATTGTCATTTCATTCATTCTGTTAACGCTACCAGTCCATTAATGTCTTCTAATAGTTTGAGAGGGTATTTGTAAGATTTTATAGATAAGGGATAAAAAATGATTTCGGGCCAAAGATTGGGCCGAGGGGGGGGGGGGGGGGGGGGGGAGGGGAGGAGTGTAATTTTCCCAAAAGTATATTTTGCAAGATTTTATAAAGTGGCAGTCCTATAAGCTGACAGCCGACTATGTCAAGAGATCCCGTTTGTAGAGAATCATACCTTTGTAAACTTCGGTTTCTGCTTCTTCAAAGTCATATTGGTGGACGCAGTGAAACGGGAAAAGGGTGTGTGAGACCAGGTCGATTCCTCTGAAAATGTCTTCCCTACCGATTGGATTCAACGAAAGAAGCCATCAAACTTCTACGACCACAAAAATAGCTTCATTTCTGCAGTTATATAAATAAAAGTGGGTATTGTTGCTATAACTACACCAATTAACGGTGACAGCAGGACATTTTGAAGGGGCTGCGGCAGGGGAGCTATTGCGAGCTGTTCTACGCGCAATAGACACCACCTCCAAATTCAAATCCATCCTCAAACGCCTCGAATCCATAATCAATTCTCTAATCCTAAAAATCAACCAGATCAAGCGATTAATCGAAGAGTATAGTTGTGATGATCTTCCAAATAATAATATTAGTGAATTGATCCTATTGTTGCAGAATGGGAAGAAGCTTGTCCACGAGTGCTCGGAGGTCGCTTGTTGGAACTACTGTAAGAAGCACCAATACTCGAAGAAACTTGTTGAGTTGGATGCTTCTCTGTTTAGACTCTATCAGATAGATTTGCCGGTGGAGCAACTCGTTAGGGGGATCAAGTTAATCTTGGTTGACATTAAGGCGCTGAACAAGAGATTTGATAGAAATAGCCGCAGAAGGGCTTCGCGTGTAGGTTCTGGAGACACTTTTAGAGAGTACCATTTTACCTTTTTATAATAATGCATATAATAAATAATCCATATTATAAACTCTGTTCTTTAATTTTGATTTTTTTAAAAATTATTTTATATAATAATATGATAATCATCGGCTCTTGTGAGGTTTGTTTGTTTGTTTTTTTTTTATTTGTTGGAATTTTAGGTTGATCGGTCTATGGAAAAATAATTACAATTTTATACAAATTATTACTAACTTCTTAGTAAGTGATTACTAACTTAACTAAAAATGACTACGAACTATAATTATTTACCCGTTCTCTGACCAATTTGTAATCCCTTGTTTTTTTGGTAACTAGGCAAAAGAGAATTATACTTTGATTATCGTGAGTTGTAACCCAACGGTGGCATCAAGGTGTATAAAAAATTTGGGTATTATTAGGTATTAGAGTAGATTCCTCTCCAATATTATAACCCACCAAAAAAACTGTTATGATATGATTTTTGTATTAAACATGATATGTTGGTTTATTATTTGTGTGTTCATCTCGTCTAATAGATACACCATATATAAATAAAAGCAGTGTTTATTATTCTCACTCGTGATTTTTTACGCAACCATGTAGCACACTCTTTGTTAATCTTTAAGTTTTTAAAATTGTACCAAACATAACATAACCTATCTGAACACACGCTTAGTGATAGAATTAAAATCTTAAGAATGTTTAAGATTGTATCTTTTTTCAAGAGTTAGGTCTTTTTTAAGATAGAGTGTGAGCTAATTTTATGGACTCCTTTAATTGTGCTCGTATTTTATGGGTTTTGCCATTGTTAAGTGGTGTGTTTTTTTTATATGTGTTTAGCCACAAAAATAAAATAAAATAAAAAAGAAGGGGAAAAAAGGTAGTGGTAGGAGTGTACAACCAAGGCAAAATTTAATCTTTGATATATACTATAGGTGTTTTAGATAATGTGTGCAATAGTTTTGATCCCCGAAGGGATCCCTCATGTAAGTTAGGAAAGAACTTCTAATCTCAACACGTTTATTTTTATCAAACAGCAAATATGTGCTTTTAAGTGCAAATATGTTTACTGCTAGATCAAAAATAAAGGATCGAGATTAAGGAAACCTTAGAGTAACTCTAGTGATAAGAGTTATCTTGGATAACACAAATCCATTTTCGTAATTCCCTACATTGTCAGAAAGCTAAAATATGTTTATCTTTAGAATTACCCAGTAAATGCAAATTTTAACCTGTTAGAGGAAAAATTGGTATCGCAATGCAAGAGCTATTGAGGAGCCAAATTTTGATTAAAAGTTTAGCTCTAATACAAATTTTCAATGATAAAAATGAAGTTCACATATGTAGGCTTGGCAATTGGGTGGGTATGGGTGGATTTGGAAGGGTTTAAATGGCTTTAGTTAGAATATCACCCAAACCCAACCCAACCCATTAACATGAAGAACCATTTAAGCAAACCCAAACTCACCCATTTATTGCATGTTGAAACACAACCCAACCCGCATACCTCCGCTTGTAACTGTTTAACGCCGTTCTCTTTTTCTTTTTTTTTCTTCAATAACTCGTTTGGGAGATTGGGTTTCAAATAAAAGATAGCGAATTGGGCGATGGATGGTGGCGACTCCGGTCACTATATCGTTATCAGATAGAGGGGACAAGACGAAAAAGTATGATTAAGGGATTTGAGGAAGACCCCGAATCCATTCTATGTGGAATCAAGGAAGAAAACAGAGAATGGAGCTTTGTTAGAACTCCGCCTCCTGCTCCAGGTGTGGATGAATCACTTTTTACTTCGTGGGGAGAAATTGAAGGGACACCATTGAGATTGGAGACTGAGGACACACCCCCCCATAAGTATTGGTGGTAGTGGTGATGGGCCCCATTTTAAGATCCCATGTCCATCTTCTGGAGATGTGAAGGCTCACTTATTGTCAATGGAAGCTGATGACCAAATGTCAAGGAAACTACTGTGAAGGAGACGAGCGGTGGAGGAGGTTGAATGAAAACCTAGAGGAATGGCTGTAAAGGAGAGCTAAACGTTCAGATTTGAAACCCTAAATTTTTTTTATACAAACACGATTAGATCCAATTATTAGTTGGTTCCTGTTGATTCATGAATTTTGTTGAACGGGTCAAACCAATGAGAAGGCGACACGTGTCCATTATCCAATGACATGGCTTTGAATTTTACCTCACCACGTGGAGATGCCAGGTCTATCTCCATGCCAAGGTTGACCTCTACCTAAGGGTACTAGGTCTACCTCACTAATATCCTACCTTCAATGAGAATACCACTCAGGGTGGATACCTCCCTTATCGGAGATGCCCTTCCCCGGAAGGATGCCTGACTCGCCATGTTAAGTTGCTACTAGTTTATGGCATAGCTCGCCCGTCATAAGTCGCTATTAGCTTACGGCATAGCTTTTGTACCCTCGGTGAGTACGTCACAGCTCATCAAGGATGCCCTTCTCTGGAGGGAAGCCCTCATTATTGAGGATGCCCGAACCATCTCAAGGTGGTCCTCGTGCCCCCTTCGAGTCGGATGCCTATCACATAGCGTGATGGGAGTCAAGGTCGGCGATCTACTCGATCTCCCTCGAAGGTACAGTCCTAGTTCAACACTAGCCTGGGTTGAGGTAGAACCTGGGGGGCTCAATCACAAGCTTAACTTTCAAGCAAGGTCGCTCGACCTTAGTTTCTCTCAACAAATTGGGACTGTTAGAGGATCTTGGTTTGGTGGCTAGAGAGAAGGTTCACTAAAGTAGAGGTTACCCTCATGGCATTGAGGGTCGACGCTTCTTTAGTCTATCTGAGAACAAATGGGGCACTGTGACCCCGGGTCACATCATCTCCGGAAAGCTGATACAACGGCGGACTAGATAAGTGGGGTTGCGTATTCAACTCACCAAGCCAACTGACATAGTAGGTGGGGTACTGCAGTAGACCTGCTGTAGTAGACCTACCTTATGCGCCCAGGTCTACTACCCCTTCCTACTAACCAGTTGGATCCCACTTAGTCTCTCCACTATAAAAAGCCTTCTTTGGCTTCCTTGAGAAGACACACCCATCATCGGACCCAACATGGGATACCCACACCATGTACACTATGTACACCACCATACATATTACAACCCTCACCATCAGGATGAATATCTCCTTGGGTTTCTTCAGGTTCTATTGGATTAGAACCTCTCCAATGATGACAGTTGCCATTCTCCCTGCCTTTCTCCTACCTCCACATTGCGCTCAGATTGCTTCTCTCTCTCCTCCACCATGGTTTATCCATAGTCCTACCTTCTCACGTGGCTGACCTCCTTAAATACGACCTATGTGGGCTCTGTTGACTCCACGTCGATATCCCTCACAAACATTTTGGCGACTCCGCTGGGGAGGCAGTACACATGATGGTGTTCTACCCCCACTAAATTTCCTTTTCTCATCAATTATTTTTCTCATTTTATTCCACACATCTTTATTTGGATTATTGAAGCTGTCAAGCACAGCATGGTTCGTAGCAGTTCTTGTGAACTAAGGTTGAAGATGGTGTACTATCTAAAGGTGTATCCAAAGCATGGAGCAAATCTTCCTCAGTCAAAATTACTATAAAAAAAATGCATTATTATATTTTACGTGTGTCAGTCTCTAACTACTAGCACCACACCACCACAGAAAAGCATTCGGTTCCTTGTATGATGCACTATGTGTGCAGCCTTTCTTACGTGGGTCCCTCATTGACCCATGAAGCTTGTGTAGCTTTCAATGGTTCCTCTATGGCTCCATGGATATCGTCTGGCTTGACATGCAACCAGCATAGGCGACTCAGCCCTTTCATGATGCTCGCCAAGCGCAACTTATGCACATCTGAAAAAAAAAAAAAAGAGATAAGTCTACTAGCACCGCTCCTTTTTATTTATTATTTACCAGCTTTGTCGTATATCACTTTTCTTACTGAAGCTCCTCACATGCTGGTAGCACCATGATTTATTCATATTTCTATGATTATTTTAAAGACGCATGAACACGCAAACTGCTTGTTATCACAAAATGAGAGAAAGTACAGCATACTCTCATAAACTTTTCAAAAAAATAATAATAGATCTCATGCTTGGTCAAGTCACCACAAATAATATAAAGAATTATTATAAAATGTCGTGATAACCTACTTTTACTCTTGTCAGTTATAAAAGTCCTTTACTTTTGTTATTATCTAAACATGTCCATTAAAATAAATAAATAAAAAGTACATTTTTTTTATTAAAAAAAAAAAAAGTGCTACTCATGGCTTAATGTGTACTACATACCCAACACCCACATCTCATTCCAACATTTTCTTTATTACATATATATTAATTTATTTGGATACTCATTGAAAAAATGCCTTAACAATATATTTGTATTTATTATGTCACTCCTGGGTTGAAAACCAAGAATTAGAATATAATTAAAAACATTTATTTATTACGTTTAATTATTGCTTTAAAATTCATGGCATGGGCATCAATCAAGATATTTGCATGTAGCTTAATTATTTTCATTATATGCAATTAAGTCTCTACCATAATTATAATATGTTTTGTACATGCTACCTGACATATTACCCTCACGTCATGCTCGTCCATGATATTTCATATGCCACCAACAACTCACTCTTACCCACTGGGTATTCATATTATCCATTGGTTTGTGATAAAAAAAAAAAAAGAAAGAGAGAGAGAAAAAGTAACTAGCTATGCACACTGTCATATGCACATTGCCCATGTATGGGTTGAAACCCAACATTAAAGACTACACGTGACTGAAGTGTCACTACTAAGTCACATCACTCTATACTGACCCCTCCTTTTATCTCAATTTTTATTATCAAAATATTCAAAGTGTGATAACCCAAACACTTGCCACCCTAATAATCAATTGATTAGTGTGATTATTATCATTATTATTGTTGTCATAATTATAATTATTATTAATCACCAAAGCTTTAGGATATATATATAACAAAAATTACTAACTTATTATATTAATAGGATTAATGATGTAATTAATCCTTAAGATGAGGTCATTGCTTACATGGGGAGGGGATAAGTGGCCAAATTCTATGAATGGCTGAAAAAGAAAATCAAAACAAAACAAAACAAAACCAAAACAAACAAAAATCAGCCACGTTTGTTTGCTTGGAGAGAAAGGAAGGGGTTGCTTGGGGAAAAAGGGATCAAGAAGAATCTTAATCAATTAATGAGGGGAGACTTCCTTTGACTTGAGGGGGTATAAAAGGGCTGATATTCAACCTATTTTCGTGCAAAAATGAGCTGCTAAGAGAGTGTAGCAAAAGAGAGAAATAGAGAGAAAGAAAGAAGGAAAAAGAAAGGAGCTCAAACCAAGAAAGTTTTAGAGCATTTTTCTACAAACCTAAGGTGAGATTTTTCATCTTTGAATGATATAGGATAGGTTCTAAAAGTTTCATGAGGATTGGTTGATGTTTGGATAATTTTTGGAGCTTCAAAGAAGCATCAATGGCTTCCCTCATACTTTGTTTGATTGGTTCTCTATGCACAGTAAATGAAACTTTATGAAATTTTTACCATAATTTTATGATACTATAGAGAAGTTTCTGTATAAATCTTAGGCTTTAATACCTTGTAGGTTGTGAGAAATAAATTGGACAACCCGAAACATAGATATGAAAATCTGTATGAATTCGTAACTTGCTTTATTTTTCTGATATTTTTATAAGATTCTACATAAAAAACTAGGCAAAATGGGCTTTTGAATCATCGAAAAAGGTTGAGAAATGAATTAGTTATGAATTTTCAAAGTTTTGATTAAATGTGGGAAAAATTTCACACAGCAGCTGGTTTTGTAGTTGCACGGGGAAGAAGATGTGCAGGTTGGTTGGGTGTGGCAGGGTGTACCATAAGCCACGTGGACCTTAGTGCAATTGGCCATGTGGGGCCCTCCTTAGGAGCTAAAAATATTTTTAAAAATCATATAAAAATACTAGAAACTTATATTTACAATTTTGTAACCATTTGATTGTGATAACATGGGTTTCAAAAATTAGGATATTATAACCCTTTTATGTAGTTTGTTTTCAAACTTTGACTACTTTAAACAAAGTGTATTGAATTCCGATTAAGTTACCATTTGAAACATTGGATTTATATCAACAAAATCTATATAAGGATATTGTGAGGCAAAATGAATATTCTTATTTTGAGCATTATTTTATTCACTTGTAAAATGACTATTATACCCCTACGTACTAAAAATAGCTCAAATGGATTCCAAATTGAGTTCTGTTTGAATCTATGAGATATTGGTGAGAAGTAAAACACTTTAGGGACTTTTATTAACATTTCTATGATGTCATCATAGTCCTCATAATTCTTGTATTTGCAATATAGCCTCTAAGTTTATGAAAATTTCAAATTATCCCAAATTGAATATTTGGCATTAGGATTTATGTTTAGTAATTTGATTAAGATTGTTAATGGTGGTAGAGTATAATATGAATAATAATTCACATTCATAATTGGATATTGAAATATTATTGAGATTAATTAGTGTACGTGCATGATATTAGCATCCATATGTTGAGCGATATGATTATTAAGGCGTGTACAAACATGTATTAAGTTATTCAGTGATCTATTTATGTGAAGTTGAATGCTTATACTTGTGATTGAGATTAAGATGTTGAGATGAGAAACAAGTATGTATAAATCTATTTTGTGACATGTTTATATAAAGTTGCTTATACTTGTAACTGAGATTAAAATGTTGAGATGTTGAGATGAGACGACCGGGTTGAGAAAGCCTTGCAGTTAGTGCACTAATATGCTACTCCATTTTTGAGGGCAAGAGGCCAGTGGGGTAGTATACACACATAATAAGAGGTGTGTGCTGTAGTCGTAGATAGTATATCCTGTATGAGCAGACAGGTATGCTATGATTGTTTTTGCAGGTTGCAGCAGGCAACAGAGGCACAGGTATGTGCAAATTTTATATGCTTGAGTGGCATAACTTTTGAGAAGTGCTATTAACATCATTGTAGTATGAGATGTTACAAAGATGCTGTTACATGTAAGATGAGTTGTTGTATACTAATGTTAAGTATAGATGTTGTTACATGTAAGATGAGTTGTTGTATACAAATTTTATATGCTTCAATGGCATAAATTTTGAGAAATGCTATTAACATTATTGCAGTATGAGATGTTACAGAAATGCTGTTAAATGTACGATGAGCTGTTGTATACTAATGTTAAGCATTCATGGATGAATTATCTCACTGAGCCGTGGTTTGCTCACCCTTTTATTAAAAATTATTTTTCAGGATTTGGAAATTTGTGAGCTGTTGAGAAGACATGAATAGAAGAGCATATTTTCCTGATTCGATAGTTGTTTAGTTTTGATAAGTTGACATATGTGATGTAATATCAACAGTAATGCATTGTAATAATTATAATTTCGTATATGAGGTAATAAAGAAATTAATATTTATGTGAAGTAATATTTGTCAACATAGTGTCTCTTGGAGAATGAATGGATAAGGTTTTGAGTTGTCACTACCTCACTAGGCTTTAGCAAGGCTATTTTTGGGGCGTGACAGATTTTGGTATCAGAGCTTAGGAATTAGATCTCTTTGGGATTTAATATCTCTATTTGGTGATTAGATTCCTAAGTTTTAGCATTTTTAAAATGACAAAATTTTGAGATTTGGAAGTTTAGCTGAATAATTAAGGCTGTTGTGATTCATATTGTTGAAGTATCAAAAAATTTTGGGTCTCAAGATAATACTATGTTTGAGATATGATATGTGTAGAAATGGAGAATGTTTGAGTTTGTAGTGGAATTTCATATCTTTTGATGGTAGTAGTGTATCCGAGTCTTATTATTAGGATTATGTGATAAAAAACTCAAGGTTAGAAATTCCATGAATAGCTCCTAAAGATAGTAGAAAAAAAAGTATATATACCCATTTGGTTTGAAAAGTTGGAAGTGATAGGGGCATAGGTTTTAAGATGGACTTTGTGTACCACGTGTTGAAGATTTAAAAGTGAAATTCTTAAGTAAGTGACAACTCTGACTTCTTGATGGGGAATGATGTGACAAAAGGTGTCACGACCCAAATTAATTAAGCCGTGATCAATAATAATAAAACAAGCTTTTTCTTTAATAAATCCTTTGATAAAACGTGGATGACACGTGTTAAAATCTCAACCGTTTTAAAAGAAATTTCGGCATGACCCATCCGTAAATAGGACATACCATCGTGAAAACCTGTTATAAAATCCATACATAAAAATTTCCTGTCATCCATGTAAGTGGCATCATCCCATGCATCGCATTCCACGTATACAACCATAAATAATTAAAATTACAACCCTGATTAAATTTACATTTACACTTCTGATTTAAATTACATATTCCTTCTCATGAAAAACACATTCCTAATTAACATAATAAAATTTCCATTAAGAACAACTTCCGCCCAAGATAGCCAAACCAATCCCTGGATTATCTGAAAAACATTTAAAAATAATAGGCGTGAGTCCGATGACTCAGTAGATACAATTTGACATAGTAAACTAAAGCAATGATATAAATAAAACCCATTATATCATTTAAAGCAAAGTATACTAACCAAGTATATTACAAAACCCAAAAAAATAAGTTATAACCCATAACTTAAAATAAATAATGCATAATGCCCAATGCATGTGACTCATGTCCAATTTACATTAATCCATTTATTACCAACCACTCCCGCAGGAGTCTTCGTGCGGAAACGGAGGATTTTAAACCCAACCTCCAAGAGGACAACACAAGGGTTCCTACCTGGAACCGGAAAGTAGCCTCTGATTCGGGAATACAAGGGTTCCTACCTGGAACCGGAAAGTACCCCAGGACCAAAGGAATGGAAAACACCGCAAAGTCCCATTGACTGCAAGTAGTCCAATTCCAATGACCCCTTTTTAATGCAATACTTTTACCCAGTATTCATTAAATCCATTTAATGCATGATTATGCCGACATGCAATGCAATAAATCATAAAATGATTTTTAACCAAAATCATCTCCCAAAATATACCACATAAACCATAGTGGAAAATAAGCACATAATTATACCAATTTATGTTAACAACATAAATATCCATAAAGTCTATACAATTATATTCCATAGAAAGTATAAAACAAACCAACTCGTTAATAAACGTAATTTCCAATTTACGTCATCAAATACCCAGATTTCCATTCGAGATTTATTCCATAAATCATTTATATACATATTCTAAGCCCATGAATACCAATTACTATGATAATATATACCATATTATCATGTCAATAGTTTAAACCTATGTAAATTGCGCCTACCTCAACCAAATGCGTAGAAAAATGTAACCTTTGATGTTGTGGGTATGAACTCCAAGCCCTAGGATGCAAATGCACGCTCCCAATCCAAGCCGTAGCTCCCAAATGACTTGGTTGATGTTGGTAACGGAGGTCCCAACTCCAAACCACCACCAAAACTCCCCAATATGCATGAATAAACCCATAAATGTAAGAATGAGATGATAAACCAAAAGAAATTACAAACCCTGACTCTAAAATGTGAGAAAATACCTCTAGAATGCAAAAGAGTTGGTGAGGATGACAATCCATGCCACCACCCATGAAATCCAAGCTCAAATCACCGTAAACAAGCTCCAAGCTCCACCAAGAGGTTGGAGAATATGAATCCAACCCATAATAATGCATTCCCAAGCATCAAGGAGAGAGAAAAACCCAAATCCACCACCATACACGCGTAGATCGGGCTAAAATACGCTAGATCCGAGCTTGCCGGCGTCGGATCGAGGTTGCTGTGCTCCGGCGAGACGCCATCGAGCCTTCACCCCCTCTTCTCCTTCTCTCCCTCTCTCTCTCTCTCTCCCTCCTCAAAAAGACCAGATCTGGTCTAAAGTCGTGTGGAAAGGGTTTTTATAAGGGGTGAGGGGCATTTGCGTCATTTTACGCAAAAAAATTTTCAAAAACCGCGATGCACGATCGATCGTGGGTTGAGGGCACGATCGATCGTGAAAAACAGAAGTGAAAATGCATTTCCGGGGCACTGACGATCGATCGTCCCAAAGCCAGGATCAATCGTCACTTGCTGAAAATGCCCAGTAACTCAGGCAATTGTGTATAAACCCACACAGTACACATCCCTGCCTTATTTTCATTAAAAAAGAAAAGAATGGAGAAGATTACTTTAAGTTATTTAATGAAAATAAGCAAATAACCCCCCATTTGAATCCAAATAAAATATCAAAAAAATCAAATACCCAATATATCAAAATCTCATTTTCAAGTTTTAGTACAAAATCCGTCGCCCGATAGATTTTCCTAAAACAAACATGCGTGGAACCCAATCCAAACATGCTAATAAAATCCCATAAAATCACCAATGTCTTATAATATTATAAGCTCCCATTACCGCCAAAAATTATCCTTTAAAACGAAGATTTGTGAAAATTCACTTTTTCCCCACACTTAGCCAAATTTCAGCAACTTAAACCCTTAAGTTGCAAATAAGGCTAAACGCACCCAAAAGATACTCAATGCACCAAACAAGCATCCAAACACATCCAACGTCATAATATCATACACATGCATTATCCATGCATGTAATCATTCGAAAAATCAAGGGATTAACTACGTTAACCATAGATTAAACCCTTAATACCCTATTTAAAAATTACGGGTATTACAAAAGGCCCAAGAGACCAATAGTCCCAATAGTCCCAATAGGCTCGAAATGGGTGAGGGTCAGGGTGAGGTTGAGAGAACCAAGAGTCCCAATATTCCCAATAGGCTCAAGATGGGTGAGGGTGAGGGCGAGGTTGAGGGATGAGTCACAAAATTCTATATCAGAAGTGGACGAGCTCAAGATTTAAGTAAAGATATTGTTTTAAATTTTGAGATGAAGTACTTGGGTTAGTACTATGAGTAGTATCATGATTTATTTAGAAATATCTTTTAAAGGTGGACAGATGAGAAGACTGACTATTTGAATTCACGAGTATAGTTCTTACTAAAAGATCAAATAGAAGATATGAATTAATTGTCATAAAGAATGAATAGTAACTATACTACGAGAAGAAAATTGGTATCCAAGTATGCATACGGATTTGTGTTATATAAATGGAATATTGTTGTATTGTTGAGAAACATAGGGATTCTATTCCTCCCATGAATAAGAGTATAGTTTATATAAATAAAGTGCATGGATAATTAAATTTACAAAGTTGTAGGAGTAAAGTTGTTTTTACAGACCATGCTATATATAATTTGACTTCAGTAATTTTGTACTTATAGTTTTACCTGAAGTAAATTTATAATTTTTAGTATAAAGACTCTATATTATGTCAGTTTTTATATGCTACAAGTCTCAAGCCCATTAAACCAGTGTTAGAACCAAATTCCAGCACACTGTCCACAAAATCAAATTGGTTTTATAATCAATGAAATCATTGGGTTATTTTTTTTTTGTATTGGGCTTTGAGTTTAGTTTTCAAATCTTCAAGAATGACCTCATTTGCACAACAATAGAGTGAGTTATGAAGTTTTGAATATGAATGGTTCTGTTTTCAGCATTAAAATAATAATAATAATTTCAATGTGTTCAAATAGAAAATAATTATTTTTATTAAGTTTGAAGATCTTGAAACCCTCTATTTGTGAAAAGTTTGTTTTGTGAAAAGTTCTACAAAAGTATTTGAAATGATTTCTGAGAAAAGTAGGAGCCATGTTTGGATTTGAAAAGAATTGGGATGAATTTTATGAATTTTTGAAATTGGAGGGTTGAATACTCATTTTATATTTAAAATGGAACATTGGCTCCTATCCTTGAATGCATTACTCGATGGTTTGACTAAGAAATTCTCCCTTGTTTAACAAGAAGGGTGTAGAGTGCCCTTGGGTGAAAGGCCCTAAAGGTTTATTCGGTATCGGTTATCCTTATGGTTGGTTTTCCACATGATGGATGATTATGGTTTCTTCCTTGAACATCGATGGTGTCCCTCTTGTGATGGATGGGTGTAAAAGGTTTGAAATACGGGGACGAAATTAGGCCAATAAAAAATAATGATAATAATAATAAATAAATAAATAATTTGTGACTGATGTACATTGGTGATTGGCATTTTCTTGGTATTCTTAATCTATAATAATTGGTAGTGCCTACGAGACTTGAGAATTAAGAGTGATGTCAAGAAGAAAATCCCAGTTATTTTTGGAGTTCATATTGAGGAAAATAGCAATTCTCTACTGTTGCATTGACAATTTGTGGAATTAACTTAGATGATGAAATTTTTTCTACAATCGATTTTGTTTGCTAAATCACATCAATTACAAATAAGAAAGGAATTTTAGGGAGATATAATTTACAGTAAATTGTGGTTCAATTTGAGCTTGTTAGTGAGGACTGACCCCTATTTTTATTTTACGTTGATTCCTAGTTTCAATTGAAATATTTGGTTTGGAAACTTTGAGTTTAAAAGCTTAAAACTATGCTTTAATGAAGTCCAAATTATAATAGTTTAATTGTCTTTATACACTCAATTATTTGATTCTATTATTGAGGACTTTGTATCCATTTAGCATGTAATTTTTACCTATGAAATTTGGTGAGGAACGATTAAGAGTGTTACAAGTAATTGTTGTTCAAAGTTTATGTTAGAGTTTTGGAACTTGAAACTTTACTTCCAAATCTGATTTAATGGGTGTTGTTTTAATGAGAACTAACCATGGAATCTAAAAGTATATTTCTCAAGCTTTCATTGGGCCTTTGAATCACTTAATTATGTTAAGATTTGAGAAGGTTATGAATTTTTAGAGAAGATGAGCTATATGCTGGCAATACAGAAATTTTCTGTAGATATTGTGTTGTTTAAATTCTAATTGAGGCTAGAAACATTATTTATGCATTATGTTTTTCCTATGTATTCTTAAGATATTGAACTCCAAATCTAGAGATTTTCATGCCTTTTGAAATTGAATCGCTATTTTAAAATGAATTTACAAAACAAATCTGTTATGCTGTATTTTTCATTTTTCAACAGAAATGGTGTTTTGAACGAATTTATTAAAGGGGTTATCCATGTCATAATTTTATGAAAGTTTATGAGAAATTCCATTGTTATGTCTGGTTTTTGTATAAAAAGTTTTAGAATCAAATTCTTTGTGGTTTATTCCCATAAATTCAAACACTATTCATTGGTTAATTTTGTTATGAAATTCTAGCAAAGTAATTTCAGATAAAATCGCTAAATTATTTTATAAAGAGAAGGTTTTCATCCTTAGGCATATTTTGTCAAAATGTTTTATGAGTCTAGTTTACATAGAATCAAGAAAATCTAGATTTGAACATATATATTTGAGGATATGAATATTTATCTACAATCTATTCTGTTTTACTAAGGTATCTTGATAACATTACTTAATTTTGTTTCTACAAGACGTGATTCTGCTACAAACTAAGACCATATTCTATCATGGTTTTATGCTCAATAAGATCTTATTGTAGTGTTAATTTGAACTACATGTTTTATAAACATTGGAAATTTAGTTTCTAATTTAAAAAGCAACTCTAACGATTTCTAATCTCCAAATCATATGAACTGTAGAGACCTTTGGACATGCTAAACATAACACGAAGTTTTAGTACATTTTCCATAAAAATGTATTTTTGATCCTTACATCTTTATGTAATTTTGATTTGACCTTGGACATCAATTTTGGATATGAATATTATTGGGAGTTTTTAATTGATTATACGTACTGGATTATTCCATCATACTTGCAAATGTATTTTCTTGAGAAAAAAAAATTTGTTTTATTTATGAGCTCTTTTAAATTTGAGTTGCGCAACGGAAGCGTTGTGATATATAGTATTTGATTTAAGACTATTCAAATTTCGAGGATGAAATTTTTTTTTAAGGTTGGTAGAATGTGATAACCCAAACACTTGCCACCCTAATAATCAATTGATTAGTGTGATTATTATTATTATTGTTGTTGTCATAATTATAATTATTATTAATCACCAAAGCTTTAGGATATATATATAACAAAAATTACTAACTTATTATATTAATAGGATTAATGATGTAATTAATCCTTAAGATGAGGTCATTGCTTACATGGGGAGGGGATAGGTGGCCAAATTCTATGAATGGCTGAAAAAGAAAATTAAAACAAAACAAAACAAAACCAAAACAAACAAAAATCAACCACGTTTGTTTGCTTGGAGAGAAAGGAAGGGGTTGCTTGGGGAAAAAGGGATCAAGAGGAATCTTAACCAATTAATGAGGGGAGACTTCCTTTGACTTGAGGGGGTATAAAAGAGCTGATATTCAACCTATTTTCGTGCAAAAATGAGCTGCTAAGAGAGTGTAGCAAAAGAGAGAAATAGAGAGAAAGAAAGGAGCTCAAACCAAGAAAGTTTCAAAGCATTTTTCTATAAACCTGAGGTGAGATTTTTCATCTTTGAATGATATAGAATAGGTTCTAAAAGTTTCATGAGGATTGGTTGATGTTTGGATAATTTTTGGAGCTTCAAAGAAGCATCAATGGCTTCCCTCATACTTTGTTTGATTGGTTCTCTATGCACAGTAAATGAAACTTTATGAAATTTTTACTATAGTTTTATGATACTATAGAGAAGTTTTTTTATAAATCTTAGGCTTTAATACCTTGTAAGTTGTGAGAAATAAATTGGACAACCCGAAACACAGATATGAAAATCTGTATGAATTCGTAACTTGTTTTATTTTTCCGATATTTTTATAAGATTTTACATGAAAAACTAAACAAAATGGGCTTTTGAATCATCGAAAAAGGTTGATAAATGAATTAGTTATGAATTTTCAAAGTTTTGATTAAATGTGGGAAAAATTTCACACAGCAGCTGGTTTTGTAGTTGCACGGGGAAGAAGATGTGCAGGTTGGTTGGGTGTGGTAGGGTGTACCATAAGCCACGTGGACCTTAGTGCAATTGGTCATGTGGGGCCCTCCTTAGGAGCTAAAAATATTTTTAAAAATCATATAAAAATACTAGAAACCTATATTTACAATTTTGTAACCATTTGATTGTGATAAAATGGGTTTCAAAAATTAGGATATTATAACCATTTTATGTAGTTTGTTTTCAAACTTTGACTACCTTAAACAAAGTGTATTGAATTCCGATTAAGTTACCATTTGAAACATTGGATTTATATCAACAAAATCTATATGAGGATATTATAAGGCAAAATGAATATTTTTATTTTGAGCATTATTTTATTCACTTGTAAAATGACTATTATACCCCTACGTACTAAAAATAGCTCAAATGGATTCCAAATTGAGTTCTGTTTGAATCTATGAGATATTGGTGAGAAGTAAAACACTTTAGAGACTTTTATTAACATTTCTATGATGTCATCATAGTCCTCATAATTCTTGTATTTGCAATATAGCCTCTAAGTTTATGAAAATTTCAAATTATCCCAAATTGAATATTTGGCATTAAGATTTATGTTGAGTAATTTGATTAAGATTGTTAATGGTGGTAGAGCATAATATGAATAATAATTCATATTCATAATTGGATATTGAAATATTATTGAGATTAATTAGTGTACGTGCATGATAGTAGCATCCATATGTTGAGCGATATGATTATTAAGGCGTGTACAAACATTTATTAAGTTATTCAGTGATCTATTTATGTGAAGTTTAATGCTTATACTTGTGATTGAGATTAAGATGTTGAGATGAGAAACAAGTATGTATAAATCTATTTTGTGACATGTTTATGTGAAGTTGCTTATACTTGTAACTGAGATTGAAATGTTGAGATGTTGAGATGAGATGACTGGGTTGAGAAAGCCCTGCAGTTAGTGCACTAATATGCTACTCCATTTTTTAGGGCAAGAGGCCAATGGGATAGTATACACACATAATGAGAAGTGTGTGTTGTGGTCGTAGATAGTATATCCTGTATGAGCAGACAGGTATGCTATGATTGTTTTTGCAGGTTGCATCAGGCAACAGAGGCACAGGTATGTGCAAATTTTATATTCTTGAGTGGCATAACTTTTGAAAAGTGCTATTAACATCATTGTAGTATGAGATGTTACAAAGATACTGTTACATATAAGATGAGTTGTTGTATACTAATGTTAAGTATAGATGTTGTTACATGTAAGATGAGTTGTTGTATACAAATTTTATATGCTTGAGTGGCATAACTTTTGAGAAGTGCTATTAACATCATTGTAGTATGAGATGTTACAAAGATGCTGTTACATGTAAGATGAGTTGTTGTATACTAATGTTAAGTATAGATGTTGTTACATGTAAGATGAGTTGTTGTATACAAATTTTATATGCTTCAATGGCATAAATTTTGAGAAATGCTATTAACATTATTGCAGTATGAGATGTTACAGAAATGCTGTTAAATGTACGATGAGCTGTTGTATACTAATGTTAAGCATTCATAGATGAATTATCTCACTGAGCCGTGGTTTGCTCACCCTTTTATTAAAAATTATTTTTCAGGATTTGGAAATTTGTGAGCTGTTGAGAAGACATGAATAGAAGAGCATATTTTCCTGATTCGATAATTGTTTAGTTTTGATAAGTTGACATATGTGATGTAATATAAACAATGATGCATTGTAATAATTATAATTTCGTATATGAGGTAATAAAGAAATTAATATTTATGTGAAGTAATATTTGTCAACATGGTGTCTCTTGGAGAATGAATGGATAAGGTTTTGAGTTGTCACTACCTCATTAGGCTTTAGCAAGGCTATTTTTGGGGCGTGACACAAAGTAACCCAACCCATGCTCCAGCTTCTATTTTTTGTAGCATTTCATGTCATTGCTCTGGCAAGTGAGGGCAACGTGTCTCAACATGCTATCAAGATAAACGAGTTGGTCTGGCTCTTGAAAAAAAAAAAAAAAGAGTTAAGCTGCACATGGGGACTAAGGAATAATTTATGTGTACTGACTTAAGTCAAAGCTCTCGAGTTGTAGACCGTATTGCTCTACCTCGTAACTATATGGCCATGTTATACTAGCTCGCTAACTCATCAGCAACAAACAATGATCAGAAGAGAATAGCAAACCTTGGCCTACGTACCAAAATGGACAGCTTTCCCAGCAACTGTACAGCTTCCCACAACATTTGATTATGTGTAAGCCGCCATGGCAACACTAATGCATGCCTACTGTGGCTTGTACACTTCGCTTGGTAGACCTACTCCACTCACTTATTGAGGTAATCAACTCGATCGTGTTAAGGCACATTCGCTTATATCACTCGAGCAAATCAACCAATCAATACATAGAGCTACCTCACACAGCACCAGCCCACATCCACCACGCCACACATGGAAGGCTAGAGCCCATATGAAGAATCCACGTATGGATTGCACTATCTCGGGTCATGGAGAGCACCAAGTCAAACTTGCTACCTAGCATAAAAGCCAATTTGCCTCTACTATCTCGCACAGAGTGCCGTGTCGACTTTAGTAACTCATGAATAAAAGGTCAATCCACGGTTTTATGTATGGAGATTACCTTCCGTTCCTTGCTCAAGTGCACTACACCCATGAACCCATTTGGCAGCATGTATGTCAACATCGAACTCACACTCGACATGGCTCATGTAACACCCGTAATTTGAAAGTAAGGTATTAAGGGTTTAAGATACTAAAATTTGGCTAAGTGTAGGGAAAAAGTGAATTTTCGTAAATATTTGTTTTTAAAGATAATTTTTGGCGGTAATAGAAGTTTATAATATTATAAGACTTCTGTAATTTTATGGGATTTTATTAGCATGTTTGGATTGGGTTCCTCACATGTTTGTTTTAGGAAAATCTGTCGGGCGATAGATTTTGTACTAAAACTTGGAAATGAGATTTTGATATACTTGGAATTTGATTTTTTTGATATTTTATTTGGATTCAAATGGGGGGGGGGGTTATTTGCTTATTTTCATTAAATAACTTAAAGTAAAAAGATAATATAAGAATGAAGAAGATTACTTAAATGTTTTGGATGAAAATAAGGCTGATGTCTGTGCTGATGGAGAGTTGCCTGACTAACTGCCTATTTTCTGCTGTCTGTGTATTTCAGACGGCTGAAACATGTTTCAGCCATCTGAAAGACAATTTTCAACCGGCTGAAAGTTCATGTTAGCCGACTGAAAATTCCAGAGAGGATTGTTTTGTGTTGGGCATTTTCAGCCGGCTGAAAATACTTGTCAGCCGTCTGAAAGTGTCGGCAGACAGTTTTAAAAAAGGCTTGTTTGACGATTTTACCCCCACTTTCCCTTATTAAACCCATTCCTAATGGGTTTTTTACCTACTTTTCGGCAGAAAAGGAAAGAGAGGAGAGAGAAAAGAGAGAGAAAGAGGAGCTCGACGGTGAGGAGCGTGACCACGGGAGCTCAGGTCCGACCCCATAACGCATGGATCTTGTGATTTCCACCCTGATCTACACGTGTACACCCTTAGATTCACGTTTCTAGCCACCATTTGAGAGGTAGGTGCATTTTTCATGGTTGTAACCATTGTATGCATGATTTGGTATATTATTATGGGTTTTTGCATGTTTACATAATATGATACATGTTTACATAGGATTGGGGTTTAAATTTCTTAAAAATTCATATATTTGAGAAATTAGGGTTTTGTTTTATACCCTATTTAGTTATATTGGTGTTGTTTTGCATACCCTCACATGATTTGGAATACAATGGGTTGATTTTGAAAACCTATTTGTTAAATCCTTGTAATGGACTATTTAAGGGTCACTTTTATATAAGTGTTGGAAATCCATTTTTCTAAAATTATAAATAAAAATGGATGTGATGATAAGGGGTACTTTCCGGTCTTAATAACCGTAGTGTTTCCGAAATGAGGTTACTTTCTGGATCCATGTAGGATTCATAGTGTTTCCTCAAGATGAGGTTACTTTCTGGACCCATATAGGGATCCATAGTGTTTCCTCTCATTTCCGTGCGCGAGGGCCCCGCATGACTTGGGGAGGATTATTCAGTTTGAAAAACTGATGATACTGTGAATTGCCAGATATGGTGGATTTATGTTATGAATGATTTTCATGTTCTCCTGTACTTGTTTTAAAATTGTGATATGTAACCCCTTATTATTTCATTTTATTTAATTGTTCATAATGGTTTTAAAACCTTGATATACAATTTTGAAAAATGTATCCTACTGAGTTTATACTCACACCTATTTTCAAAACCTTTTGCAGACTTTGAGTAAAGCAAGGATGACTCTTATGAGGAGGCATCACATCGAACTTAGCATATGCATTGCATTATGGGTGTTGTGCAGATGCATTTTACAATTTTATGGCTTGTATATTATTTAGACAGACTTATTGTATTATACACTACTTGTATTGACAATAGAACTATGTGAGAACTAGTATGCCAGCTTAATTTAATTACCTGTTGTGGATGGTTGAATGATTTTGATTTTAAATTGAACAGGTTTAAACTGTTGAGAACTTGGTATGTCTTATTTTCAGACAGGACCATGCTGGATTTTCTAAAAAATATTTTATAAAGCTATAATTTTTATTATAAACCATCCTTGAACTTCATTTTATTTATTCTTCTTTCTATTGACACGTCATAGCCTATTTTCAGGTTGTGACAGCTCACATCCCATGTTCGGGGCCAAACTCCACTATTTGTTCTTATCGACATGCGACGAGAGCCCACGCAAAGTACACTAATTAAACCTGGTCGGTGCCACTCCAGCTCATATCAGATGATTTCGAATCCATTAAATGTTATGGCAGTCCAATTTCTCATGCCTAACAAGTCCACAACCTCATGGCATGGGAGTTACTTGGGTTCTTAGCAGATTGCACATTATCACCCCACCACCATAACTTTCTCCTTGGATTGAAGCTACCTTGACGATTGCCTACACGAGATCGAGCTCACATGTGTCCAATTGATCCAACTAAATAAACCAGCTTGGCCCATCATTTCATGCATCAATTTGGCGATGCACGAGTGCACCATCACGGTGACATGGGCACGTGACCCACCATCCCATGGAGTGTCCCACCTCACGTGCACATCCCATGCTTGTACACACAGAACCTAGAGTCCATGACAACACGAATGGGAGCCACCAATCTCATATAGAGCTACTTCACATACAGCAGCTCATGTATGGACCGCGCTACATACCACTGCCTTGATGGAGTCATTTCTTTTGCTGTTATGCTTAAGACCATAGCAATCTGTGGACCTCGGCCATATCTTAACAAAATTTAGACTTTACATGGCTCCTTGTTCTACATGATGGCATGTGGGTTACTTTCTTTACCATGTGGCATAGCAGCTTATGCAATACAGTCGGTACAGCGAATTGTGGGTCACAACTCGGCATTTCTTTGGGTCACTAGAATCCAAATTTGGAGCAATTCTCATGAAATTGAGTTTCGTCGAATTCTGAAGTGATTTGCAGCGACCTAGGGTCATTTAATTTTGATAGCCTCTCCTCACAACGGGTATTCACTTCAATAAGGGGCATCTCGCTTATAAAGTAACACGACTGAGGCATTCCCTCTAACTTGGCACATTGGCGTACTTTGGCATGCGGACCCGCCTCTTTGCTTCATGGTATATAATATATGCAACACATCATGCTAATGCTTAACAAAGCATGAATAAGCAGTACGTGGGGCATCCTGGCTTCCAACTTAAAGCCTACCCAATGTGATGTTATTGTGGGGCACATGTTTTAATATGCCTCCAAAATTCAATGTTCAAAGTTTTGAATAGTTCATCACCTGGCATGAGGTGTCCTACCTATCATGTTACATGTCAAAAGCAAGTGGCTTCATTACAATACATTGTCTCGCCCCTATGGCCCCAAGGGTCTCACCTACATCCATTAAATGGAGCGCGACCTCGACAGGGGTAGGGATGCCAAAATTATATGTTCACACGGGACCCTCACCTCATGCCAATGCGACCTTGTACACAGCTGACGGTGTGCTCACCATGTCTTAAAATGCCTCCACGGACAGTGTTTAAAGATCTACAACTTGGGTACCTGACATGAAGCTGGCAACTTCTATTGAATACCAAGGTTGCCCTTTGCCAACTCGAGTCTCCTGTCCATACAAGACTCCTATTGATTTCTCAAAACATAAAGTGCAAGCTCACAATTAGTGCATTGGTCCCACCCATCTTTGCAAACTCTCATACTTCAGCCTCACTCTTACGAAGTACATGAAATTAATTGCTAGTACGCCTTGATTATAACCATGTACAAAGTTTCTCAAGGCAAGGCCCACACTTAACAAGAAGTAGACTTTAGATGGGCCCATTCAGTCCAGTCACGACCGGAAACAAACTCCAGAAATCATGCACAAACATTTTACCTCAAAGATGATCCATCTCTTTGGAATTAATGATAAGGCTATCCGTCAACCTCCAATTTGCTCTAGTCGGGATTCAACATGCATGCTTTTCTAAAGAGGTTGCTAATACATGGATCGGTGTAGGGTCCACTTCTATGCTCAAGATTCTCTAGATGCTACCACAAGCTTCCAAAAGCGACACGAGCAAACACAATCAATATTATATTTGAAGATTGTTCAAGCAACAGTGGATTAATTTTGAACAGCTCCCAAACTTGTTATCACATACATGCCTTCATTTGAGAATTGACATTTTCCACCTCGACAAGTTCCCACCATCATCTGCTATTTCAGAGTAACCCACAAAGATGGCTGCATGGACATAGCCACAATTTGGAGAGTATTAATTGATCTAGCACTAAGGCATGCTCACACGAAATCTTCATGATCGACTCCCGCGTGCGCATGGGGGCAAATGTTGATACATGAATTTTGTTGAACGGGTCAAACCAATGAGAAGATGACACGTGTCTATTATCCAATGACATGGCCTTGACTTTTACCTCACCATGTGGGGATGCCAAGTCTATCTCTATGCAAAGGTCGACCTCTACCTAAGGGTACCAGGTCTACCTCACTAATATCCCAACCTTCAATGAGAATACCACTCAGGGTGGATACCTCCCTTGTCGGAGATGCCCTTCCCCGAAAGGATGCCTGACTCGCCATCTTAAGTCGCTACTAGCTTATGGCATAGCTCACCTGTCATAAGTCGCCATTAGCCTACGGCATAGCTTTTGTACCCTCGGTGAGTACGTCACAGCTCATCAAGGATGCCCTTCTCCGGGAGGAAGCCCTCATTACCGAGGATGCCCGAACCATCTCGAGGTGAGTCTTCGTGCCCCCTTCGAGTCAGATACCTATCACATCGCGTGTTGGGAGTCGAGGTCAGTGATCTATTTGATCCCCCTCGAAGGTACAGTCCTAGTTCAACACTAGCCTGGGTTGAGGCAGAACCTGGGGAGCTCAATCACGAGCTTGACTTTCAAGCAAGGTCGCTCGACCTTAGCTTCTCTCAACAAATTGGGACTGTTGGAGGATCTTGGTTTGGTGGCTAGAGAGAAGGTTCACTAAAGTACAGGTTACCCTCATGGCATTGAGGGTCAACGCTTCTTTAATCTATCTGAGAGCAAGTGGGGCACTGTGACCCCAAGTCACATCATCTCCAGAAAGCTGATACAATGGTGGACTAGACAAGTGGGGTTGCGTGTTCAACTCACCAAGCCAGCTGACGTAGTAGGTGGGGTACTGCAATAGACTTGCTGTAGTAGACCTACCCTATGCGACCCAGGTCTACCACCCCCTCCTACTAACCAGCTGGATCCCACTTAGTCTCTCCACTATAAAAAGCCTTCTTTGGCTTCCTTGAGAAGACACACCCATCATTGAACCCAACATGGGATACCCACACCATGTACACTATGTACACCACCATACATATTATGACCCTCACCATCAGGATGGATACCTCATTGGGTCTCTCCAGGTTCTATTGGACTAGAACCTCTCTAATGATAACAGTTGCCATTCTCCCTGCCTTTCTCCTGCCTCCACATTGCGCTCAGATTGCTTCTCTCTCTCCTCCACCATGGTTTATCCCACAGTCCCACCATCTCATGTGGCTGACCTCCTCGAATACGACCCATGTGGGCTCTGTTGACTCCACGTCGATATCCCTCACAAACAGTTCCTTATGGGTACCCATTTATAACCCAATTAATAAAATTATCTGTCCACACCCATTTAACTTGGGCGGGTTAATGGGTTTAGGCACAAATTGCCAACCGTACACATGTGACAAAAAATAAAGTAATATCTCTCATCATTAGAGTAAGAAAATTGGTTTAGTATCGAGCCATCAGAGCTATCTTAATAACCAAGAAGAGTAAGTTAAAAGTAAGCATACAATAAGCTAATGATTTGAACAACTCCAATCAATTAGGAAACACCCACACTTTGAGGAGCTAAAAAGTAAGAAAATCTCACGTGGAGGCATGGAGCTAATTTGGTGGCAAAAAATGACTCTTTCACAGTTTCACTGTAGGGAGCTGAAAAAAAAAAGGATTTAGCTCTTTTAAAACAGCTTGTCGCAGCCGTATCCACTGGGACGCAAAGGCGAACAGAGCACTTCCATAACTTGTCTTCCATAGAATGGTTTCCAGGAAGAAGCGTAGAAACTTCTTCTATAAACGATTTTTTTTTTTTTTTTTGCGCAGTCTTTAAAGGTGCAAATCCACTATTAACGAGCTTGAGTTCAAATTGATTATCTGTTTGGTTCGCCAAGAAAGCCAAGGGAAAGAAATAGAAAATTGGATTTCGTTTTATGATGTTTTTGGTTTCTGGAGAATGGGCTATTGATCTCAACTAGGCCAAATTCTCTTAATTACTCTCAGGTGAGTGAAGATTTTTAGCTTTCTCATCTACCAAACACTGAAAATATGTTAAGATTCAAAACATTAATTTCTTTTCCTACACTTTCCCATCAACCAAACATAGCATAATTGTATTAATCTTAGGTCAGTGAAGCTTTTTCCCTCTTTGGTCCCAAAAAACTGAAACATCTCAGATTCAAAATTTTTAAATTTTCCCTTCTTTTTCCTACACTTTTTCAGCAACCAAATGGAGATAATTCAAAACCGGCCAGGCTATTGTCACCACATAAAATACTCTAAACTCCCCATTTATTTTACATTTTTCAAGTTTTATGAAAAATATATAAAAAAAATTTATAAAAATTAATCACATAGTCTACTAGAAAATATCATTCCAAACAACTTTATAAAAGAGAGTTTTTCCAAAATTTATCATTTAGGTAGACTTTTTGGCAATTTTTCATGGAAAATGAAATCAAGATTGTAAATAGCCAAAAAGTTTGCTTAAATGATAGATTTGGAAAAAATTTCTTCTACAAAGTTGTTCAGAATGATATTTTCTAGTAAACAATGCTATTAATTTTCGTAAAAACCTTTTATATTTTTCATAAAACCTCAAAAAGTGTAAACTAATGGGGGGTTTGAGTACTTTATGTGGTGGCAATAGCCTCACTCTTCAAAACCCCTCCTTTAAGTATTAGAGTATTGTGCTAAAAGATAGAATCCACGGCGTTGGATCTTTTTGCAGGGGCGGCTGCAGGGCCAGTCCTGAGTTTTTTGGGGCCTTAGGCGAACTCCTAAAATGGGGCCTTTTATACATATTCATATGCATAACAAAAATTATACCCAACAATTTTTTTTCCCTTGTATACACAAAATTTGCCTAAATATATGAGTACTAAAATTTGCTTATATAAATTAAGATAAAAAAATAAATCTTTATAAGAACTATAAATAAATAAAATCTTATCTTCTTTTTTTATAATTTAGATAAAATCACATATACAAGAAGAACCAAAAAAAAAAAACAAAAACAAAACAAAACAAAAAACAAAATTTAAAACTATAATACCAAAAAAAAAATGAACCAACTATAGCAAAGTATCACTTGAATATTATTCTTCTTGCATTTTTAGTTGCAAAATCACTTATTAAGTTAGCATAATTACATTTTTTTACCATATTATGTTTAATAGATAATATAGCTAATCCGGTCAATCTTTCCTGTGATATGGTGGAACGAAGGTAAGATTTGATCAACTTCAACTTTAAAAAACCTATTTTTGCAAATGCAACTGTACCTCGTATGATCAACAATATTTTATAAACAATCCAAGCATTTAGGAAACGATTGTCTATTTCTTCGAAATAATTCAATACTTCAATTGCCCTTTTTAGATATGTTAGTAAAACTTCTTTCAAGACCTTTAATTTTAAAAATAAATCTCCCCCAATAATATCAGAGTACCCCTTATCTGTATATATTAATTAATATATATATATATATATATATAGAAAAAAGAAAAAGTAAAGAAATTAATTAATTAAAGAGAGAATGGTTTGGACGTTTAGTATACCTGATTTTTTTGTCTGAGAGGTAATCAAATACTTTTAATATTTTAAATAGAATTATGATCTGATCTGATTAGGATGGAAGCTGTGAGAAGTTGAGAACACTAAGAGAGGAAGAGAAGAGGAGCTTGGAGTTTAAAGGCTCGAGGCAAACTGATAGAGGCGTTAGATCTGATATGATTTAGGGTTTTTTTTTTTTTTTTTTTTTTTTTTTTTTTTGGTTTTGGGCTTGAGTTGAGTAGATTATTTGGCCATTTGATTTATTGTATATGGACTTGGGTTAGAAACTTAGGAATTATTTGGGGTCCTTAAACTTGGATTAGGGCATTTTCTCATCTAGTTATTAAAAAAAAAAAGTTTTTTTTTTGGACTTATTACAAAGGTAACAACTAAGTTGGGGCCTTTATTTTTTATCAAAATTTTGGGGCATTAGGTGGCTGCCTGAGTGGTCGGCCCTGTACGTGTCGAATTTTGCACTCATATCCTTCACCCCCACCAAAATTTGCATGTTGTCCCTCGTTCGTTGATCTTGCATATCTATATTAAAGAACCTAAGAATACACTCTTCCAATTCTTTAAGCTTTTTCGCGTAACCGGGTTTCTTGTAAGAATTCCATCGAGAAATCTTCGAGCACTTACGAAGAGGCTTGTTTCCTTTGTTTAAGTGTGCGATTAAGTTCTGTAATTCCTCCTTGGGATGATCCAATTCTTTCTTTAACTCTTCTATCTCTTTGATTATTGGACCAATCGACTTTAGGGTTGATTCTAGGCGATTTAGGTCTGAATTGAATCCAACTGCTTTATTCTTTGTATCTAAAAGGGTTTTTAACAATTTCTCCAACCACTGCTCCTACAGCAGGCCAGAGCCGGCCCTAAGGTCAGGCCACTCAGGCCCAAAATTTTGACAAAAAATAAGGGCCCCCCAACTTATTTGTTACCTTTGTAATAAGTCCAAAAAAAACTTCTTTTTTTTTAATAACTAGATGAGAAAATGCCCTAATCCAAGTTTAAGGGCTCCAAATAATTTCTAAGTTTCTAACCCAAGTCCATATACAATAACTCAAATGGTCAAATAATCTACTCAACTCAAGCCCAAAACCAAACAAAAAAAAAAAAAACAAAAAACATTTAACCCTAAATCATATCAGATCTAACGCCTTTATCAATTTGCCTCGAGCCTCTAAACTCCAACCTTCTCCTCTCTTCCTCTCTTAGTGTTCTCAACTTCTCACAGCTTCCATCCTAATCAGATCAGATCATAATTTTATTTAAAATATTAAAAGTATTTGATTACCTCTCAAACAAGAAAGATTGACTGGATTAGCTATATTATCTATTGAACATGATATGGTAAAAAAATGTAGTTATGCTAACTTAATAAGTGATTTGGCAGCTAAAAATGTAAGAAGAATAATATTTAAGTGATACTTTGCTATAGTTGGTTCATTTCTTTTTGGTATTATAGTTTTAAATTTTTATTTTTATTTTTTATTTTTTATTTTTTGTTCTTCTTGTATATGTGATTTTTTCTAAATTATAAAAAAAGAAAATAAGATTTTATTTATTTACAGTTCTTATAAAGATTTATTTTTTATCTTAATTTATATAAGCAAATTTTAGTACTCATATATTTAGGCAAATTTTGTGTGTATAAGGGAAAAAATATTGTTGGGTTAATTTTTGTTACGCGTATGAATATGTATAAAAGGCCCCATTTTAGAAGTTCGCCTAAGACCCTAAAAAACTTAGGACCGGCCCTGGACACGTACTAACAAAACATTTTTTCAAGACTCAAGTGGCCGTGTTTGTTTGGATTACAGTATTTCTTCAAAGACGAGTGGACCCTTTTGGTACGTAATGAAATTAGTGAGGGAAGACCTGGTCGGACCCTTTTGGTACGTAATGAAATTTCACTCGATGATTCTCATGCATTGAACAAAATGGATTCCTTAATAGCTGCCATTATATATAGGCCTTTGTAGCGGAAAATGAATCAAAAGGTATAGCAGGCTAGGTCACACTCTGCTGCTCTAGAAGCTCTAGGAGCCGTGTTTATCAAAATTTAGGGGAGTTACCTATAATTCGGACAAACTTCAAGAGAGGTTTGTGGAATTTACCTAGCTTCTTCTTTTTATTATTATTATTATTATTTTTATGTCTACTAAGACGGGATGAGCATTCTTCAATAGTCAAGTGGCCGTGTTTGTTGGATTATGTACGTTACTTGTTCAAAGACGACAAAGTGGTCAATAAGCTAAGGCAGGGAGGGCAAATGAGAAAGACCTGCTCATTCCCTTTTGTAATGAAATTTCCACACGACCAAAGCCCAGGAAGTTTCTTCCAAACAAAATGGATTCCTTATATAGGCCGTTGTAGTGGCAAAATGAATTACAAGTAGCAGGCTAGGACGCACTGGAGACGCTGCTCGAGAAGCTCTAGGAGCCGTGTTTGGGCGGCTATGTGCATGGAGGGCTGTTTCATATCCACTGAAAAAGCAAAGCCTCCCAAATTCAATTCATTTTGAGTAAACTCGAGTTCCACGCTCAATTCTCTAATTCCAAAGATCGAGCAATTAAATCAAAACTTTGGTTTTCTTTAAAAGGGGGAATCAACAAATACAAAGAAGAGATTTTTTGTGTAATTTTTCAATTTTAAGCGGAGGGAACTGTAATTTGGACTAACCTTAGTAGAGGTCAGTCTAATTTCTATTTGTCCACTAAGATGGGATGAACATTTTTTTATTATTTTATTCCCTCATGTTGAAAATTGATGAAATTTTAAGTTGTTCCTTTTGTTTTTTTCCTTGTTTTCTAACAGGGTATTTAAAGTGTCAACTGATTAATCCCCTAAAATACTAATAGGATCATCACTCACTCCGCATTAGTTAGCACTTAGTATGAACTTGAAGGATGATTGGACCCATCTAAGAGTGAGATTGTAAATTGTAAGTTGTTCCTTGGCCAAAAAAAAAAAAAAATCTGTAAGTTGTTTAAGGTTTATTTATTAGTCCATCTCAATGCATGTCATAACTTCTGTGTCTCATGCAAGTTTGTGATGCTGTAGCTAGAGGAATTAATGGCGCTAGAAGCTGTATTAGGGGCTTCTGTGGGAACCTTGTTATCGAAGCTAATAGAGATTGCTTTATCTGCCGCAAAGAAGGTCTCGGACTTCGAATCCGCCTTCAAAAGCCTAGAATCCACACTTAATTCTCTAACTCTAAAGATGAGTGAGATCGAGTTGGCTAACATTGGTAAATTGATCGAATTACGGGAGAAGGGGAAAAAGCTTATCAACAAGTGCTCCAAGTTCGCCCGGTGGCAGTTCCACAAGAAGATTAAATACTCGAGCAAACTTCGCGGGATGAATGATTCTATTTGTGAGTTCATTCGGGTGAATCTGCAGGTGGAGCAATTGAAGGAGGTCAAGGGGAAAGCGCTTAAAATGAAAGCGCTGAAAGAGAAACCGGAGACGATTCGTGTGGTGGAGGACAGAAATGGTACGTGCAGGGAGGGCGGATGCACCAAGATGCATGTGTGCGCCCGCTCAACCACTCAAAATATATATATATATATATAAATTTGGATAAGTAAACTTGTTTATATTCACTAAAGTGCTTTAGCTCTCATTGAGAAAAAATTGTTAATTTTGATTAAATTTTGATCAAATTTACTAAAGTACGCAATTTTTATAGATTATTTGGAGTATAAAGTTAAGGTTTAATTTGTCAATAGGTTCTTATGTGCAACTATTGAGAGGAACCTTGTTCCATATTTGGTAGGAGGTATTAGGAGTAGTTTATAAATAAGGATCTTTATCTCTAAAAGTTGTCTAGATTTTTAGAGTATGACGTGTTTGTCAATCTTATGTTATAATTCATCACCTCCCTTCAGTCATACCAATGTGTGGTCCTGTGGCTTTTTCCCCTTTCCATCTTAATAGAACTTTCTCACATTGGATAGACGGGGGTGTCAGGAATTATATATAAGCATGTTTTACATTTCTAAAAGTCACCTAGGTATTTTAAAATATAACAAGCTTATCAATCTTATGTCCTTTCAACATCTTTATTCAATAATGTTGATATGTGTTCCGACCTAAAAAAGTGGTCAACCACTGAATAAAAGTAATGAAAGTTACGGATCCGCCCCTGCGCGTAGGGACTTCAATGAGTGAGTCCCATTGACAAATAACGGAGTAATAGTATCTCATTACATGGTTAACACACACACACACTCTCTCTCTCTCTCTCAACATCGCTCTCCCTTGTTTCAGATCTTGCAAGAGTATTCCAATGGATCAGAGGAAAGAAGCCGAATCTAAAGATTCGATTCATTGCAACAGCAGCATGGGTGGCATTCGAGGTCTATCGATTCAAATTCGTCACTCTTGCATCGTGGGTGGTAATGTCGATTGTCACTTCACTGTTCCTTTGGGGCAACATTCTCAACGAGTAAGCCCTTTTTACGTGCTCGCTTGTGTGTGTATCAGTTTCACCTAAATTTTTGTGTTTTGATGCTGGAAATTTAGGGAATTTCATGAGCAATTTATGCGAGTATTGGTGGAAGTGATTTATAGGGTACACTCTATGACATCCTCCATCAATCATGCATGTTGATTTTTGTATAAATTAAGGTATCTCATTGGAAAGAAATTTACTTAAAGAGAAATACGTCAAACAGAACTGTGTGACTGTCTAAGAGAAAATAAGAGGTGTCTTCGGTATGTTTTGGATTCAGAGAGCCCCCGAGTTGGTCGAGACTGGAAATTACAGAGCAGTCAGCTATGGAGATGGCACATTCATTTCGACAATGGATTGAAGGGGGAGTAAGATGGATGTTTCGGGTGAGTTTACAGAGAGAATGGTTTGTCTTTGCTGGTGTAGCTGCTGGTTTGTGGTTACTTTCTTTAGTGGGAAGCTTCTTCAGTTTTTTTACGTGTCTCTACATAGGTAAAGCCAAGTCTCTGTGTGTGAAAAATAAATAAATAAATAAAAAAGGTGGACATCTCTCTCATGTTCTTTGACGTTGCAGGTATTATGATTGGACTACATGAAATTACAGAACAGTCGGCTAGTGATATTGCGGATTTGTTTCGAGAATGGATTGGGGGAGGAGTGAGATGGATGTTTCGAGTGGGTGCAGAGAGGAGTCAATTTAATGTCTTTGTTGGTGTACTTGTTGGTTCGTGTTTGATTTTTCTAGGAGGAACCTCTTCCGATTTTTTTACGGGTCTCTGCATAGGTAAGCAAAGCCATTTTGGAGACCAAAAAAAAAAAAAAGGGGTTCATCTCTCACTCTCTCATATATGTTCTCTAATGTTGTAGGTATTATGATAAACATGATCACTACACAACCTAAATACTTCGAGCAACAGGAGAAAGACCAATACTTGAGACTGCTTATGATGATGGGATACGAAAAAGATGAGGCGAAGAGGGCCCTAGAAGAACAAAAACCACAGATAATGGAAATGCTTATTGAATGTATTGAGGGAAAAGTAAAGACAGCGCAGAATAAGGTAGTGGAAGAGGAAAAGAAGAAAATGGTCGGTAGTTTTTCGAAGAAGCTGCAACTTTCTTGATTCCCTTGCCAAATTTTTGTTTTATCTATTAATTTGAAATTGGCAGGGGAAACCCATATCACTTGCATGTTGTAATTTTTGTTGGGTTAAATTATACTACTCTCCCTTCAGTCCCCTGCCCCTATCATTAAGGTCAGCTTGATATTGTTAACAACCGTGGTTAATTTACGTTTCTACCATTTGGTCTAATAAAGCTATTATTTTTTTAATCGAAATGCAATGTTTTGATTAAACTATGAATTTGGCGGTTCAGTTATGCAACATTACAAGCTTAATAAACAAATTACATTTTGTATACTGGAACAAGGGTAGGTTGTGCAGTTATGCTATATTGCTTTTTCCTTTGGGTGAAAGGAAAAATTTTACACTAGTATAAGGAAAAAAGAGAGAGAGAGAGAGAGAGTATAGAAATAAATACTGGAACAAGGGTAAGTTGTGTAGAGCACATCTACATTGCACAACAACCATAATATCTCAATTCTCAAGAGCCACCTGAATATTAGAAAACTTCAAAATTCTGTAAAACCTTGGAACCATTACCTTAAACATTCCACAACATAATAATATCTTCAGGACCTGAGACGGACCTTGCTGTCTTTCAAAGGCTTGGACCATATTTCGACGCCCAAAATCAAACAAAAATTTACAAGCATAATTAAACCTTATGGTGCCCTTTGGCAGTTATTGCCTAATAGAAACAAATTATTAAAAACTCAAACAATATGAATACGTTTCTGAGATACTGCTGTACTTGATCATTTCCAAAATCCAATTCTTTACAGATTGTCAACTATATGTCAATAGCTTGTGTTCTCACCCTCAACCTAGTCCACCATTCAGCGAGAATCAAATTAACTATCAATGGCTCATGCTCCCATTCTCAACCTAGTCCACCATTCACCAAGAAACATCCTGTCAATGTAGAAGAGATGGGGTAAGAACCCACTGTGGTTCATATTCTAACCAGATCGAGGAATATGTGTATAACTACAAGAGATGGAAAATAAATTCCTCTTAATCTTTCTAAAGTCCTACTGAACCCATCTGGCAGACTTTTAAGTGGTTTGAATCACCAATAATCCCTACAAGAACAGCTTCCATCCTCAAAACAATGGAACCGATTTGAATCCCTTACTATTATTTTTCTCTTCATTATCTTCGAGATAAATTTAACAGCAGTACGTGTGGCAATCTACACAAGTTCTCAAATTCTTGAAAACCTTAATTGGTGTTCCTGGGGGAGTAGTTATAATTCCAAATGCAATTGCAAGCTTCTCACTGTGGTAGAAGAGATTTTGCTCCTTCTACTCCTCCTCAACACCATGTAGCGCAAAATTCGTGTCAGGGACATACCCTTCCTCCTTCATCCTCTTTGAAAGCTCCCCCCAAAACTCATATATTTCCTTGGAGTTGGGGTGGGACGTATCTCCAACCAAGAACACATGGACCTCTATCTTGATCTCAATCCAACAAAAATCAGGTTTCTTTACCACTCCTTTATCATCCATGGTTTTTTTGATCTTTACCACTTCATCCCACATACCAACAGTAGCATAAATGTTGGCAAGAGTAGGTAGCTGGATTCTCAAGCTCTATTTCAAATAATGCTTCTGCCGCTTGTGTCGCCAATTCAAGGTTTCCATGAATCCTACAACCACCGAGTAAGGAAGCCCACAAAAACTTATTAGGCTTTATGGGCATTTCATCCATAATATCCTTAGCTTCTTTAAATCGACCAGATCGTGCCAAAAGATCAATTATACAAGCATAATGATCAGCAGTATATGTTAACCCATGTTTTTCCTTTATTGAATAAAAATATTCAAACCCTTTATCAACTAATCCAACATGAGTACAAGCAGAAAGAACTCCAACAAAAGTAATCTGATCAGGTTGGGAACCTGATTTGAGTAGTGACTCAAAGAACTGAAATGCCTCCTCAGGTTGACCATGTTGAGCACATCCCAAAATCAAGGAAGTCCATGAAACTAAACTGGGCAGGGCATCCCTTTGAGAACCATTTTTGTAGTCTCAATATTCCCGCACTTCGAATACATATGAACGAGGCACTTGCTGCAAAAGAAAACGGATCAAACCCAATTCGTGTCATGTACCTATGAACCTGCTTACCCAGACCCTCTGCAGCATGATCTACACATGCATTTAAAACTCCAACAAACGTGAACTCATTGGGTTTGATCCCTGACCTTATCAAGTTCATGAAAAGTGCAAATCCCTTTTCACTCCTCTTCTCCTCAAAGCATCTACCAATCATCGCAGTCCACGAAACAACATCTCGATCTACGGTCTTGTAAAAAATGTGCCGAGCTTCTTCTATACTCCCACATTTCCCAAACATATCAGATAAAGCACTCCAAACCACAGCATCAGAATCCAAACCCAGTACGCATTATATGCCCATGAATCTCCTTCCCAATATGTAAACATGGAATGGCTGCAGAAGCGGCAAGAGCACTAGAAACCGTAAACTTATTGCATTTATAATTCTCATGCCTTTGCATTACTCTGTATAATTCCAAAGCTTCTTTAGGCCGATCATGATGCACATACCTCGATATAAGCCTGGCAATTTGGGTGGGTTGGGTGGGTTTGGGTTTACGATAAATGGGTTGGGTTGGGTTGGGTTTGGGTTGGGTCATTAATGGGTTATGTAATTTGTGTTATTAATGGGTTGGGTTGTGCCCAACCCAATTATTGTGCAAACCCAAAACCAACCCGCAACCGGCCCATTTATAACCCGGCCCAAATTTAAACCTAACCTACATTATGACCCGACCCATTTTCTAACCCAATCCGTTTTCTGACCCGAACCATTTTATGCCCTAGGTTGGTTGTTTTTTGTTTTTTTTCTCTCTCTCTCTCTCTCAATGTTGTAAACAGGCCTCATACAATTAAATGGAAAAACAACATGAAAAAATTCATAGATATCCCAGAAACCTCATACAATTTTGAAGATGAACAAAAAATTCTAGATTGAAGAAAGAGTAGCCATGAAAAAATTCTGAAAATGAACAAAAAAAAAAAAAAAAAAAAAATCCCAAATATCTGTTGGTGCAACTCTCCTACTAGATACCTTCTAGGAGTATTTGGCCGATCAAAAAGTGACTCAAAATACTTGATGTAGACGTAATTCTCTTGCACTTTGCTTCTTTACAAGTGTCCTTCCATTGGCATTTTCTGCAATTTCCCTCTGTTTTTCCTTCACTTTGAATAGTTTGATCATTTTTCCTACAATAAAACTAAAATCAGGTATCTCCATGACAAATTCTACACAACATAATTATAAAAAAAATGTATGTATATATATATATATATATATCTGTGTGTGTGTGTGTGTATATGTATACATATATGATAGTCCACACTCCAAGCCTCAGGCCAGCACATAAGCACCTACTATAACTCACCCAGTTGCTAAAATTCAATTGGTCAATAATAAGGATCATATCTAGAGAAAAATAAGTATCTCTATGATCTTTACAAATAAAAGGTAAGATGGTACTTTCAAAGGTAAAAAGCATATAAGCAGCAATAATTAGCACCATGGTGTAGATCATAGACCAAACACTCTCCTGTTATATCATTCTGTTACAACTACAATAAGATGGCATCGTACCTGTAGCTGCAGATTCCTGAGTTATCTCCACTAGGGGTATTCTTTTTTCTCCTTAACCTACATAGCAGGAAAATAGGTCTTTGGATCAAACTACAATCTTGTAATCAATGAGATTAATGAGAATATCAATATGAATGCTTAAAGAGTTAAAAATTAGTACAATTGGAAAACATGTGTTGTAAGCCATTAAAGAAGTCCCCATAGGGCTAAACTGTGACTTTTTAGTTTTAACCTCATCATATGAGGGAAAAGGGAAAAAGCAAAAAAAAAAAAAAAAAAAGGTGAGTATTGGCAGAAGGATTTCATATTTTTAATAGTTGTGATTGTCTCAATAAGCTAAACAAGTGGCCAAACAATGAGAAAATGAGCCATCCAATGGTTGAAGACCTGAAGTTGAGGGCCCTCCATTACCAAAAGTAGTAAATCAGCCACTCAATCATTTTAGATTAGCGAAATGGCTCAAATGGGCCTCAAACACTGATCTTTGGTGGTCAAACAAACAGCAGGCCTGAAAGGCAAAAGCTTATTGTTAAGAGTGCATGCTAAGACGGGCTTGCATTTAAAGAGATCTTTAGGAATTCAGCTCAGAAAAGTAGGTAGTGCTTATCGAAGCCCACACAAAAAGCAATTATTGGTTACAAAGGGTAAAGTTTTTCAAATAGAATAAACTCTTGCAAGGTAAAGGGAGAAGGCCCTCATCATTTTAAGGGATTAAAGGAAGGGGGGAAAAAAATACCATAGGAAGGCCCTCATCATTATTCCATAAGTTTTCGAATCAAAAAATGCAAGAAGCTCCAGATTCTCATAGGAAATTGAATATAACCATTTGAGAACTAGCAATAAATTAAAGAAGTTCAAGTTTACATAAAGGCCTTCACAACACTATCAAAGATTCTAGTTTATTCAGAAAACATAGGATACAACCAAATGACACTCACGGATAAACCTAATTATGCTACAAAAACTAGAAGGCTATTTCAACAAACAAAATCATTCCTTCTTATCCCTAATAGTGCATACCCTACTTTGCAATACCCACATTCAAATTTTATTTTATTTTTTTCATTTTACGGGCAAATATCAGGATATGGACTATATTTCAGTGGTGGCACATTTCTACCCCCACACACCATTTCACAAATTCTTACTTTTGTTCCAAGCAGTGCAAACACCATTCACTGTACACCTCACAATGGCTGCATACAACCCCATTTTACAATACCCACATTCAATTTATCCACTTTGGGGACAAAAATCAGATTTTGAGACGAGAACTATAATCCAGTGGTACATTTCTACTTCCATACAGCATTTCATAATTTCTTGATTTTGTTCCAAGTACAGCAACTACCATTCTCAGTATATATAACCATCAAAACACTGTCCAATCATCATAAAAATGTAATGCAGTAGGATACAGAAAATTCTCCAGCCATAGTGCTAGTTTAATAATAACAGCAGAACATCATTGTTTCAAAAAAAAAAAAAAAAAAAAAAAAAAAAAAAAAACAGCAGAACATCGGATTTCACAAAACCAATAGAATAAATTTTAAACCCATCTAATGTTTAAGGAAACCCACCCAAAGAGAAATTAAACTAATACACCCACATAGCAAAACCTCAAAATTACAAACCCTAGATTTACAAGACAAAGATTGAAAAAAAAAAAATTGGTGATTTTACCAATAATTACAAAGTCGTCTCTTCTTCACATAGTGATAAGAGTAGAAGAGCAAAACCCCAACAAAAAGAAGCAAGCAGAAGAGCAAAAGACTACAATTGAGGCCATGGAGTCGAGCTCTCATCACCGATGAAACTGAGTTCTCACCGCCGATGAAATTGTAGAGAAGGAGTCGTCTTCTTCACAAGGCTTTAATATCTACCTAGAACGAGAAGGATTGGCCATGGAGTCGAGCTCTCGCCGTCGATAAAATGAGCAATCGCCGTCACCAATGGTCTCTTCTTCACAAAGAGAATGGAGCGTGCGCAAGGGAGTGGATGGTTGGAATTTGGAGGCAGAGAATGCAAAATTGCCCTAATCGTATGACTGTAAAGAGAATGGCGTAAAATATGTGCCACGACCCAAATTAATTAAACCGTGATCAATAATAATAAAACAAGCTTTTTCTTTAATAAATCCTTTGATAAAACGTAGATGACACGTGTTAAAATCCTTTATTATTTTAAAAATTTTCGGCATGACCCATCCGTAGATAGGACATACTATCGTGAAAACCTGTTATAAAAATCCATACATAAAAAAATTTCCTGTCATCTATGGAAATGGTATCATCCCATGCGTCGCATTCCACATACACACATCCATAAGTAATTAAAATTACAACCCGGATTAAATTTACATTTACATTCGCCAGTGGCTCGAATAAAATTTAACGAAATACATTCATTAATCTTATGAAAATACATTAAGAAATCCCAAGAAAGCGTGCCTTCGCATAACTTCATGTCCTGTAATACTGAAAAAACAGTTTAAAATAATAGGCGTGAGTCCGACGACTCAGTAGATACAATTTAACATTGTAAACTAAAGCAATGATATAAATAAAACCAATTATATCATTTAAATCAAAATATACTAACCAAGTATATTATAAGTCCAAAATAAGTTATAACCCATAACTTAAAACAAATAATGTATAATGCCCAATGCATGTGACTCATGTCCAATTTACATTAATTCCATTTATTACCGACTACTCCCGCAGAAGTCTTCGCGCGAAAACGGAGGATTTTAAACCCAACCTCTAAGAGGACAACATAAGGGTTCCTACCTGAAACCAGAAAGTAGCCTCTGATTCGGGAACACAACGGTTCCCTACCTGGAACCGGAAAGTACCCCAGGACCAAAGGAATGGAAAACACCGCAAAGTCCCATTGACTGCAAGTAGTCCTAATTCCAATGACCCTTTTTTATGCAATACTTTTATCCAGTATTCATTAAGTCCATTTAATACATGATTATGCCCAACATGCCGTGCAATAAACCATAAAATGATTCTTTAACCAAAATCACTTCCAAAATATACCACATAAACCATAGTGGAAATAATCACATAATTATACCAATTTATGTTAACAACATAAATACCCATAAAATCTATACAATTATATTCCATAGAATGTATAAAACAAACTAACTCATTAATAAACGTAATTTTCAATTTACGTTATCAAATACCCAAAGGTCCATTCAAGATTTATTCCATAAATCATGTATATATACATATTCTAAACCTAAGAATACCAAACAATATAATAATACATACCATATTATCATGTCCATAGTTTAAATCTATGTAAATTGCACCTACCTTAATCAAATGCGTGGAAAAATGTAACCTTTGATGTTGCGTGTATGAAGTCCAAGCCCTACGATGCAAATGCAAGCTCCCAATCCAAGCCCTAACTCCCAAATGACTTGGTTGATGTTGGTAACGGAAGTCCCAACTCCAAATCACCACCAAAATTCCCCAATATGCATGAATAAACCTATAAATGTAAGAATGAGATGATAAACCAAAAGAAATTACAAACCCTAACTCTAAAATATGAGAAAATACCTCTAAGAATGCAAAAGAGTTGGTGAGGATGACAATCCATGCCAACCCCCATGAAATCCAAGCTCAAATCACCATTAACAAAGCTCCACGCTCTACCAAAAGGTTGGAGAAGATGAATCCAACCATAATAATGCATTATCAAGCCTCAAAGAGAGAGGAAAACCCAAATGCACAACCATATGCGCGTAGATTGGGCTAAAATACGCTAGATCCGAGCTTCACCAGCAGTCTGATCGGGGCCTGCCGTGCTCCAGCGAGTCGCCGTCGAGCCTCCGCCCCCTCTCCTCCTTCTCTCCCTCTCTCTCTCTCTCTCTCTCTCCATGCCCAAAAAGACTAGATCTGGTCTAAAAATTGTGGGGGATGGGTTTTTATAAGGGGTGAGGGGCATTTGCATCATTTGACGCAAAAAAAATTGCAAAATTCGCGATGCACGATCGATCATGGTTTGAGGGCACGAGCGATCGTGAAAAACAGAAGCTGAAAACACATTTCCGGGGCACCTACGATCGATCGTCCCCAAGCCAGGATCGATCGTCCCCTTGGCCAGGATCGATCGTCCTTTGCTGAAAATGCCCAGTAACTCAGGCAAATGTGTATAAACCCACACAATACATACCACTGCCTTATTTTCATTAAAAACACTGGAGATGATTACTTTAAGTTATTTAATGAAAATAAGCAAATAACCCCCCATTTGAATCCAAATAAAATATCAAAAAATTCAAATACCCAATATATCAAAATCTCATTTCCAAGTTTTAGTACAAAATCCTATCACCCGACAAATTTTCCTAAAACAAACATGTGAGGAAACCAATCCAAACATGCTAATAAAATCCCATAAAATCACCAATATCTTATAATATTATAAACTCCCATTACCGCCAAAAATTATCCTTTAAAACGAAAATTTGCGAAAATTTACTTTTTCCCAACACTTAGTCAAATTTCAGCAACTTAAACCCTTAAGTTGCAAATAAGACTAAACGCACCCGAAAGATACTCAATGCACCAACACAAGCATCAAAATACATCCAACATCATAATATCATCCACATGCATTACCCATGCATGTAATCATTTGAAAAATTAAGAAATTAACTACGTTAACCATAGATTAAACCCTTAATACCCTATTTAAAAAATTACGGGTATTACAATATGTTTGTTAAGTTGAAACCCAACGGGTCCAGTCATGTAACCCATAACCAACCCATTTATATTTGGGTTCATTTTGGGTAACCCAATAACGACTCACTTAAAAATTTAATGAACGCAAACCCATTTATTGCAGGTGGGTTTGGGCGAGTTCATGGGTTTGGGTTAGAATTGCCAAGCTTACCCCGATACTATCGCAAGTCCAAGAAAAATTATCTCTTTCTAGCATTTCATTAAACAGTTTCCGAGCTTCATCAAGTCGCCCCGCTTTCGCATATCCAGAAATCATAATATTCCAAGAACACAAATCCTTCTCACTCATTTCATCAAACAATTTATGGGCATTCACTAGACTATCACATTTCGCATACATGTCAAGAAGGCACTTCGAGATGAAAACGCTAGGATACGAAACCCAGAAATTTTAGTGTGGGCATGAACCCTTTTGTCGTCTTCAAGCTCTCGTTGCTATATGCAGAGCTGTAAAAGGGTCGAGTATAGTGAAGCCGAGGGTCGGTCGATGTGGTCGAGCATTTGCATCACTTCTTTCAAAAGTTTTTGTTGGCATAGAACGTCTATGGCTTCTTTGAATTTATTATCTCTACATAGGCAGTCTATGAGTGCGTCTTTGGTATTAGATTTGAAGAAAGTTTTGGAAATGAGAGGTTTGTATAGCTGGCTTTGAGAAGGAAGAGTAAGAAGAAAAGGTTCTCTTGAGATGGAACATGGATGAAGATTTTAAGGTTGAGATGGAATATAGAGTAAGAAGAGAAGGAAACGAGCTTCAGAAGTTTAATGGCATGTGAAGTGTTTGATTGACCGGGAACACTTGGATATATATATATATATATATATTTTTTTTTTTTTTTTGGTAAACTAGAACACTTGGATATTGTAATCCCCCAAACTCTCTCAAATGTCTCAAATTGTCCCTATTCTCTCTCTCTCTCATAAAGAGAAAAACTTATATGTGAGTGCCATAGGATTGATTTACTACTATCACAAGTCATTGAAAGTATAGTAAAATGCGCTTATCAAAATATTTTTTAACCCCACAATCCTATCTAGTTTTACTCCTTTAATAACACTACGTGACCAAGTTACAATTACATAAAAAACTCACCCCACAAACCGCTAGCCAAGCGCCAATCAATCATTTGAAATAAGGATTCCCTTCAATTCCCACAAGTATATGTACAAAACTTACCATGTGAGCTAAAAGGGGACAGCTAGAACAACCACTGGTACCTTATAAGTCTGACATAGCACATGTACTTTATAAAAAACTAATTTGATCAGAGGGATTGAGCCCTGTTATTTGCATATTAATTTTAATAGAATAATTTTCCAAGATTTTCATGGTGGTAAAATTTTCATTACAATCAAATAGTTTAGATGGTCGAACTAATCCAAATCTTGATACAAATTATATGTTAGGTGATACTCCCATGATGGAGGGTCCTAATTTTTCTATTGATGATATGGCACATTAATTTGTAGGGACTTAAAGATGGTGGACTGGAGAAGATCCTTATCCTAACCATCTCGATAAATAATAATTTTCGAACTTTTGTGTATGAATAGATTTCAACATTTCTATCTTTTGAGCTCTTCTAGTATCAATTCAAAAACTTTGTCCAAATCTACTTGTCAAAATAATGTGGCATCACTGCATCAACCCACTTAAGTTATAATAATCGTTACAATGAAATTTCTAATTGATTAGGGCCGCATTGATTTGGACATTATAGCATTACTCTTAACTCTTAAGCTCTATTTGGTTCTTAGATTTTATCAAGGGAAAAAACTATGTATATATGTGTGGATGGAATTATATTTTTTCTTATTTGCTTGCAATAAAAAATCAAATTAAGAAGAAGACCTGGGATACTTTTTACTCCATATAATTTTATATTTTTCTTTCATTTTATCTCCTTTTTTTTTCTTTTTTTTTTTTTCCCAAGAACCAAACATTGGGTAAGGAAATGAAAAGGAAAAATTAAAAAGACATAAACAAGGGAATTTGATTCCTTTCCTGTGAAATCAAATCTTCCACAGAAATAAATTCCCAAGAAGTAGCGTAGAAACTACTTCTAAAAGCGGATTAGGATCTTCTAAAAACGATTATTCTTCGTGCTTTTCTCTTTCTTTCGTCTTTATCGTTGCAAATCCGTTACTTACGAGCTTCATTTCCGAATTTCATCTCTCCGTTTCCCACCCTTTCTCGCAAACCAAACATGGCATAATTGTACTACTCTCATCTCAGTTCTTGGTTATTCTCTTTTCTTACTCATTCTCGATCATCAACCGTACCAAACAGAGCAAGTTGAAATTCCTCTCTAAGTATCAGAATTATGTGGTAGCTCTAAGACAGGATCCATGGCGGGGTCGCTTGTTGGAGAGGCTGCTTTAGGAGCAGTGTTTGGAGAGTTGTTAAGAGCCGTTTTAGATACAAAGAGCAATGCAGATGGGTTCGAATCGGACTTTAAACAGCCTAGAATCAACACTAAAGTCCATGCCATCAGTCCAATAATCGAGGAGATACAAACGTTGAAGAAGCAATTGAATCGTCCCGAGGAACTACAGGACTTGATCGAACACTTGAACAAAGGCAAGGAGCTGGTGCATAAGTGCTCCAAGGTCAACTGCTGTAACTCTTACAAGAGAGCCCCTTACGCCAAAAAGCGTCGCGAATTGGACGTCTACATTAGCCGCTTCTTTCATATAAATATGCAAGCGCTGCAAACGAGGGACAACAATGAAATCTTGATGGCAGCGAAGGTTATAGATAAAAAAATTGATCGTATAATGTTGGAGGAACAAAATGGTGGGTTGAACAATCAGATTGGAGTATCAGGTTCGCGCGCTGCAGCGACTAAACCCCTGGCTCCTACGGTTGAATTGGAGGCGCCAGTGCCACCAAAAAGTGGGTTGAACAATCAAATTGGATTATCGAGTTCGCATGGGCTGCCTGAACCCCTCGCTTCTAAGGTTGGATTGGAGGCACCAGCGCCACCTAGAGGTGGGTTAAACAATCAAATTGGAGAATCGGGTTCGCACAGAGTGCCTGAACCACAGGCTTCTAAGGTTGGATTGGAGGCACCACGGCCACCAAAAGGTGGATTAAACAATCAAACTGGAGTATCGGCTTCGCGCGGAGGGCCTGAACCCCCGGCTCATACCGTTGGATTAGATGCCATTGGTGCCGCCAAAAGGTGGGTTAAACAATCAAATTGGAGTATTGGGTTCGCGTGGGGTGCCTGAGCCCTCGGCTCCAACGGGTGGATTGGAAGCACCAGTGCCACCAAAGGGTGGGTTAAGCAATCAAAAAGGAGTAGTTCGGTTCGCGCGGGGTGCCTGGACCCGGGTCTCCTACGGTTGGATTGGCTGTGCCTCCAAGAGAGTTGAAGGTCCGTTTGTACAAGGATGGTGCCCCGTTGTTTGACTTATCTGCTCCTCAATGAATGTACCGTCTTTGCCTTCTTTTTTCTTTTTTTTCCTTTTTGTAATTTTATTTTATAAAGTTTCAATTGTTTTAAATTACCACAACCTGCAAAACTGTTGTTGCATTTTTTTTTTTTTAATTTTTTTTTTTTGGGTATCTCAAGCTTAATCCCATCAAAGTTTAAGGCCTAAATTAGTCCCACGCAATATATAGATCACCCATAAAACCGTGAAATATATGCATTCAACTATGAAAGAACAAAGACTCATACTCAAGACCTCTAATTCTAAAATTATGGAGTTTTTGCTTTTATTGAATGCATGCACACTTGGGGATTCAAATTTCCGCGAGAATGCTCTTTTTCATTTCCGCGAGAATGCTGTTTTTCAAGATGTAATGATTGAAATTGTAGGAACAGGTCTGTCAAGTTGGAGTAGAATTTCAAAGTACAAGGTGGGACACTTATATGACATTTACACCAGGTGACTTTCTTATTTTTCATTTTTCTTATGTTTTTTTCTTGGCTAACAAGGGTACGCCCAATCTAGATTTTTGGCCCAATTATTCCCTAGAACACTAATAGGGTCACAGCCCATTCTGTTTCAAATAATACTTGAGATTGATCTTGGTCGTGTGCTAGATCCCTTGATAAGATGAAATATGGGCTATGGTGGGCCCGTGTAGCTAACATCGTATGGGGCAGCTGGTGCTTCTCGGGACTAGGCTGTCGTGTATGGTCTGGGTTTCTTCCATGGGTCGAGGCCCTTCGCGGGTTTGGATCAAACATGTGTCCTCTTCTAATAGGTGGGTTATTTTGATTACAACAAAAACCATAATGTGTTTTAAGATTTTCAATGGTTGTAGATTTCTCATAATAATCAAAGATGGGGTCAAACTAATCTAATTTTTGGCACATGTGATATGATGTATTAATGTATTATAAGATATAAATACTCGTACGGTGCACGGGTTCTCAATTTTCTGATTAATTTTGTAGTTCATAAACCAGTAGGGACTTGAGGACAATATATGGATTGGAGGAGATCCAAACTCCAACGATCTTGACAAATGAAATTTTTTAAATTATGTATATGAAGAGAGTTGAACATTTCTACCATTTGACTAAATTATACATCACCTTACCTAAGCAGTCCCTTCCATTGTCAACATTTTTCTTATTATAATTAGAAAATTAAAAGGGACAAAATAGTAAGCTTGTATAATTATATTTTATTTCTTCCTTTTGTCAACCCTTAACAATATATTCACGCATGTACTGCGTCCAACCTTCTAAGATTTAGAAGGCAAGCTATAAAATAGTAGTTAAAATATCGTTTGTGATGGCGGGTCATACTTGTATCTTTCCCTTTTTGGTAAAAAGGGTGATTGGGAGATTGGAATCTCAGCCTCACATTGGGCACCCTTTTTGTCGAGTAGGGTGCAAGGTTGACACCATAAACAAAAATAAAATAAAAAATTGAAAAAATAAAAACGGCAAAAATCCACAATAGGGTGGGCAGTGTGGGACCATGCAAACCGGGCCCAGGCCTGGCTTGGAGAAGCCTGATTTTTATATGGGCTTAGGAGCTCACGTGAGTTAGGTCTTAGGGAACGGTTATTGCAACCCTCATTTTTATCATCCCACCCCTTATCTTTTAGATTTTTAAGGTTTTATGTAAAATATAAAGGATTTTTATAAAAACCGGCCATGATGTTTACTAGAAAACATCATTTTGAAGCAACTTTGTAAAATAAAATTTTTCTTAAATTTATCGTTTAAATATACATTTTAACTATTGATAGTCTTTATTTCATTTTTTTATCAAAAAATTTACTTAAACGATAGATTTTGGAAAAACTTTTTTTCTGTAAAAGTTATTCAAAATAATGTTTTCTAGTGGACCAAGCAACCTATTTTTGTAAAAACCTTTTATATTTTTCATGAAATCTTAAAAACCAAAAAGATATAAGAGGGTAATAAAAATGGGGGGTTGCAATAGCCGTTCCCTATGTCTTAATCAAAGGACGAAGGCTTGACTGCCATTGCCGCTTCTAGGGGCCAAAGCTTGCTGGCCGTTGCGGAACTGGATTCCAAAAAACCACAAGCACCTGCTTGTCTTTGAAGGAGATTAAGCCACGTCTCCAACTTAAGGCGATGGAGGGCCAATAAACGCCCCAAACCAAGTCGTTCCGCACACAGAAAAGGCTACGAGATGATGCCGCCAATCGTTAACCCGAAGAAAAACCCCAAATTTCGCCCAAAGTTTCAACTTTCGCCTACTCCGGCAACTCCAGCGACGAGGATCAACGCGATAGGCAATCAGTTTTAAGCTGTCTTCCAATTTCCTCTGCCCATCTCTCTCCCTGTCTCTCTCTCTCTCTCTCTCCTTCTGTGTTTTGGTAGCTCTCTCTGCGAGGTTGGGAGGTCTCAACTTCCAAGACAGGTAAGCAAGGTCATGCTGAATGTCACTTTGTTGCAATTGACATGCTTCAACGGAAAGAAAGATGGAAGATGTTGTTCCCTCTTCCCACAACTGTGATGTTCTTCCAAGGATGGATTTGAGTCTGCTGACTGAGAATTGATAATACTAAGGGATGATCTAAGGCTTCCAATAGATGAAAATCTGCTCACCCAGATCAATGATGGATCTGGTGAGGGAAAAGATCTAGCTGTGACCGTCATGTCTTCCATGGCAGAGGAGCACTTCTGTACCCTCAAGGACATCGGTCCCAAATTTTATTGCAATCAAATTTTTTATTTATTTGATCAAAAACTTTTTTATTTATTTATTTATTTATTAATTTTCAATGGCTGTAAAAGGTTCATTACAACAATATTTTTATTTTATCAGAATTTTTTGAAAGGATTTTCAATGGTGGTAGAAATCTCACAATAATCAAAGAAGGATCAAACTAATCCAATCCTTGGCACATGTGATATGATAGTATTAATGTATTGTAAGATTTAAACACTCTAATGGTGGACCCAGTGTCTCCATCTTCCTATTAATTATGTGGTTCATAAACTAGTAGGGACTCTAGGACATTGGATTGGAAGAGATCCCAACTGCAACGATCTTGACAAATAAATTTTGTAAAAATTTTGTATACAAAGAGAGTTGAACATTTCTCCCATTTGACTAAATTATGTCACCTTAGCTAAATACTCTCGTTGACTATCAAAACTTTTTTTATTATTAATTTATAATTAAAAATTTAAGAGGATAGAATAGTAACCTCTTGTATAATTTTTTATTATTTCCTTGTGTTTACCCCTAACAACAAAACTCTCACATGCGTATCGATCGTGTCTGACCTTCTAAGATTTAGAAAGCAACCAAGTAATTAAAATATTGTTTGCTCATTAAACAATAACGGATCATGCTTGTAGCCCTTCTTCTCTTAGAAAGCAACCAAGTAATTAAAATATGGGCAAACTACAAATTAGTGTCATCAACTTTACCCCAAGTTTTAATGTGGTGTATAAATTTATAATTTGCACAATTTAATATACTAACTATGCATTTGTGTTTCAATGTGGGAAAACATTGGACGGAAGTTTGATTGCTAACGGAGAAGCTCACGTGGTGGCCAGCTGGCGCCGACGTGGCATCCTCGTGGCCATCTGACCCATTTTCCTTCTTCTCTCACGCACGGGTCTTGGCTTTTGGAAGGGAAATCTACATTTTTTGATCTAGAACTCGACAGCGAGGATTTTTGAATTCTCCGACGAATTGGGCTCTATTTTTTCTGGCAAAGCTTGTTAGCCACCTTTTATCTTCTTCACAGTAATGTAAAATTTATAAAAACCTCTAAAAAAAAGCTTGCTGGCCATTTTTCCAGTAAGCTTCATGCTTGCTGCAGTACAGCTGAGCTTCTTGGCGGTGAGAGAAGGAGGGGTGATGAGTTTTGAGTGGTGATGGCGATGAACGAGCTCCAGCGCCGCTGTTGACGTCGTGGGATTTCAGATCTAACGAGAATGCACTGCGATGTGTTTTCAGATCTGGTGAGCCGCCAGTGAGGGGAGGAGGGGCGATGAGCGGCGCTGGTGAGCTTTGTGAGAAGATAAGGATTTTGAGGATGAGGAAGCCAGATCTAGGTGTTTGGATCGAGAATGAGAATGAGATGAGAGAAGGAAGAAGCATATGGATCGTGGGTCAAAATCGGGTCAAGTTCATATATTTTCTCAGATCTCTATCTGATCTCTTCCTCCAATAAGTCAGATCTGGTTCAGATTTAAGGAGAATTTACTTCTTCCAATCTACATCTCCATCTACACCCACACAGATCTAAACCAGATCTTCTTTATGTTAAAAAAAAAAGAAAGAAAGCATTGATCGAAAGCCATGGCTGCCATTGTCGAACCATCTCAAGTGGAGGAAAATATACAAAAAATCCGGTGAACGCCCAACAACCCATTGGTTTTAGATCGTCCCTCTAAGATTCCATAGATCTACTTTTCTTCTCCTCTTTTTTATTCCCCGTTTGGTTGGATTGTTTTCAACAAGAGCAACCAGCTCTCCATTTTTTTCGGCGAACTAACATTGAAGAACCTCTTGCCAGGATGAGAAAGAGGGAAGGCGAACCAAAGAAACAGATCTTTATACGGTGGGAGAATGCTGTCCATCTCTGTCGCTAATTACCTGAAACTCCATTTTTTCCGTTAATCACTATTAGTACTTTTTATTCGCCGAGCAAAACCCATAGACCAACAAACTAATGCAAATCCCACAAACCCACAATCCTCGCCGTTGAAAAAAATAAAGCCCAATTCGCCGGAGAATTAAAAAATCCTCGCTGTTGAGTTCTAGATCAGAAAATGTAGATTTCTCTCCCAAGAGCCAAGACCCGCGTGTGAGAGAAGAAGGAAAATGGGTCAGATGGCCATGAGGATGCCACATTGGCACCAGCTGGCCACCACATGAGCTTCTCCGTTAGTAATCAAACGTCCGTTCAGTGTTTTCTCATATTGAAACACAAATGCATAGTTAATGCATAAAATTGTGCAAATTTATAAGTTTGTACACCACATTGAAACTTGAGGTAAAGTTGATGACATTAATTTGTAATTTGTCCTTAAAATATTATTTGTTCATTAAACAATAATGGATCATGCTTGTAGCTCTTCTTCTCTTGCAAAAGGGTGATTAGGAGTTCGGAATTTCAACCTCTTTTTTTATTGATAAAAAAAAAAGTAGAAAAAGGCAACCAATGATAGCTATCTGTCTTTGAACGTTACCATAAAAGCCTCTCCCCTTTAGGAAATATCCAGGTTGAACCATAGTAAAATCTCAACCCCACCTCAAGTTGTTTGGGGGGGGGGGTGGTCCATAATTAAAATGAAAAAGACAAAGAAGGAAAAATGCATGATAGGGTGGAAAAATGGGACCATGCAAACCTGGCCGACAGCTAGCTTGGAGCCTGATTTCATCCATCTATATGGGCCTGCGTCTTCATTAAATGCCATTGCGGCTTTTAGAGGCCAACCCTCACCGGTTGTTGCAATGTTGTCTTTGCGGCTTTCAGATTAAAATTTTCAGACTAGACAGTCGGCAATCCTTTTCCCCCTTTATTATTATTGTTATTATTATTATTATTTACTCCCTCGTTTAGTCGTTTAAGCGTATGAGTGATAAATACAAAGTTTTTAATGATTTTAGTTTGTGTACTTGTGTAGGGTTTTTTTTTTTTTCTTTTTTTTCTTTTTTTGCAACCCGCCCAAAAAAAAATGAACGCTTCAACAGGGAATTCTTCAAGCCGGCCCCACTCCCAAAATAAGAGAGGAGGGAATTCGATTCCTTTGAAATCTTCTCTACCGAAGAAAGAAAATTCCCAGGCAGTAGCGTAGAAACTACTTCTGAGAACGATTCCTCACGTGAAAACATTATTTAATTCCTTTACTTTTTTCGCTTTTGTAGCCGCAAATCCATTACTTACGATAATCAGTTCCAAGGTTCATTTCTTTCCCACGGCATAATTGTATCACCCTCGTCTCAGTTTTCTCTTTTCTTCTCTTTTCCCACACTTTCTCAGCAACCAAACGGAGCCCGATTGAAATCCCTCTCTAAGCATTAGAACATTGTGCTTTCAGACAGGATCCATGGCGTCGGCATTGATTGGAGGGGCTGCTGTAGGAGCAGTGTTTGGAGAGTTATTAAAAGCCGTTTTAGAGGCGACGAGCAAGGCAGTTGAGTTCAGTTCAGGACTTAAATCGCCTAAGATCAACACTAGAGTCAATTAGCCCAACAATCGAGGAGATACAAGCGTTGAAGAAGGAATTGGATCATCCAAAAGAGGAATTGCAGGACTTAATCGAACAGTTAAAGAAAGGCAAGCTGCTCGTCGGCAAGTGCGAGAAGATCAATTGGTTGAACTCTTACAAGAGACCCCATTACGCGACAAAGCTCCGCGAATTGGATGATTATATTCGGAGGTTCTTTGGTTTAAATATGCAAGCGCAGCAAACGAGGGACGGCCTGCAAGTTTTGGTGACGGTGAAGAGTATTAATGCAAAAGTCGATCGGCTGTTGTTGGGTGAACAAAAGGGTGGGTCTTATAATCCAATTGGTTTATTGGGTTCTTGCGGTGTGCCTGAACCACCGGCTCTTACAGTTGGATTGGATTTGCCTCTGAAAGAATTGAAGATGTGGCTATTTAGCGATGGCCCGCAAGTGCTTGTGTTGTCAGCTCCTGGAGGATGTGGGAAGACCACATTGGCAAAAAAGCTTTGTCAAGATAAGGAAGTTAAAGGTATTGTCTTCTGTGTTTTTGTTTTCTACTGATCAATTGTTTTGACGTAGCCATAATCTGCAACCTGGTTGATGCATTTTATCAGTAATAAGTTAGAATTTTTCTTCCCAATGTCGAACTTTTGCTAGGGGAGCTAATTGTGAGGGTATGTCTAAACCAAGTTGCAGTTCTTTGGTAAAAGATGAAAGAATATAAAAGCTTTTCATGAAAACTAGTTACACCGTCTGCTAGATTTGAACAACTTTTTAAAAGAAAGTTTTTTCAAAATTTGTCGTTTAAGTGGACATTTTAGGAATTACATTTTGTTTTTTTTTTTTTTTATAGATTTTTTCATGAAAAATGATAAAATTTTTTTTACTTAAATGACAGATTTTAGACAAAATTACTCATTACGCAATTGTTTAAAATGATGTTTTTTAATAGACGGTATGGCTAGTTTTCATGAAAATATTTTATATTTTTTATAAAACCTTGAAAAATTTAAAATTAATTGGGAGGTGCTTAGCAAATTTTGTGATGGCAATAGTGACCCCTTTTCTTTTTCTTATTATTTGTTAACAACCAAACACGGCCTAACATTGTCGTGCCATAGATCTTCTAGTGAGGCATTGAAGTTTAATTACATGCACACATAAGAATTCAAATTTTTGCAAGGATGCTATTGAAATAGGCCTCCGTCAAATTGGTGTAGAATTTTTGTGTACACGACTCCCTTAATATTTGAATATTTTGTTATTTCCTTTTAGTCCATTTGCTTCTTTTACAGCCGCAATAATATTTTGAGCATATTTCCTTTTGGTTGGGTCCATCTGGTTCTTATCAAGTCTCCTTTAAATCAACTGCTATATGATTTAGTGGTGCTTCTCATTTTCTTATGGGAGAAGTTCTAGATTCAACTCGTAAAAAGGCTATATATAATGTATATTGTATGGACTAATAATTTTTTTATCCACGTTAATTTTTTTTTTTTTTAAATCTTTCACATGTCTAGCATTTATCACTGATTTCGCATGCATGTTATGCATGTGCTATGCTATACTCTTTTCATTTTTTTTTTCTTACTTGAGTTTTGGCATAGGCAGCACGAAACTTGTTTGTCAAGTGGCCGACATGTAGAACAGCTCAAGTCTCCTCATACACATTGCAACTAGAAAATACACGGAGTGATTAAGAATATTCAGAATTGAAAGAGAGCAAAAAAAATAAAAATAAAAATTGCGGCATAGGCGTTTTGATTGACCGGGCTAGAATTAAATTGCTAGTTGACGAGGCAGTCATGGGCTTAACTCTTATGAAAAAAGAAGGCTGCTACAACGACTCACCCAAACACAACATAACCTGTCTGAACACACCCTTAGTGATAGAATTAAAATCTTAAGAATGTCTAAGATTGTATCTTTTTTTCAAGAGTTAGGTCTTTTTTATGATAGAGTGTAGGTTAATTTTATGAACTGCTCGTATTTTATGGGTTTTTCCATTGTTAAGTGGTGTGTGTTTCTTCAAATGTGTTTAGCCACAAAAATAAAATAAAATTTTAAAAAAAAATGGGGAAAAAAAAGTAGTGGTAGGAGTGTACGACCAAGGCAAAATTTAATCTTTGATATATACTATTGGTGTTTTAGATAATGTGTGCAATAGTTTTGATCTCTGAAGGGATCCCTCATGTAAGTTAGGAAAGAACTTCTAATCTCAAGTTGTTATTTTTATCAAACAGTTAATATGTGCTTTTAAGTGCAATTATGTTTACTACTAGATCAAAAATAAAGGATCGAGATTAAAGAAACCTTAGAGCAACTCCAATGATAACTTGATAAGAGTTATCTTGGATAACACAAATCCATTTTCGTAATTCCCTACATTGTCAAAAAGCTAAATATGTTTATCTTTAGAATTACCCAGTAAATGCAAATTTTAACCCCCTAGAGGAAAAATTGGTATCGCAATGCAAGAGCTATTGAGGAGCCAAATTTTGATTAAAGGTTTAGCTCTAATATAAATTTTCAACTGTAGATGAAAGATCAAGTAATCTCTCCCATCATTAGAGTAAGAAAATTGGTTTAGTATTAAGCCATCAGAGCTATCTTAGAGTAAGAATATGATAAGTTAGTGATCGGAGCAACTCCAATCAATTAGGGAAATGCTAGTTAGCCCACACTTTGGGCCTTTGGGGAGCTAAAAAGCAAGAAAGGGCAGTATCTCATACGAAGGCATGGAGCTATTTGGTGGCAAAAAATTACTCTTACACAATTTCACGGATCCGGATTTGGTGCAGTAGCACCACTTTTACTGCACCATGTAGTAACCGTTAAGATCGCGACACATGGCAAGTGAAGGCAATGGAAGGTTGTGGTCCAAAACACACAAAACGCCAGTCGTTTAAGAGTCCACTCAGCAACATTAACGCCGTGTGGCGTTAACGCTTCTTAGGGTTCTCTCTGTTCTCTCTCCATCCCTACCAATCTAATCCACAGTCCATCTCTACCAATCTGATCCACCGTCAATCCATTCCGACGAACGTACCAACGACCATGGCTCTCTTTCTTCTTCTTCTTCTACGTTTTTCTTTTGATATTGGTTTTTTTCATGGGCATTAGATTTGTAAAAAAAGAGAAACAAAAAAAGGGGTTCCGGTCGACTACCTCAATCCTGCCGGTGGTCTTCAACCTTCGGTAGGTATGTCTTACCCTTTTTTCTTTTTTTTCTTTTTTCTTTTTTTTCTTGGTAAAAATACAAAGGGTTTGGGTTTGGGTTTGGGTTTTCAGATGCTTCAGATCTGTGTTTAACGTTGGGGTTTGGGTTTTCATACCAGGGATGCAACCCACCATCTCCTACAACGGCGAAGCAACAACCATCTTCTCTTCTTCTTCCTCCTCCTTCTGTTTTTTTCATTTTTCCTCAACTTCAGTCCTCTTTTTTCCCCAAACTGTTATCTCCGACGACCCCTATACCAGATCTGTTCCTTCAATTTGGTTAAGGGCTTTTGCTTACAATGTTTGATTAAAGTAAAAAAAAAAATAATAATATTAAAAAAAAAAAGGGAAAAAAACAGTTGGCCAAAAAAAATGGAGTTGCCCGACGGTGTCACTGATATGCGGGTCTTGCTTCTTCTTCTTCTACGTTTTTCTTTTGCTATTGTTTGTTTTCATGGGCATTAGATCTGTAAAAAAAAAAGAGAAACAAAAAAAGGGGTTTTTGCTTTCCGCCATCACCAGACTGTCACCATCATTTTGCTGGACTGGTAAGGGCAAGAAGCAAGAGAGCCATGGATTGTCGGTGGATCAGATTGGTAGGGATGGAGAGAGAGGACAGAAAGAACCTGAAGCGTTAATGCCACACGGCGTTATGTTGCTGAGTTGCCCTCTTAAACGACTAACGTTTGTGTGTTTTGGATCACAACCGTCCATTGCCTTCACTTGCCATGTGTGGCGATCTCAATGGTTACTGCATGGTGCAGTAAAAGTGGTGCCACTGCACCAAATCCGGATCCCAATTTCACACTGTGGGGAGCTACAAAACAAATAGATTTCGCAGCCGTGTCCTCTGGGACTGCAAAGATGAGCAGAGCACTTCCATAACTTGTCTTCCACAGAATGATTTCCAGGAAGAAGCGTAGAAACTTCTTCTGTAAACGATTTTTTTTTTTTGGGGCAGTCTTTAAAGGTGCAAATCTACTACTAACGAACTTGAGTTCGAACTGATTCTCTGTTTGGTTCGCCAAGAAAGCCGAGGGAAAGAAATAGAAAATTGGATTCTGTTTTATGATGTTTTTGGTTTCTGGAGAATGAGCGATTGATCTCAACCATGCCAAATTCTCTTAATTACTCTCAGGTGAGTGAAGATTTTTTGCTTTCTCACCTCCCAAACACTGAAAATATGTTAGGATTCAGAACATTAATTTCTTTTCCTACACTTTCCCATCAACCAAACATAGCATAATTGTATTAATCTTAGGTCAATGAAGCTTTTTTCCCTCTTTGGTCCCCAAATACTGAAACATCTCAGATTCAAAATTTTTAAATTTTCCCTTCTTTTTCCTACACTTTTTCAGCAACCAAATGGAGATAATTCAAAACCCCTCCTTTAAGTATTAGAATATTGTGTTGAAAGATAGAATTCATGGCGTTGGATCTTTTTGCGGGGGCTGCTGTAGGAGCAGTGGTTGGAGAATTGTTAAAAACCCTTTTAGATACAAAGAATAAAGCAATTGGATTCAAGTCAGACCTAAATCGCCTAGAATCAACCCTAAAGTCGATTGGTCCAATAATCCAAGAGATAGAAGAGTTAAAGAAAGAATTGGATCGTCCCAAGGAGGAATTACAGAACTTAATCGAACACTTAAACAAAGGAAACAAGCTTCTTCGTAAGTGCTCGAAGATTTCTCGATGGAATTCTTACAAGAAACCCGGTTACGCGAAAAAGCTTCAAGAATTGGAAGAGTGTATTCTTAGGTTCTTTAATATAGATATGCAAGCTCAACGAACGAGGGACAACATGCAAATTTTGGTGGGGGTGAAGGATATGAGTGCAAAATTCGACAGAATGATGTCTGAAGGGCCAAAGGATGGATTTAACAATCCGATTGGATTATTGGGATCGTGCGGGGTTCCTGAACCTCCACGTCTTACTGTTGGATTAGATGTGCCTCTGAAAGAATTGAAGATTCGGCTGTTTGAGGATGGCGCGTCAGTGATTGTGTTGTCTGCTCCTGGAGGATGCGGGAAGACCACGCTAGTGAAAAAGCTTTGTCGAGATGAGGAAGTTAAAGGTATTGATTGGTGTAGGATCACTACATGCGCGCACGCGCGCACACACACATATATATTGTCTTTGTGCTCTTGCGTTACTTCATTTCTAAGTGCTCAATTGCTTGAAGTAACCATAATCTGCTAACTTGTCAATGCATTTTCTTCTTGTTAAATTGAATAATGGCTTCCCAACTCAGAGCTTTTTCCAGGGGAACTAATTGTGAGGTACATCTAAACCAAGTCGGCACTTCTTACATATAATGAAGAAATAAAGGATAATGCTTAGTAAGTGCTCAAGAAAGGAAGCCACTTCTGTACATTTTCTCTTCCTTTCCCTTATTAGTCTTAAGAATCAAACATAGCCTAAAATAATTTAACCATAGATCTACTCATGAGCAAGTGCACGAACCTCTAAATGTAATTGAATGCTATTTAATTACATGCACACATAAGGATTCAAATTTCTGCTAGAGTGCTATTTCAAGATTTAATGATGGAATCAAGCATTTTTCATGATTATTTTGACAGTCTTTGCCACACCTTCAAAAGGTTGGCTCTTCTTTTAAAGTTTGAAATGGGCACAGGCCTTTGTCAAGTTGGTCTGGAATTTTAATGCACAAGGTTTCTCTAATATTTGAATGTTTTTTTTCTTATCTTTTGTCCATAGAATAGCCATAAGAATATTTTCAGCGCATTTGTCTTTTAGAAATTATTTCTCAGGAGAGTAACTGGATATTTCTGGTTTCTTAAAACCCAGTGACTTTCCTTTTTAGCAGATCGACTCATTTTGCTTTTTTCCTTCTCTTCCTATATTTTCTTTGTGGGTATTAAGAGGGGGAGATTCAGCCATATGAATTCATTATTGTGTACTTACGTTGTTTGTGTACCATAGTTCAGATGTTTTTCCAGGGCCAACTTTCTTATACAATGTTTGGACAGGAAAATTTCGGGACAACATCTTCTTTGTCACTGTTTCCAAAGCGCCAATTCTGCAGGTCATCATACAGAAACTATTTCAACATAAGGTTTCTCAGGCACCTGAGTTTCAAAATGATGAAGATGCAGTCAACCAGTTGGAACAGTTGCTGAAGCGAATAGGACCAGGTCCTGTACTTTTGGTGCTTGATGATGTTTGGTCTGGATCAGAATCCCTTATTGAGAAATTTGTGTTCCCAATATCAGATTACAGAATTTTGGTTACATCAAGATCTGTATTTCCTAGATTTGGTTCTCCATATGAGTTGAAATTGTTGAATAATGAAGATGCCATGACTCTTTTTCGTCACTCAGCATTCCCACAAAATGGGCGCCCTGACATTTCAGATGATCTTGTTAACCAGGTGCTTTCTCAATCTATGAGATGCATGCATGCATGTAAATGAATGAATGTATACATGGTTTATTATCTATCTGCCAAAATCAAGTTTGCATTTGCACTCAAATTTTGCTTAGATGTTATATTACTGTTCTACAAATAGTCACCACAAACTCAATCATATGTATAAAATTATATAATTTTAACTTCTGAACTAAAATATTCTAATCGTACTCTATGTTAATCATTTTTCATCTTTCAGGAAAAAATCATGACTTGTAGATCACTAGGCTACTGGGACCTTGGCCACTTTCACTGCAATTTTTGAACACTAGAACCATTTGAGTGAAGATTAAGAACTAGGGATTCTTTTAGTAATCTGCAATTGTGTGTTAGTTTCTTTGGTTTTTGCATCCCTCCAAACTAAAGTAAATTTATTCGGTGGCACTGAATTGCAGATAGTGAGAAGCTGTAAGGGATTCCCTCTGGCCCTTACAGTAGTTGGCAGCTCACTCCGTGGGCAGCCTGTTGCGGTCTGGCGAAAGAGAGTGATGGAGTGGTCTGAAGGTCAATCCATTTTTTATTCTCAGACTGAGCTGCTTAATCGTCTCCAAAGCAGTTTAGATGCCTTGGATGATATGTTTATAGTGAAGGAATGTTTCATGGACCTCGGTTTATTTCCTGAAGACCTAAGAATCCCTGCTGCTGCTCTTATTGATATGTGGGCGGAATTGTACAAGCTAGACGAAGATGGTATGTCTGCCATTTACTACCTCCACGAACTTTCCACCCGGAATTTGGTTAATCTTATTGTCACAAGGTATGCTGGCTTCCTGTTTATCTTTGGAGTGATTAATTTTTCTTGTTCTTTGATGTTTAATGAGCTAGCTTATTAATGTAGTCACTGCTAATTGCGGCTAATAGTATTCTACAACTTAACTGAGCCAAAATAATAATAATAATGACAATAATATATTTTCCAGTAGCCTAAATAACTTTTTAATTAGGATTACTAGCTTATTTGAGCTGAACTCCAAGTACTTGGGATTAAGATTTTGTTGAGTTGAGTTGAGTTGAACGTATTTAACATGCTGACAGCAAATTCAGATCTCATAATGTTTTGTGTTCAGTCATACAAAAGGCCAATTATTACATAGAACTAGAAAGGGGACTGTGTGAGGAAATCAGAAATTTTGGTGGAATTCCAACTACTCATATTCTTTACATTTTTTTTTTTTGGTTTGTCTAACAAACACTTGAATTCTATTATCTTCCATAGTTGCTGAGACACTGGAAGGAAAAGAAAGGAGAAGCAAATCTGACCCTGCCCCCTCTTTCTTTCCATGGTTTAATTGTTTTGATTCTCTAAAAACCAACAAATCATATATGCAAAGCCTAGTATAATTACCTGGAATAGATACGTTGAGTTAATCAATTTTCTCAAAAAGAAAATTGAAAAACTTCAAATTTCCCTTTCTTCTCTTTTCCACAATATTCTTAGCAACCAAATGGAGTTCTAATGCGGACACAAATTGGGAAGACAATTTTTTTACTTTTGTTCTTATATTTTTCAACATGTGGGAGAGGCATGATGGCATTGGTTATTCTTGCACAATCTCTCCACAAGTGACCAATTTCTGCATATTCACCAGGAAAGATGAAAGTGAGTATGATGGCTGCTACAATGAGCACTTTGTCATGCAGCATGATCTTCTCAGAGAACTGGCTATCTATCAGAACAGCCAGGACCCCATAGAACAAAGGAAAAGATTAATTATTGACGTAAATGGAAACAAGTCTTCCCAACTGGTGCATGGAACTAAAGCTACCCATCGGTGCCCACCTCTTGTCTATCTCCACAGGTTCGCCTCTCTCTCTCTCTCTCTTAAATTAGTGTTTCCATACAGTATCTGGTAATTCTTTTATTTCTGCCCCCTGTTGACCCCCTCCCCTGACATGCACGCATGCTCTCTCATACCATAGGGGATATTGTGTGCAGATGAAATGTTCTCCTCAAGCTGGTCTAACATGCAACTACCTAAAGTCAAGGTTCTTGTACTGAACTTTCGGACAAAGAACTACACATTACCAGAGTTCGTGGAGAAAATGGAAAAGCTGAAGGTTTTGATAGCCACTAATAATGGTTTCTTTCCCGCTGAACTAACTAATTTTTCACTGCTAAGTTCATTATCCAATCTAAAGAGAATTAGATTAGAGCACATTTCTATTCCTTATCTTCACAATATACAACTAAAGAATTTGCAGAAAATATCCTTCATAATGTGTCAGATTGGTCAGGCTTTTAGGAAACTGTACTATCCATCTTCCAGATATGTTCCCGACTCTTGTTGAAATCAACATTGACTACTGCAGCGATTTAGTGGAATTGCCTGCGAGCCTCTGTGATATTGTCCACCTAAAGAAGCTTAGCATCACCAACTGCCATAAGCTGTCTGAACTGCCTGAAAGAATTGGCAATCTAGAAAATTTAGTAGTGTTGAGGCTTCATGCCTGTACAGAACTCTTAGAGTTGCCAGTCTCAATTGGAAGCCTTCATAAGTTAAGCTTTCTTGATATATCTGACTGTTTAAGCATATTGAGGATGCCGGAACAAATGGGTCAGTTGTGTAATTTAAGAAAACTCCACATGAGAGGATGCTTGAGCTTGTCCGAGTTGCCACCATCAATGAAGGATCTCCGGCATTTAGAGGATGTGTTCTGTGATGAGGAGACAAATAGTATATGGGAATATTTCACATCTGATCTCCCCAATCTGAGGATACATGTGCCCGAGGAAAATATAAATTTAAATTGGCTTCCCAATCTTCATTTTGAGTAACATCTCTTCTCAGAACTGTTGAGGCACCTTTGGTATGTGATAATGTTTTGATGTTTCTCCTACATTTTTTTTCCTTGGGTGATGATTCTTCGAGTTTGCCTGTTATTATGTTTAGATGATTTTTAGAGCTCACTCACCTGTGAAGTACCAAAGTCATCTAGGGGCATTACGACACCAAAATCCTATGACCACCAGTGTGTAAGCACGAGGTTATTTGTATCATTTCTGTTTTCTTCTCTGTAATAAACTTGTCCTATTGCATAATGAAATTGAGAGAAGTGTTCACACCGGAAAAGGAAAAATATTGAAGTGCTCTGGATCAGGTTCTGTTGTGTAAGGCTTATGTGGTAGGATGAGTTGCCATTTCCTCCAATTTTTAGCATTTTATTTGTGGAAACCGTCAAGTTTTCTTATCCTTTTAGGTCATGTTTTGAAAAAAGAAGAGGATTATGAGCCAGAGCATCGAATGAGTGCTGAATAAAAACAGAATAAAAACAGGCCAAAGAAATAGTAGTATTTTTTCTATTGTGGGGGAATTACATATTGGTTCTGCTATGGACAAATAATTTCAGACTTCTTAGTGAATGACTACTAACTTAATTAAGAATGATTATTAATTGCAATTATTTGCCCATAGCCCGACCGATCTGTAATTCCCCACTTTGTTTTAAATGTTCCATTTTCTTTGCAAAGCATCTCCCAGGGTTCACACTAATGATTTATTATAGTATGGTAAACCTCTGACAGTGGGCCGCATGAACTAGTAGGGACTTGAGGATAGTGGATGGAAGGGAATCCAGACCCCAACTGTCTCCACCAATAATGATTTTTAAAATTTTGTATAATACATATGAAGAGAGTTTAGACACGTTAGACCTAAAATTTAGAAAATCCAACTTGTAACTAAATAATTAATGCACTTTAATCTTGAGGGGTAGATTGAGTGGTCCTAGGGCCTTTTACCAAGTAAGAGGTCTTAGACTCAATTCTCACCACTTTCTCTCAAGGTCACCCCCATGAATTTTGTCCTGTAATTGTCTGGTACATGTGAAACAGAGGGATTGCATGTGTTCAAAGAGATTTGTTAGGTGCAAAGCATCTAGAACCTCTTGATATTAATATAAAAAAAAAAAAAACTTTATACTCTTTTTTCATTATAAGTTATTATGTTGGTATTTTTCTCTCTTATAAGTTTAATGGCAAGTTAAGTCTTGATTAGCATTTCAAGGAAGCTTAGGTCAAATGTTTGACATGCCACGACAGCGAATCAGTCTTTTTAGGGGCCCCCAAATTAGAAGGGTTTAGTAATTATCTAGTACACGTGGACGTGAAGACTAAGACTGCACGTGTCTGAGAATTAGTAAGGGTGTAATGCCCAAATACCCTTGTCATTATGGGAAAAAAAATGGAGGTTGATTTTTTTAGAATCTCAACCTCACATTGCTAGACCTTTCCAGTGGAGTGTGGTGTAAGGTTGGTGCCTTAAAAATAAAAATAAAAATAAAAATAAAAATAATATATATATATAATTTTAAAAAAATGAAAAGGCATGGGTCAACCATATAAAATTGGTCCATATATACCTGGCTAGAAGAAGCATAACTTAATTTAATGTTTTAACAAAATGATAAATTTACCTATCCTTTAAATCGGTTTTAGATAGTGAGATATCCATGTCATATGTGTAATTAATAAAAAAAAGGGGAAATTAGCAATAACCCCTATTAAGGAATTGCTTTTAACAAAAAACCCACCATAAGATTTTTTAACTCCAAAACCCCTTTTTTAAAAGATTCTTCAAGCAAAAGGAAATATTTTTTTAAAAATACCTATTTTAACCTTTTATATTTACAGCCCAATTCATTTACGGGAAGAAGGGAGGGGGGAAGGGAAAGAGAGAGAGAGAGAGAGAGAGGGGGGGGGGGGAGAGGAGTGATAGCAGCAATTGAAGAGGGAAGGCAACAATGGCTATGAAGATCTGGTTTTGAGGAAGAAGAAGAAGAAGAAGAAGAGGCAAATGAAGTAGTAAAAGAAGAAGAATGAGAAGAGAAGCATTCGGCTATAGTATCAGATCTGAAAAGGTAGATCAACCTTCTTCTTTGATGGCGATTGAACTTCTTTGACCACCTTTCTAGATGTCGTCATCTTCTTCTTCTTCTTCGTCTTCTTTAAATTCCAGATCTGGGCTGGTTTATTTATTTATTTTTTGTGTCTTTGTTTGAAACTTCAGATATGTTCATTTTTGGGGTGTATAATTTGTTCAGAAATTTTTTTTGACTATTTTTCTTATTCCAACAGTATATTGGTGCTGTTGCACACTATTTTTTGTAACAGTGCGATTTGTAGTTGTGTTTTTTAATATGGAACAGTATGCTATTATTGTGTAATTACCATTTTCGAACAATATATTGCTAATGTTGCACACTATTTTTTGGAAGAGTGCGATTTGTTTTGCCAAAAGTATCATGTTACTATCTATATTACTATTTTGAGTTTTTTTCCTTGGAATTCATATTTTTTGTTTCAAATAGTATGATGATGTTGTCACCTATAGTGTTTTTTATAACACAAATAGTAAACTGTTATTATGTTATTATGTGGTGTATAATTTTTCCAAAGCAAACAACAGTAAATTGATACTATTGCATGTATAAATTTTATAAAATACACAACAGTAAATTGATACTATTGTATGTATAAATTTTACAAATCACACATGGTAAACTGCATGTTATTATTAGCTATGATATATTCTCGCCGGAAGCACTTTGGTATGCTCGAAAGAGAGAAAAAAAAAACCCTATAATTGACTTTTGGTATTGTGTGAATGATGAAATGTGACTTTTGAAAGCTTTTTAATGCCGTTTCTTTTTCTATATATATTCTCGCCGGAAAAAATGGGGCATGAGAGAAGCCTGATTTTTAGGAGGGGTGTGAAATGGCACGTTTGTAAATTAAGGTAAGTTGTTAAAATAGGGGTGTTTTAGTCCTTTTACTGTCAAAAGGGGTTTTCACCAAGCGTTAGTTTTTGTGGGTTCTATTGTCTAAGAACTCTTTTACATGGGGGTTTTGGCCAAAATTCCCTAAAAAAAAATAAGTTAATGTTTTAGAAGAAACAGACTCTACAATACTTCACATCACCCATGATCCAGTGAATCTCATGATGACTGTAGTATTGCCCTTTCATTGTCGATTTGATTTGATTTTACTTATTTACCTCATTTGAACACAAGATTTAAATTGGAATTCAAAACTAAGATTTGAAATGGACCAAACAAACAGGCCTTGTGCTCACATGGGTTAGGTAAAGGGTCGACTGTTGACTCATGACTGCAATTGGAGGCTTCTAGAGGCCAAACCCTCACTTGCTGCCACCCAAACTCACTTGACTTTCATACAAATCACTTTAGCAGCAGTCTGCAGTCTCTGGTTTTTGCGCGAGTCAACTTTGATCGAGTCTTTTATGCCGTCGAGTCTGAGTGAGTCTTTTATGAAACTATCACGCGGTATTACAATCTGTCAACGAGAACAAAGCAAAATAAAATTATAGGATTAAAAGTGATTTATAATTTTATTTTATTTATTTTTATTAGATTATGACATTACATCAATCTTAATTTTTCTAGTAAACTACACATATTAAAACCATAAAGAATAAAATTTCTCCCTCTTTCGTCTTTATAGTTGCAAATCCAATACATTACGAGCTTCAGTTCCAAAGTACAGTTCTTTTCCTTCCCCATACTTTCTCAGCAACCAAACATGTCATAATCGTATGACTCTCATCTCAGTTTTTCTTTTCTTATCCTACATTTTCTCAGCAAACCATACGCAGCGTGATTGAATTCCTCTCCCAGCATTAGAAATATAGGATCCATGACGGCAATTTTAGAAGGGCCTGTTTTAGGATTAGCGCTTGGACAGTTGTTAAATCTCGTTATAGAGACAACGAAAAACGCAATTGGGTTCGAAATCAGACCTAAATCGCCTGGAATCAACATTGAAGTTGATTACTCCAATAATTAAAAAGATCGAAGAATTTAAGATGGAATTGGATCATCCCAGGGAGGAATTGGAGGACCTAAAGAACCAGTTAAAGAAAGGCGAAGAGCTTGTTCCCAAGTGCGCCAAGGCCAAAAACTGGTTGAAAGCCCACAAGAAATCACGTTACGCGAAAATGCTTCGCGACTTGGACGATACGATTCGAAGGTTCCTCGATACAATCATGCAAGCGCAACAGTCGAGGGACATCCTGCAAATACTGATGACCACGATGAGTATGGAAGCGAAACTCGATGGGATGGTGTTGTGTTGGTCGAAGGGTTGGGGTAGTAATCCAATTGGAGAAGTGTTGGGTTCGTGCGGGGTGCCTCAACCTCCGGCTCTCACTGTTGGATTGGATGTGCCTTTGAAAGAACTGAAGATGTGGCTGTTTGATGATGCTGGTAAGCAAGTGCTTGTGTTGTCTGCTCCTCCAGGATGTGGGAAGACCACCTTGGCGAAAAAGCTTTGTCATGATGATGAAGTTAAAGGTAGATAATATTTGAATGTTCTTTTAGTCCATATTACAGCCGTAAGAATATTTTCAGCACGTTCCTTCTATTGAAATTATACATTGCTCAGAAGAGCAACTGGATTTTTCTGATTTCTTAAAACCCGGTGACTTTCCATTTCAGCAAATTGCCTCATTTTTTTTCCACTCTATCTACACAATTGTGAGGATTTTGTGTTTTTTTGGGGTGGGGGATTCAGCCATATGACTTCATTATGATGTACTTACCTTGTTAATTTGTGTACCATAGTTCAGATGTTTTTCCAGGGTCAACTTTCTCACACAGTGTTTGGACAGGCAAATTTGGGGAGAACATCTTCTTTGTCACCGTTTCCAAAACGCCAAACCTGAAGGTCATCATACAGAAACTAATTGAACAGAAGCGTTATCAGGCACGTGAGTTTCAAAATGATGAAGAGGCACTCAACCAGTTGGGAGAATTGCGGAGGAAAATAGGAGCAGGCCCTGTACTTTTGGTCCTAGATGACGTTTGGGATGGATCAGAACCCCTTGTTGAGAAAATGGTGTTACAAATACCAGAGTACAGAGTTTTGGTTACATCAAGATCTGTGTTTCCTAGATTTAATTCTACACATAAGTTGAATTTGTTGGATGATAAAAATGCCATGACTCTTTTTTGTCACTCAGCATTCCCAGAAGATGGGCGCTCTGACATTCTAGACGAAGATCTTGTTAACGAGGTGCTTTCTCAATCTATGGGATACATGCATGCATGTAAATGAATGATCGTATACATTTTTTATTATCAATTTGCCAAAATCATGTTTTTTTATTATCAATTTGCCAAAATCATGGTTAGATGGTCTAATGGTCTATTACTGTTCTTTCACCGCTACAACTTTTGAGCACCAGAATCATAGAGTGAAGATTAAGAACTAGGGATTCTGTTAGTTATCTGCAATTCATTGTTAATTTCTTTGATTTTTGCATCCCTCCAAACTAAAATTGAATTTATTTGGTGGCACTGAATTGCAGATAGTGAGAGGCTGTAAGGGATTCCCTCTGGCTCTTACAGTGGTTGGCAGCTCACTCCGTGGGCAGCCTGCAGTGGTCTGGCAGAGTAGAGTGATGGAATGGTCTGAAGGTCAATCCATTTTTGATTCTGAGACTCATCTGCGTAATTGTCTCCAATCCAGTTTAGATGCCTTGGATGATATGGTTATAGTGAAGGAATGCTTCATGGACCTCGGTTTATTCCCTGAAGACCAAAGGATCCCTGCTGCTGCTCTCATTGATATGTGGGCAGAATTGTACAAACTAGATGATGGTGGTCAGAAAGCCATTTACTACCTCCATGAACTCTCCACCCGGAATTTGGCTAATCTTGTTGTCACAAGGTATGCTGGCTTCCTATTTGTCTTTGGAGTGATGAATTTTTCTCATTATATGATGTTTTATGTGTTAGTTTATTCATGTTGTCACTGCTTACTGCCACTAATAGCTGAACTGACAGCCAGATAATAAGAATAGGTTATCCCATAGCCTAATTAACCTTTTAATTAGGATTCATTGCTTATTTGAGCTGAACTCCAAGTACTTGGGATTAAGGCTTTGTTGAGTTGAGTTGAGTTGAGCTATTTGACATGCTGACAGCAAATTTATAGTTCTTAATTTTTTGTGTTCACTCATCTAGAAGGGCAGAAGGCTAACTATTACATAGAACTAGAAAGGAGACTGTGTGAGAAAATTAGAATTGTGGAGGAATTCTATACATTTTTGCTGTTTGCCCAACAGGGCTTGAATTCCATTATCCTCCATTTGGTTGCCCCGAGAAACTGGAAGGAAAAGATAGAAAGCAAATCTGAAACACCCCCACACCCCCCGCCCCCCTCCCCCTTCTCTTTTGCCCTGGTTTTGGTTCTAAAAAAAACTAAAAGATCACCTGGCATAGATAAGTTGAGTTAATCAATTTTCAGGAAAAATAAAAAAATGAAGAACAACTTCAAATTTTCCTTTCTTTCCTTTTTCCACAATATTCTTTGCAACCAAATGGAGTTTTAATGTGGACTCAATTTGGGAAGATGATTTTTTCTAGTTTTGTTCTTATATTCTTCATTCTGTGGGATGGCATCAATTATTCTTGCCCAGTCCCTCCCTTAGTGACCAATTTCTGCCTATTCACCAGGAAAGATGAAAGTCTGTTTGATGGCTGCTACAATGAGCACTTTGTCATGCAGCATGATCTTCTCAGAGAGCTGGCTATCTATCAGAGCAGCAAGGACCCCATAGAACAAAAGAAAAGACTAATTATCGATGTCACTGGAAACAATCTTCCCAACTGGTGCATGGAACTAAAACAGTTACCCATCAGTGCCCGCCTCTTGTCTATTTCCACAGGTTCGTCTCTCTCTCTCTCTTAAATGTGTCTTCCCAAATAATTACTCCATATCTGGTAGCTCTTTTCTTTCTCCCCCCTCCCCTGACATGCACGCACGCACTCTCATACCATATGGGATACTGCAGATGAAAAATTCTCCTCAAGCTGGTCTAACATGCAGCTAACTGAAGTCGAGGTTATAGTACTAAACTTTCAGACAACGAAGAATTACACATTACCAGAGTTCATGGAGAAAATGGACAAGCTGAAGGTTCTTATAGTCATGAATTATGGTTTATCCCCCACTCAACTAAGTAATCTTTCACTTCTAAGTTCATTATCCAATCTAAAGAGAATCAGATTAGAGCGCATTTCTATTCCTTCTCTTCACAATATACAACTAAAGAATTTGCAGAAAATATCCTTCAAAATGTGTGAGATTGAGGCTTTTAGGAACTGTACTACCCAACTTCCAGATACGTTTCCAAATCTCTTTGAGATCAACATTGACTACTGCAATGATTTGAGGAAATTGCCTGGGAGCCTCTGTGATATTGTCCACCTAAGGAAGCTCAGCATCACCAAGTGTTGTGAGTTATCTGAACTGCCTGAAAGAATCGGCAATCTGGCAAATTTAGAAGTGTTGAGGCTTCATGCCTGTATCAAATTGTTAAAGTTGCCAAGCTCAATTGGAAACCTCCATGAGTTAAGCTTTCTTGATATATCTGACTGTCTAAGCATGGAGAGATTGCCAGAACAAATGGGTCAGTTGTGTAACTTAAAAAAGCTCCACATCAGAGGATGCTCGAGCTTGTCCGAGTTTCCACCATCAATTAAGGATCTCGAGCAATTAAAGTATTTGTTCTGTGATGAAGAGAGAAAGAGTCTATGGGAACATTTCATGTTCGATCTCCCCAATCTGAAGATACATGTGTTTGAGGAAAATGTTGACCTTTTCATCAAATTGGCTTCACAATCCTCGTTTTGAGTAACATCAGTTCTCTGAACTGTTGAAGCACCTATGGTGGTGCTTTGGACTGGGTTCTGTTGTGTTATGTTTGATGAACTCTTTTGGTTATCCTCATTAGTGATATTTACATACATTACACATGAGCAGTGTGCTGATGTTGTAGCTCTCATAGATTTTTTCTTTTTTTTTTTTTTTTTTTTTTTTTTTACGTCCTCCTCATTTCTCTTCTTTGTTTCATCATCTTCTGTTTCACTCTGGCTCCGTTATTAAAAGGAAATTATGTGATACCATAAATTAGTTCTAGATTCTTAACAATGGGTCTCACTTGACTTTTCTCTCTCTCATCTTTAGTAATTTCATTTTTTTAAAAAATTCTTTTAAACAGTGGTTTTACTTGATTTCTCCTTCTATCTTTAGCATTTTTATTTTTATTTTCTTTTAGTTTCATTTTTCAAATGGTTTATACAACCTGCCCCCTGACTTTCTCAGTTCCTCTCTCTCTCTCTCTCTCTCTCTCTCTCTCTCTCTCTCTAACTAAAATTCCTTTCTTTTTTTATTTATTTTATATACACATAAAAAATTAACAATTATTTTTTTAGTTCATGTGAGGCTATGATAAAGTCCTGAATAGAGCTCTTTGCCATCTTTTTTTTTTTTGCACGTCCCATTCTTGCCTTCTTTGTATAATTGGATCATATTAATATCATAAAAATTATTAACCAAAAAAGAATCTTGATAAAAATTATTTAGAATCAATCAAACAATAGGTCCAATTAAATGTTACTTGTACTTAAAAGATCAATTCATTTGAAAGGATTTTGGTCATTTGGCTGAAAATATATTGTCAAAAATCTTGTAATCGTCTTAATAATTCAATTAAAATTGCATTAATCGAACGCTTAAGATTATTTAACTAAACTAATTTTTAAAAGATGTAACAGATTTAATAGGATCCACTATTTGGAAGGTCTAAGTGAATTTCTAATGACAATGGACTTGATATTATAAAAACGCATGAAAGGGAGTATGATTGACAAGGCAAAGGATCTTTGTTGATAAGTCTCACTAATGCTTACTTTTTTTGCGACCTCCATCCCATCCTTAAGTGGGAGTGGGAGTAGGATAAGAAGTGTCCAGACGGATTGGATTCGAACCAAATCAAGGTATGTCATAATTCAACCCATTAAGAAAACATTTTGATCCAATGATTTGGTGCATCAATAATATATATATAAATCGATAATAATATATCAATAATATAATAATCCAGACCCAAACATGTTTTGGTTTTTTGCTCGATTCAATAATCCTACAAAATGTAGAACTTACAAACAAGTTCTAAATTTAAAGAGAGAAAGAGGAAAAATTATGAATTTCTAATTACCATGGGATGAGACACAGAAAAAGAAAGGTCTACAAATGGTATCGACCATCAGGGACGGACCTACACTTAGGCCTGAGGTGGCCATTGCACCCCCCCCCCCCCCCCCCCCCCCCTCTCACTTCCAAAAAATTGTCTTGATAAAGTATCGTTTGGTGACCAGATTCGAAGCTAATACTAAAACAAGGTATTACCTGTTAACTTGTTACAAATGGATTACCAACCTACTATGAAATGACTACTAAGGGATTTGGTTTTGGTATTATATTGCTAAATGGTCACCAAAACGTAATTTACTAGTTTCAGTTTTTTAGGCACAATCTAGGAATGGTCCCTCCCAACCAGTACAATGGTTCCTCACATGATCTCTTAAAAGTCAAATAGGCAACTTATATCCAAGGATAAAAAGCTAAAATTAATATATACAAAAGGTAAAATGTTTAAAATAATTAACAAAATACAAATACCTTCTCCTATCGATCATATTAGCTTTTTTTTTTTTCTTTTTTTTAAGATTTACCCCAGATTTCTGTCAAACAAAATCATAGAGCATATTAGAGGGTAACGGTTGGCGGAAAACATCTTACCGGAGAAAATCATTGCTCAATTTCTACATATTAAGGTACACTTTTTTGGTTTTTTTTTTTTTTTAATCTTTTATTTATTTTTTTGAAACCCTTCTTCAAATTTATTGATAATGTCAACCCCTCTTTTTCTTCTTTTTTTTTTTTTTTTTTTTGGTTTTTTGTTTGTTTGTTTGTTTGTTTTGTTTTATTTTATTTTGTCATGGTTTTAGAAAAGTATAAGTAAGGTCAAGTCATTTACCTTCCATTCAATGTATTAATATATCTAATCTTGAATCTTAGTATAGTTTTCATACTTGAAAGGTAAAACTTTTATTATTCATATTTTGGCCACCCCTGAGATAAAATCCTGGTTCCATCCCTGTCGACCATGATGACTCCACGAGTCTGCTTTAGAAAGTCCAGAAAGGTCCAATAATTGATATACACTACAAGTAGATTTCAATAATTGAGTGGTGTTTACCGTACCTCTACAGTAAATCTATAGCAACATATATATATATATATATATATATTAAAATCAGATGCATTTTCTGTTGGTTGGTTTTTATGTTTGAGTAGTTTTTTTTTTTTTTTTTCTTTTCATTGCCACATTAATACAATGTGATTTTTATAATTTCTTAAATGTATGCCAAATAAATAAGCACATCATTTGGAAAATATTAAGAAAAGATTTATTCTCTCCTTAAAAAAAAAAAAAAAAAGGGTCTGGCAAGGGAGGGTTGAGGTTGAGACAGGTCAAGCACTTGGAATTTAACACCGTATATTGATTACAGGTAATGTACCTTAAACCATCGAAGGTAGTAGTTTAGTAGCACTTGGTTTACATCCAAATGGTTTGGTGGATGGTAGGTTCTAGGGTTGAAGCCCGCAATGAACAGTGCTTGTGATTATTATCACGCCACTTAAGTGTCCACTAGTATTTTAGGTGGGACTATATTAGATTATCACTCAACTAGCATGAAGGAATAATTATGATTTTCTACTTTACAGTCCGTATAAATCCCTCCTGACATTAGTTCCAATTGATTAGGATACCATTATGATCAAACCTAAGTAGAAAAATTACTCTGATTCTCCCTCTCATCCTTTTTTCTTTAAAAGGCTAAAAAGAAAAACCATAGCTCACTTAAAGCCCTAAGACACGGAAAGAAAAAGGAGCGAATTTAAATACCTACTGCACTTTGTTTTCCACGGAAAAAAGACGCATATACATAGCATTTTCCAAGAAGTTGCATAGAAAATTCTTCCCAAACTGGTCCTTCTTTGTGTAATTGGAAATTTATCACATTTTTACTCAAATTTGAATTTGATATAGATTTTTAGTAAGGGCGGGAGATGCTCTTATCAAAATAATTCTTCTTGAAGGTCCTCTTTTTTTTTTTTTCCTTCTTTTTTTTTTTTTTTTTAGAGTAAGGTTATTGCTAACACATAAAGTACTCAAAGCTTCTCCATTAGTTTATACTTTTTGAGGTTTTATGAAAAATATAAAAGGTTTTTACGAAAACTAATAGCATTGTTCACCTAGAAAACATCATTCTGAACAACTTTGTAAGAGAACTTTTTCCAAAATTTATCATTTAAGCAGACTTTTTGGCCATTTACAATCTCTATTTCATTTTCTATGAAAAATTACCAAAAAGTTTACTTAAATGACAAGTTTTGGAAAAACCTTCTTCTACAAAGTTATCCGGAATGATGTTTTCTAGTAGACTATGTGATTAGGTTTTCATAATTTTCTTTATAAATATTTTACATAAAACGTTAAAAATATAAATTAAATAAGGGGCTTTGAGTATTTTATGTGACGGTAATAGCTTAGTCCTATTTTTTATCTTTTTATTTTATTTTATACTTCGTCTTTTTAGTTGCAAATCCATTATTAACGAGCTTCGGATTCGACCTGATACTCTGTTTGGTTCGCCAAGAAAGCTGAGGGAAAGAAATACAAAATTAGATTCTACGGAGTATTTTTATGATGTTTTGGTTTCCGGAATATGAGCGGCTGACCTCAACTTGATCAAATTGTCTGATTTACTCTCAGGTGAGTGAAGATTTTTTGCTTTCTCAGCTCCCAAACACTGAAAAAATGTGAAGTTTCAAAACGTTAATTTCTTTTATTTTCTTCTCCTACACTTTCCCATCAACCAAACATAGCATAATTGTATTAATCTCATGTCAATGGAGCTTTTTTTCCTCATTGGTCCCCAAATACACCTCAGATTCAAAATTTTAAATTTTCCTTTCTTTTTCCTACACTTTCTCAGCAACCAAACGGAGATAATTCAAATCCCTAGCATTAGAGTATTGTGCTGAAAAATAGAATCCATGGCGTCGGTTTGGGCTGCTGTAGGAGCAGTGATTGGAGAGTTGTTAAAAACCGTTGTCGATACAAAGAGCAGGGCAGTTGGGTTCAATTCAGACCTAAATCGCCTAGAATCAACCCTAAAGTCGATTAGTCCAATTATCAAAGAGATAGAAGAATTAAAGAAAGAATTGGATCGTCCCGATGAGGAATTAGGGGACTTAATCGAACTCTTAAACAAAGGCAACAAGCTTCTTCTTAAGTGCTCGAAGATTTCTCGATGGAATTCTTACAAGAAACCCCATTACGCGAAAAAGCTTCAAGAATTGGGAGAGTGTATTCTTAGGTTCTTTCATATAAATATGCAACTAATGCAAGCTCGACAAACGAGGGACACTATGCAAATTTTGAAGGAGGTGCAGGACATGACTTCAAAGCTTGATGGGTTAAACAATCCAATTGGATTATTGGGTTCATGCCGGGTTCCTGAACATCAACCTCTTACCGTTGGACTAGATGTGCCTCTCAGAGAATTGTCCGCTTCCTGGAGGATGTGGGAAGACCACGTTGGTGAAGATGCTTTGTCGAGATGAGGAAGTTAAAGGTAATTGATAGAGAATCAGTATCAAGGGTACACAATCTTTATACACAACTATTGACGCAAGCTGATTTATCAAATAGTGAGCGTAGCTTAGTCACGCCAACTTTTTTGGAAACTTTGAATCCATTGTATCAAAAATTGTGTATTAAAGTTGTATCCCTTGATTCTATACCAATTGATATGTATAGTGGTATATATACTGTCTTTGCGCTCATGTTATTTGGTTTCTTAATACTCAATTGCTTGAAGTAACCTTAATCTGCAAACTTGTCAATGCATTTTCTCATTATTAAGTTGAATATTTGCTTCCAACTTAGAGCTCTTTCTAGGTTACTACTGAAAATATGGGATTCAAACTTTAATATTTATTTTCTTTTCCCACAATTTCCCGGCAACCAAACCGAAGTGTGACTGAAATTCCTCACTTAAGTATAGAATCCATGGTGTATCTTTTTGCAGGGGCTGCTTTGGGAGCACTGTGTCTTGAGTCGTTAAAAACCGGTTTACATGCAAAAAACAAGATGGTTGGGTTCAATTCAAGCTTACGTCGCCTCAAAGCAACACTAGAGTCAACTATTCCAATAGTTAAGGAGATAAAGAATTAAAGGAAAATTTGGATCATCCAAAGGAGGAATTAGAGGGCTTAATCGAACTGTTAAATGATGGCGAGAAGCTTGTTCAAAAGTGCTCGAATATCTCTCGCTGGAAATTTTGGAAGAGGACAAAAGTATATGAGGAAGCTTCTCAAATCGGATACTTCTATTAAGAGGTTCGGTAGTATAAATATCCCTCTTCTGCAATGCAGGGACAATCTGAAAATTTTGGTGTTGAGGAAGGAGGTCAGTGCAAAATTCGATCGAATATTGAGCCAACCAAATGGTGGGTCTAACAATCCTGATTGGGTTTTTGGGTTCATGTGGGGTTCCTGAGCCTCCGCCTCTTCAGGTTGGATTGGATGTGCCTCTGAGAGATTTGAAGATGTGGCTACTTAACAATGGCACACAAGTGCTTGTGTTGTCTGCTCCTGGAGGATGTGGGAAGACCATGCTGGCAAAAAAGCTTTGTATAGATGAGGAAGTTAAAGGTATCCATATGAACACCATTTTTTTCTTATTTTTTGTGTAATTTTGTTTCCTGATGCTTACTTGCTTCAAGCAACCAAAATCTGCAAACTTCGTGATGCATTTTATCGTTAATAAGTCAAAACGTTTTGTTCCCAAGTTAGAGATTTTTCCAGGGCAGCTAATTGCGAGATTTATCGATATTAACTTTTGGTTCTTGGATAGAATAAGGAAAGGAAGGATAATACATTGTTAAGTGTTCAAGAAAGGAATCCGTTTGCCCATTTCTAAGAATATTCTTTTGCCATCCCTTATGATTTATAGGAACTAAATATAGCATGACATTATCAAGCCATAGATTTTCTAATGAGCAATTGCATGAAATTTATGTTCTCTAAATGGTATTGAATTGAGTTAAATTGCATGCACACTTGAGGATTCAGAATTCTGTAATAAGGCTATTCCAAGATTTTATGATTAAATTGTTAAATTCAAAACAGACCTCAGTCAAATTGGTGCAGAATTTTAATCATATTTGGATGTTTTGTTTGTTTCTTTTAGTCTGAGAGCCATAAGAATATTTTCATCAAATTCCTTCTATTGAATTTACTTCCTCAGGATAGCAATGTGATATCCTGAGGAAGTAAAAGGTTGGCTCTAAATGTTTTGTTTTGTTTGTTTCTTTTAGTCCGAGAGCCATAGATCTACTCATGAGCAAATGCATGAACCTCTAAATGTAATCGAATGCTATTTAATTACATGCACACATAAGGGTTCAAATTTCTGCTAGAAGGCTATTTCAAGATTTAATGATTGAATCAAGCATTTTTCATGATTATTTTGACAGTCTTTGCCACACCTTCAAAAGGTTGGCTCTTCTTTTAAAGTTTGAAATGGGCACAGGCCTTTGTCATGTTGGTCTGGAATTTTAATGCACAAGGTTCCTCTAATATTTGAATGTTTTTTTCTTATCTTTTGTCCATAGAATAGCCATAAGAATATTTTCAGTGTATTTGTCTTGTAGAAATTATTTCTCAGCAGAGTAACTGGATATTTCTGGTTTCTTAAAACCTGGTGACTTTCCTTTTTAGCATATCAACTCATTTTTCTTTTTTCCTTCTCTATCTATATTTTCTTTGTGGGGATTAAGAGAGGGAGATTCAGCCATATGAATTCATTATTGTGTACTTATGTTGTTTGTGTACCATAGTTCAGATGTTTTTCCAGGGCCAACTTTCTTATACAATGTTTGGACAGGAAAATTTGGGGACAACATCTTCTTTGTCACTGTTTCCAAAACGCCAATTCTGAAGGTCATCATAAAGAAACTAATTCAATATAAGGTTTCTCAGGCACCTGAGTTTCAAAATGATGAAGATGCAGTCAACCAGTTGGAACAGTTGCTGAAGCGAATAGGACCAGGTCCTGTACTTTTGGTGCTTGATGATGTTTGGTCCTGGATCAGAATCCCTTATTGAGAAATTTGTGTTCCCAATATCAGATTACAGAATTTTGGTTACATCAAGATCTGTATTTCCTAGATTTGGTTCTCCATATGAGTTGAAATTGTTGAATAATGAAGATGCCATGACTCTTTTTCGTCACTCAGCATTCCCACAAAATGGGCGCCCTGACATTTCAGATGATCTTGTTAACCAGGTGCTTTCTCAATCTATGAGATGCATGCATGCATGTAAATGAATGAATGTATACATGGTTTATTATCTATCTGCCAAAATCAAGTTTGCATTTGCACTCAAATTTTGCTTAGATGTTATATTACTGTTCTACAAGTAGTCACCACAAACTCAATCAAATGTATAAAATTATATAATTTTAACTTCTGAACTAAAATATTCTAATCGTACTCTATGTTAATCATTTTTCATCTTTCAGGAAAAAATCATGACTTTTAGATCACTAGGCTACTGGGACCTTGGCCACTTTCACTGCAATTTTTGAACACTAGAACCATTTTAGTGAAGATTAAGAACTAGGGATTCTTTTAGTAATCTGCAATTGTGTGTTAGTTTCTTTGGTTTTTGCATCCCTCCAAACTATAGTTGAATTTATCCGGTGGCACTGAATTGCAGATAGTGAGAAGCTGTAAGGGATTCCCTCTGGCCCTTGCAGTAGTTGGCAGCTCACTCCGTGGGCAGCCTGTTGTGGTCTGGCGAAAGAGAGTGATGGACTGGTCTGAAGGTCAATCCATTTTTGATTCTGAGACCGAGCTGCTTAATCGTCTCTAAAGCAGTTTAGATGCCTTGGATGATATGTTTATAGTGAAGGAATGTTTCATGGACCTCAGTTTATTTCCTGAAGACCAAAGAATCCCGGCTGCTGCTCTTATTGATATGTGGGTGGAATTGTACAAACTAGACGAAGGCGGTGTGTATGCCATTTCCTACCTCCACGAACTTTCCAGCCAGAATTTGGTTAATCTTGTTGTCACAAGGTATGCTGGCTTCCTGTTTAATTTTTCTCATTATGTGATGTATAATGTGCTAGTTTATTAATGTAATCACTATTAGTTGCCGCTAATAATATCCTGCAGCTTAACTGACAATAAATATAATACTCCCTCTGTTCCCTCTGTCCCCTTTGTTGAGTTGAGCTTATTTGACATGCTGACAGCAAATTTATATCTTGTAAGCTTTTTGTGTTCATTCATACAGAAGGCCAATTATTACATAGAACTAGAAAGGGGACTGTAAAAGGAATTTACAATTGTTGGGTAATTCCAACTACTCTTAATCTCTACATTTTTGTTGTTTGTCTAACAGGCACTTTAATTCCATTATCCTTCATTTAGTTCCTGAGAAACTGGAAGGAAGAGAAAGGAGAAGCAAATCTGAACACTCCCCCCCCCCCCCCCCCCTCCCCTCTTCTCCCCAGATCTTTTCTCTTTTGCCATGGTTTTGGTTCTCAAAAAAACTAAAAGATCATATATGCAAAGCCTAGTACAGTTACCTGCCATAGATCAGTTGAGTTAATCAATTTTCAAGAAAAAGAAAATTGAAAAACTTCAAATTTCCCTTTGTTTTCTTTTCTACAATATTTTTGGCAACCGAATGGACTAATGGAGTTCTAATGTGGAATTGTGGACATAAATTCAGAAGAAAATTTTTCTTAGTTTTGTTCTTATATTCTTCGATCTGTGGGAGAGGCATGGCATCAGTTATTCTTGCACAATCTCTCCCTAAATGACCAATTTCTGCCTATGCACCAGGAAAGATGAAAGTGAGTTTGATGGCTACTACAGTGAGCACTTTGTCATCCAGCATAATCTTCTCAGAGAGCTGGCTGTCTATCAGAGCAGCCAGGACCCCATTGAGCAAAGGAAAAGACTAATTATTCACATAAGTGGAAACAATCTTCCCAACTGGTGTATGGAACTAAGCCAGCAACCCATCAGTGCTCTCCTCTTGTCTATCTCAACAGGTTTGCCGCCCCTTCTCTCTCTCTGTCTCTCTCTCTCAAACGAGTTTTCCCACATAATATCTGGTAATTATTTTCTTACTGCCCCTGATTCTTCCCCTCCCCCGCCCCCCCAAAAAAAAATAATAATAATAATCTAGAAACGTACACATGCACTCTCATAGCATATGTGATATTGTCTGCAGATGAAATGTTCTCCTCAATCTGGCATAACATGCAACTACCTGAAGTCAAGGTTCTAGTACTGAACTTTCGGTCAAAGAACTACACATTACCAGAGTTCATGGAGAAAATGGACAAGCTGAAGGTTTTGATAGTCATGAATTTTGGTTTCTCCTACACCGAACTAAGTAATCTTTCACTGCTTGGTTCATTGTCCAATCTAAAGAGAATCAGATTAGAGCACATTTCTATTCCTTCTCTTCACAATATACAACTGACGAATTTGCTGAAAATATCCTTCATAATGTGTAAGATTGGTCAGGCTTTTAGGAGCTGTACTATCCAACTTCCAGATATATTGCCAAACCTCGATGAAGTCAACATTGACTACTGCAGCGATTTAGTGGAATTGCCCGCAAGCCTCTGTGATATTGTCCACCTAAAGACGCTTAGCGTCACCAACTGTTGTAAGTTTCCTGAACTGCCTGAAAGAATCGGCAATTTGGCAAATTTAGAAGTGTTGAGGCTTCATGCCTGTATGGCCTTGTTGGGGTTGCCAAGCTCAATTGGAAACCTCCATAAGTTAAGCTTTCTTGATATATCTGACTGTTTAAGCATGCGAAGATTGCCAGAACAAATGGGTCAGTTGTGTAATTTGAGAAAGCTCCACATGAGAGGATGCTCGAGCTTGTCTGAGTTGCCACCATCAATGAAGGATCTCCTGCATTTAGAGGTTGTGATCTGTGATGAAGAGACAAAAAGTCTATGGGAATATTTCACGTTCAATCTCCCCAATCTGAGTATATATGCTCCCGAGGAAAATATGGACTTAAATTGACTTCACAATCTTCATTTTGAGTAACATCTCTTCTCAGAACTGTTTGAAGCAGCCTTTGGTATGTGAATATGTTTTGAGGTTTCTCCTACATTTTTTTTTTCTTGGGTGATGATTCTTAGAGCAAGGTCATGTAAGGGCATTATGACACCAAAATCCTATGGCCATCAGTTCGTGCTTACACAAGCACAAGGTTATGTGGATTTGGATTTGCTCACGTTAGGCCCCCAAAACTAGGACTGCTCAAGTTGCCTGCGCGAATGGAAGGCCACGTGGACAGAAGCAAATCCAAGGGCTGGGATTGAAAACGGATGAAGCTGTGCAGAATTGGCTAACACCGTTGGGGAGGATGGAAGTGCATCAGGAAACGGTGCTGTTTTCACCTGCAAAAACAAAACTAAAAGCAAAAGGGGGGGAGCAGGATTCCAGATCTGGTTTTTGATTTTGGCTCCTCCTCTCTCTCTCTCTCTCTCTCTCTCTCTCTTCTCCATTTTTGAATCCACTCCTCCTCTCCGCTCTTCCTCTCCGGTGAAAATAGATCTGGTGTGGAATGCCCCCTCGATGGCTGTGGTGAAGCTTTTCCCCACCGGCAACCTCATTCTCTTCTCCATTGTCGCTAGTAGTCAGTCCCCCGAAGCCTGACGGTGAGTTAGCAATCAGTCTCCATTCTCGCTGGCAGTTAGTCCCCTGAAGCCCGACAGTGAGTTAGGGTTTTCAATTATTATTTTATTTTTTTGGCTGCCAATTGGGGATATGCTTGTGTGCGTCCTTTTTTTTCTTTTTTTTTTTTTTTTATTTAAGCATAATATTGTGTTAATGGCCTGTAGTAGTTGATTTATTCCTTGTTAGCGGAATTTCTTTTTTTTTCTTCTTTTTTTTTTTCTTTCGCTGCCAATTGGGGTTTTGAAGCTCAACTAGATGTGGACCAACGTGGTGAGTTAATCGTATCAAGGGCAGATGTAAAATGCATTAGGTGGTTGTGCTCTGAATATGCAAGAAATAGAATTGTGTCAAAAAAAATTAAAAAAAAAATTGATTCTCGGCTAGTGTAGAATTAAGGAATTTTGAGTGTAAAAAAAAAAAACTTGATTCTCTTTCAAAAACTTGATGCTTAATTGTGACAATTTCTTACAGCTATTTAGTTGTGAGCTTTAAAACAGATCAAACATTCTAATATTTTGTATCAAACATACACCATGTGGCTAGGTGAAATCACTTCTCTGGAAAATGAGTTCTCTAGTGGTCTCTGTACAAATACTTTTATGCACTCCAGTTATTAAATCAATGTAAGATGAAGGAGAAGAAGATACCAGATAAATCCTCAAGATGATTAATGACACAATAAAAAGTGTTCCTGTCCCAGCAGCTAGCACAAATCTTAAAGGTTCCTGCAAGATTGGAGATGGAGAAAGTGTTATTTTTTTATAGTAGTAGAAACCTGGAAGATTTGAAATAGATAAATTATTAAATTTGAATAGGGACATATATATATTTCAGCAAACAAAAAATTCCTAGTGGTACATAAAACCCTTCTTGAGATATTGTGATGATGTGTTCACACTTTGATTACTTTGTTTCTTTATTTTTTATAAGTTCATTTTTTTCCATGCATGAAGATGAAGCCTACTTTTACTGCTTTTTAGCTTTTTAATTAATTACAATGGAAGAGTCTTAGGTTTCATCTGGTGTTTGAGAAAATAGATATTGGAAATGGTAATAGGAAGCCTCCCTTAAAATTGTGCTTGGAACACTAGGATGTAATTTTTTTTTCTTTATTATAACAATTCCACTCTTATTCAAATTGATGGAAGATCACAGCCTTTTTTTATTATTGGAATGCCTTTTTCTAGGAGAGAGGCTGGAGATAACCGCTTTATTTACCTTATGCTGTGCAATTTATCTAATAATATACCTTATCATTGTTTTATTCAGAATGTCATGCAGCCTAACCCAACGGCATGGACATCAGTTTTTTTTCCTTATTTTTCAGTTAAGACAGAGTGTTATCTTATTTAATACATCATCTTTTCTGTGCTCTGATCCGATCAGCTATTTTTAGCTGTTACTGGTTCTTTACTGGTTCCTTCTATTTCTAACAAGTGTTAAATAATCCAAAGAACATGAAGAAAAAGAAAATTAGAAGTTCAGGATGGGGTTTCTTCCTATATTTCGTGCATTACAAATGCTAAAGTTGACAAAGTAAATTGATGCTCTCAGAAGAAGGATTAATTTAGGTTGGATGTTGAGAAGGGCCTACTTGAGTGATACTCTTGATAATTACCAGAAAGATTAAAAAATCTGCAACAATACATATTAAGGCACTAACAATTCTGGATTGCTGATGCAATATTTGAACTTGTCTTAATTGTGTTTCATTTTCAGGACTGATTTGTTTTATGTATAGAAATTTAAGTTTGGATTCTCTGAGCCAAATGTTTCATATATTGCCTAAATGAACTGTGCTGTCTGAAATCATCTAAGCGAGAAAAATAAGTAAATGTGTCATCGGTGAAAATACTCAAAAGCGAAATGATAACCACAATTATAACATTGCTTTTAAGCATGTGCATAATTAGTTTATCAAGCCAATCATGGAAATTTGAGTGTAGATAGTTCTAGAAATTTAATTATGTGACCCTATAGTGAGTTGATATGAAAATTTAACGAGGCATCTTTGGTGCATGTACCTCTTTAATTATGTGACCCTTGTAGTTATGTTTTATATTTGATATTAACTTATTTTATTTGAAACATCATTTTTCACTTACACAATGTAAGTCCTATGTAGATTCCGAGGTGCAAGGTGCTTGTGCAATGGGTCAATGAATATTTGGCGCAATTGCAAAGGGATAGTAGACTAGCACAACAAATGGATTGGTATGAAAATGTGCGCACTCCATCTCAAGTGATTGAGTAATTGCAATAGCCAACAAGTGAGGACGTGGGGAGGAGATACATCCACAGCAAAAAACATCAAGTCTTGGTAGATGATTTTTGTTACGATGGATTTTTTATTGTTGAATGGAATGATGTATAGGATATGTTGATTTTATTAATGATTGAATTGTTTGATGTTGTTCAGGTTTAATAAGTTGATAACTTGGGATGTCCTGATTATAGAAAGGGTCATGCCGAATTTTACAAAAAATTTGGTGCCTTTTATTTGTGAATTTATTTTTATTTTTATTTTATTTTTTTGGTATGCTCTATTTGGGTCTAGCCATTATAAATTAAGTGAAAAAAAAAAAAAAAAAAGACGGAACACATTTCTCTCATGGTAATGATTGTTCCAATTGTTCTATAAAATCCCAAGCCACTCGTATCACATCGGATATGAACTAAGCCAACTCAATCGTGATTTGGAGTACTTAGCCTTGCTTAGAGCTCATTAGGGGTACTCGTTCATTAGCATAAACAAGCTAATCTTAAGCTTTAGCTGTACTCCTTCATTAGGTGTACCACATTAAAGAACCAATGTCAAATCTAAGTAGTTCAAAATGCACTCAAGCTTTAGCTGAAATCAAAAATGCTTTTTGGGTCTATTGAACTGAGCATCAACAATGCACTACTTGGCTCAGTCGTTTCTTTCCACAAATTGTTTAGCCTAATGATGACATCTTTCTACTAATTGCAACGCTTATGATTTAAAAACCACCAAAGAGCTATGGTTACCAAGTGGTCTTAAAATAATTACGGCAATAATGCTTCCCTTTTGTTCCAAACAATAAGCATCACTTGAATGACAATTGAAAGAAAATTATAATTAATTGCAAACTAGATTTTGATTACTGCCTTAAGTGGCATAGAAAAATTCAAAGAGCCAAATGCACTAGACAAAGGCTTGAACAAAAAAAGAAGAAAAAAAAAGGGGCAATGGACATGGGTAACATTGTGCGCAATCTTATGCATGCATTAACAAGGGCAGTATTTTGATAACATTGTTTTAGAGCCTTTTTTAGCATCCTTTGATTGAACGTCATGAAAATGAAATGATTAAGTTATAATTTTTTTAGAAAATTTGGCATAACCTTATCTATAATAACGACATTCCAAATTATCGACTAATCAAATCTGTACAAAATCAAACAATTAACTATTCAGAAGCCCAAAATATGTAACTATGCAATCAAGGAATTGTTTATTGGAAATAAAAGTATGAATTCGCTTGGAGAAGAATAATATGGATTCGTGCATGTGTCACTTGTGTTTTCTTGTACATATATATTTTCAAAAATATAAATAGCCCAATAATGCCAATCTAGAACCTAAACCAAAAAAAAAAAAAGCGCAGGGGGGGTGGGGAAAAAAAAAACACTTTCTTCATCATGCTAATGGTTAGAAAAATATTCCACTTCCATATCAAGGAAGACTTACTAATAACTACACTACCCAAACCAATCTTAGCCAAAAATTAAGTACACTACCCAAACCCTGCACAGCTAAAGCTTTAATATTAGCTAAGCAACAGATGGGGTGGTAATGAATTTAACGGTGTCAGCCTCCGACAATGCCACAAACAATTGCTGCAAATTCTTCTTGTAATCCAAGGTCTCATCATTGTAAATGTCCCCACAATTTGTTCACCAGCATCTTTATATCTTCTTTTTCCATGTTCTCTTCTACCCCATTATACCTCCATGGTTTTGATCCCTAAAAAAACTATGCATAGTATCAATATTAATCTCATTATAATATTGAATTTTAATGACTATTAACAAAATAATTATTGTATAAATAAGGAATGATTTGCAGCGGCACAATAGTGAACAACCTTCACTTTGTCAAGTTCAGTGTTCTTTGGGTGGTGCCACAACATGGTTAAACTGAGGTTTAAGAATATCTCAAAAGGGGTTGTGTTCATGATGGATTTGCTCCAGTAGATATCTATATTTTAAAGATACCTACATAGTACATAAATATCACTTCCCATAACAGCCAGGCAAGCAAGAAATAGGGCACCCACCCTATGACCCCAAGATTTTGGACTTCAGTCGAAAATTTGAGTGTAGATAGTTCTAGAAATTTAATTATGTGACCCTATAGTGAGTTGATATGAAAAATTAATAAGGCATCTTTGGTGCGTGTACCTCTTTAATTATTTGACCCTGTAGTTATGTTTTATATTTGATATTAACTTACTTTATTTGAAACATCATTTTTCACAAATGGGAGGGGAATGCAACTGGAATTAATTAAAGAAATACTTCTAACCAAATGCTAAATAGAAAGTTAACTTGAAACCTAACAAGTGCAAAGTAAGTGTAGGCTGACTATGGTGAGTGCATAGTCAGCCCACATTCATGAATGCAACTTTTGGAGTGTGGCGTGCGTAGCCATCATCCTTCATTGTGGACCGACAAAGAAATATGTATTTAACAAAACATCAAATTTATGCTGGTTAAACATGAGTGGAATTACTGGATCATTTTTATTTTTTTACCAAACAGAGACTTTGGGTTCCATCTAAGTTGGCAGAAAAAAGGGGTGTCACCTCACAGTATGGGAGTGTTCATGAAGTAATGCACAAAATGGATAAATAAGGAATTTCTAGCTAAACTATTTTTCTGAAAACAGCTACCCTTATAACAACGATGATGACTGTCACTCTTCTTATATAGCATTCTTTGTTTGAACAGGGCATCGATTTTATTGTGCTCCAAACACATGCAGTGGAAGTTCTCTCAAATGATTAACCAGAAATCCATAAATCCATCCTTTCTAAAAGAGCCATCAGCACAAATGACAGTATGAAATTGAGTAGACATTGTTTCCACCACAAGTTCAGAGCAAAAAAAATGCAAAACCCCAACTGGCAGCAAATAATAATAATAATAATAATAATTTGAAAACCCTAACTCACCACTGCCGTCGGCAGGGGGAAGGGCTTCACCACTGCCGTAGCTTTGCCACAGCCGTCGGGGGGAAGGAGGTTGCCGTCGGGGTAAGGACGTTGCCGTCAGCGGGGGAAGGGCTTCACCACAGCCGTCGCTTCTCCAAACCAAATCTGGTTTTTTTGCCTCACCACGAGGAGAGAGAGTGGAAGATGCGATAATGGAGGGGAGAGAGAGAGAGAGAGAGAAAGAGAGAGAGGAGGAGGAGGAGGAGGAGGAGGAGGAGGAGGAGGAGGAGCCAAAATCAAAAACCAGATGTAAAATCCCGCTCCCCCACTTTGCTTTTGGTTTCGTTTTTGCAGGTGAAAACGGCACTGTTTCCTGATTTACTTCCATCCCCCTTAATGGCGTTAGCCAATTCTGCACAGCCTCATCCATTTTCAATCCCAGCTCTTGGATTTGCTTTATCCACGTGGCCTCCATCGCGCGACAATTTGAACGTCCAGTTTTGGGGGCCAACTTGAGCAAATCCAAATCGTGAAGTGCTCTGGATCGGGTTCTATTGTGCAAGGCCTATTTGATAGGATGAGTGCCATTTCCTTGAATTTTTAGCGTTTTATTTGTTGAAACCGTTAGGTTTTTTCTATCTTTTTTGGTCATGTTTTTAAAAAAAGAGGATTTTGAGCCAGAGCATCAAATGAGTGCTGAATAATGACAGCAAATATTTTCCATATTTTTGGGGAATTACAGATTGGTCCCACTATGGACAAACAATTACAGACTTTCTAATAAATGGATTACTAACTTGACTAAGAATGATTACTAACTGCAATTATTTGCCCAGATCAATATGTAATTCCCCTTTTATTTTTAATGTTCCATTTTCTTCCCGAAGCATTTCCTGGGGTTCACACTAGTGATTTATTATATGATGAACCTCTGACAGTGGGCAGCATGAGCTAGTAGGAACTTGAGGATAGTGGATTGGAGGGAATCCAAACCCCAACTGTCTCGACCAATTATGATTTTTAAAATTTTGTATTACGTATGAAGAGAGTTGAACATTTTATACCACATAACAAATAAATTATGTCATGTTGGCTAGACACTCCAGTTGAATATAAAATCATTCCTATCATTATTTCATAGAAAGAAAAATTGGGGAATTGTAGATTGGTCAGGCTATAGCAAAGTATTTACAGTTAGTAATTATTTTTAGTTAAATTAGTAAATAGTAATAATTTATTACGAAGTTAGTAGTAATTTGCATTGAATTATAATTATTTTCTCGTAGTCCAATCCATCTAAAATTATTTATTACGAACTTGTATCATTTTATATTACTTAATTCCTCTTGTCAAACCTCAATGAGTCAATGAATCAAGTCATGATAAGTATTTCAAGGGAATACTTATTGATATATTATTTATATCAAGTGTTCAAAATGCCACAAAAGCATTGGTCCTTTTAGAAAGCCCAAAGCTAGAAGAGCTTGGTAATTGCACATATGGGATGTGAAGACTAGGAACTACATATATCAGGGATTAATCAAGTGCAATAACAGAATATCCTTGTCATCAAGGAAGAAAAAAATGTGGGTTGAGAGAGTTTAGAATATCAACCAAACATTGCGGGACCTTTGTAGTTGAGTGTGGTGTAAGGGTGGTGCCATTTAAAAAAAGAAAGAAAATATAAATAAAAAATTGAAAAGTCATGGGTCAACCATATAAAATTAGTCCATATATTGTTGGAAATATTAAACAAAAACATGGATGTCGAAAATCAAAATATGCAAAATATAATTTATAATAAAAGAAATAGACTTATCGATTGAGGCGTGTGCGAACACTGTCCTTAAGAGTTGATTTGCGCCCCTCGGAGTGAATCACTCGGTGCATCTAGGTCCTCTAGCGCCCCAACCCTCCAAGATACAACAATCGTGTTCCTTGTACACGTGCACTCGTAAGTACAAGAAACCGAACAGCTCTAGATCGTTCCATGGAAAATATTCAACAAAAAAATTGAAGAAGGATAGAAAAATTTTAATGAAAAGAAATTTATACATAGAGAGAAAAGAAGGATTGAAAAGCTTTCTAAAACTCTTGTAGTTTTTCCATCCCAAAAAAGAAGAAGAAGATGATCATTAAAACTATATCTCAAATGGTGAAAAAACCATTTTCTTTTTGTCTTACAAAAGAATATGTAACCCCCCAATAATTATATGCCCACTAACTCATAATAATGGACAAAATTAGTAAATGACATGATGGTCATAATATCACAAAATAATTAATAATAATTTGAATCACATATTTTTTATTTTATTTATAAAAAATACAACAATCCCCCACATGATTCAAATTATATAACAAAAAGTATAAGGAACATGAGAATGCAATGCATCGGTAGTGGTGTCTTTGGGACTATGAACCATACCTAGGATATGTGAGTGTGACTTACAGAAACATGGTGAAACTGTAAGTTTCTATGAACCAAAATTTCTTCTTATAGATCAATCAACTCACAACCCACATTATCCTCGAAATTTGAGCTGTTCTGATCGGGGTGGCACAAATAGGCCATGCGCCATACCTGGATATTCATGAGTGCTCTAGAGAACCTGCCTAAGCTCTCATAGGAAGCGGCCCCACTTCCACACCCATATAGGTGGATCCATCAAGTGTGCACTACAACTAAACACACCACCCAAATAGGACTATGGAATCCATTAAGAGTTAAAACTCAACCTTAAACGTTGCAGTTTGCACTATCTACACCATAGGAAGGGACACTCAAAATATATTATATAAATGATAGTGCACTCCAAGTCAACCAGTAATTTGTTATTACCCATATGAACCTACTTCCTGGGATCTCCATTCACATAGGTTGGGTTACTATCACTGTTGACCCTTGTTATAGGCATAAGTCCCATTCCCCTCGATGTATTATTCACTAAAAAGTGAATTAGTCAGAAGTTTAATAATTCTCATCTCTGACTCTCTAAACAACTGCTATTTAATATTGTGCTTCTAAGCACTACCCCATAAAATTATTTGCTCGAGCCAACAAATAATGAATAAGCACAAATCTCATTCATAAATATATAATTGTTGAGATTTTTTTTTTCTCTCAACACTCTCATAGCTTTTTACAAGCCAAGTCATCAATTCCAACCTCCAAAGTGGACAATGAGACATATCATCTTGGATAATTCCAAGGCACCATACCATATAGGCAATATAGGTCCACACATGGATTTCTTCTCATTTGAATCAAAGATTCAATCATCATCATCATCATAATCTGCAAATAATATAAGAAATCCATAAAATTGATGACTGTTAAGAAAGTCGTGTATACATATCACCTTTAATAATTTTTAAGTAAATATACCTCTCAGAAAGGGATATTCAAATTATGAATCATTGATTCATCTCACATCATTATATCATCAAATATTTAAATAAAAATATGCCATATAAAACTCATAAATTTTCAAAAATCATCATTATGATTTCTTTGAATCTCAACATTCAGTAATAACTTTGGTCAACGCAACAATATAAATAAGTATATATATGACCAATAATTTTAAAACATTTCCTTAGCCTCTGAATAACATAGTTATTCTCAAAATCATTAATAATTCACATATGGCATTCCCTCAATATATCACGTATAATTTCAATAGGTCTGAACTAACCCCATTTTCATCAATGAAAATCATAATACTCATTTTTATCTCTTTTTATTAATAAGAGACCAACATATAATATATTGAGAGAATTCAATAATTTGTAAATTTAAAAATAAATATATATTCTCATGTAAAATGTGTCTTCACAAGATATGCCCCCACAATTCAAGATATAATGTTTTGTTTACTAATTTTAATGCAATTTTAGCATTCACATAAACATCACATCTTATAATTTCCATGTAAATTATATTCATATAGAACAAATTTAAAAGTATATTTATTTTTCTATTGTCACACAATATATTTGTAATTGGACTCTTCAATTAGAAATTGAAATTTTGGATCGCGAGAAAAATTATAATCATGTCAACATATGATATTGCTATTCTAATCTCAGAAAATTAAATAGCATGAAAAATATTTATTTTGCGTATGACATGTCTCTAGAAAATCCATACTTAAAATAATATTATAATCTCGCCTCATATAATATTTTTCACATTGTTAAGAGATCCAAAAATATATGAGATGTGTATTTTTCTAATAATAACAAACTGATAGAGTAATACACCTTAAATCATACAAATATATCCAAATTACTCGAAATCAAATTTCTCAAAATTTTAAAAATGAGAAATTACATTCATAATAAAAATTCATATGTGACTTAACAACCAAATAACAAATGGTTAAAAACCATTCAGAAAACACGTTATTTTCAATCTCATTTAACTTCGGTTGGCTTACCAATTTTTTTTTTTTTTTAAATAAATAAATTTATCAAATTCGATATTGTCAACCCCCACAGTTGACCATACACGTTTTTTTTTTTTTTCAATTTAAAATAATTCTCATTATTTAAAAGACTATACATGTAAGCATCTAAATTCAAAATAAAATTTTGACAAAAAATCTCATTTATCATCTCATCGTCAAATTTTATTTTCACTATGTACATGGAAAAACCATACTCACATACAACATCCAAATTATATAAATATTTAAATATGACAATAGTATAATCTTTCAACCCATATTTAAAATGATAAGATTTATAAATATCATGCTCTTACAATTAAATTCAATCAACTTTGTATTGACTAAGAAGATATATGAATTTAAAATCTCTTTAAGCATGATAAATGAAATGTTAATTGGTAACATATATTCACTTTAATTACCCTTTGGGTTGAGATATTAATCAAATAAATAATTAAAGAAAATTATTATTGCAATTAAAGACATAGATTTATAACCGAACTCTAACGGTCAAAAGAATTTAATAGTATAATCATCATCAATATTTAATAATCCAACGGTCACAAAAAATTTAACCCCAAGAGTCAAACATTAAATTTCTAACGGCTATAAAAATTTTAATAGTCAATTGGTTACAAAAATAAATAATCAATTGATTAGCAATAATCAAACGTTATTGCTGAAAATTAAATCAAATTAATTAATATCATAAATTCTGTAACCGAATATAACAATTAACTCCAATAAATCCAAGAGTTAGAAATTAATAAAATTATGTTACTCTTTGAATTTTGAAAAATTCATTAAGAATATAATAATTTCATAGAAGTAGCATTTATACAATTAAATTTGAAAGCAACTCCTCACAAATTCAAGCACTATGGAAATGATATAATTTTGACATCAAAAATAAAATAATATGCATGATCAAAATTTTCAAATTTACAAGTGAATAGGATACATCCATTTGTGTAATTAAACTAGAATGGATATCGAAAAACTCTTATAAATTTATAATTCCCAATACAAGAATTATCACAACATGAATATATAATCGTGACATATAATTTAAACAAAATTTCTATTTGCTTCCAAAATCATAATTATTATATAGACATCATCATGAATTTCAATCCATATGTGAACGTTCTTTAAATTAATATAACACAATTTTATTTTTCATTTTCTCACATAAGATTTATTTCTAAAACATTGTTTCATGTTAAATCAGAAAATTCAAATTTAATTCATGTAGTAGAAGGTACATCTCCATTCTAAAAATAATTATATTTCAATTTAAAAATGAAAATTAACAAATAATAATCCATATCTAGAACAATGATTTATTTGTTATTCTCTTTTCATATGCAAGAAAATTAAAACATCATATAACTACAAAGAGAAGAGTAATCATCGTATATATACTCCACATGAATCATACAAACAAAATCATCACTTTTTCTAAATATTTGAGATTGTATACGAATCCTTTTTTCATATAAATTCAAACAATAATATAATCAATAAATCTCAAATAGCGGGAATAACATCTTTCTAAAAACAATTCTATATATCAATTCATTATGATATGATTCAATCTCACACACCTCAAAAAATAATATTATGTAAAACAATAGAATATTTTGAATTAATTAGAGACTAAAATAAAATAAAATAAAAACTCATCCAGCTACTTCTTGTGATAAACCATGAAAAACCAATGACTCAAAACAACATAGGATTCATGTAAATCATATACCAAACAATCATATCAATTGATTAACGGCACCCAACAAGATCAACTCTTAAGATTGTTGGAAATATTAAACAAAAACATGGATGTCGAAAATCAAAATATGCAAAATATAATTTATAATAAAAGAAATAGACTTATCGATTGAGGCGTGTGCGAACACTGTCCTTAAGAGTTGATTTGCGCCCCTCGGAGTGAATCACTCGGTGCATCTAGGTCCTCTAGCGCCCCAACCCTCCAGGATACAACAATCGTGTTCCTTGTACACGTGCACTCGCAAGTACAAGAAACCGAACAGCTCTAGATCGTTCCATGGAAAATATTCAACAAAAAAATTGAAGAAGGATAGAAAAATTTTAATGAAAAGAAGTTTATACATAGAGAGAAAAGAAGGATTGAAAAGCTTTCTAAAACTCTTGTAGTTTTTCCATCCCAAAGAAGAAGAAGAAGATGATCATTAAAACTATATCTCAAATGGTGAAAAAACCATTTTCTTTTTGTCTTACAAAAGAATATGTAACCCCCCAATAATTATATGCCTACTAACTCATAATAATGGACAAAATTAGTAAATGACATGATGGTCATAATATCACAAAATAATTAATAATAATTTGAATCACATATTTTTTATTTTATTTATAAAAAATACAACATATATATCTGGCTAGAAGAAGCCTTAACAAAATGATAAATTTACTTACTCTTTACATTGGTTTTAGATGGTGAGATATCCATGGCATGTGTGTATTAATTAATTAAAAAAAAAGTATTTTATGTTTTAGAAAAAATAGACTCCACATCAACCATGATCCAGTGGATCTCCCTGTGAATGTTGTGTTGCCTTTCTATTTATAAGGACTGTGTGGAAATATCTCTGAACCGAGGTTCCAGCTCGGGATGTAATGTTCAGACCTAAAACGCTGACACGTGGCGAAGACTGTTCAACCAGCTTAACCACAACGTACGTGATTCACCTCCTAAGGTCCAGCTCGGGGCAAGAGGTTAAATCACTTCACTTGACACGTGGAAGGTCCGCATGATAGGACCTGCTGCAAAGCACGTGACCTTTCACCTCAGGACACCTGTCTTATGACTCACACTACGATCCAAATCCTACTACAGTCCAAAACTGTCCCAGCAGCTGTAATTCCTGATACAGCGGTTACTAGAAACCACGGTTCCCTGGCCAACCATGATCAACAAACTATGGTCAGACGGTTATGGGTAAACCATGGTCAGATCTGACCTAACCAAAGTAGTTACCTGACCTCACATGGTCAGTCCGTACAGGTGGGTATAAAAAGAATACGATACAGCCTAATTTGGTAAGCTACAGTACCCTAATTCCCTGAGATTCATCTTCTTCCTTGCCTCATTCTCCCCAGTACAGCTTTCTGACTTAAGCATTGGAGAGGGCACGGCCAAAACCCACCTTGGCCTACCCTCTGACCCATTTTCCAAGCTTGTGGTTGCAGGTCCAAGCGAGGGAGTAAGCTCCATCATCAACACGTAGTTCGGGGAGCAGGATTTTACCCCGCACAATTTGGCGCCGTCTGTGGGGACCATCGCGATAAGATGGCTACACCACCTCCGCCCACCTTTGGGCGAACCAGATCTGGAGTGAACTTTACTCGCGTAGACCAAGCAATCACAGGCGATGCTGGGAAGCGAGCAGAAACCCAGCCTTCACAGGCCAACCCGCCATTGCCTGCGGCGGGAACCAGTCAGCTTCCTCCTATTCAGCAACATCAGATCTCCCCCAAAATGTCTGCTGTTCTACATTCTCTTGATGATCAGCCTGTTCTGAAGGCCGCCTTCGATAAGGCTGTGACAAATAACCCTAATCCAGCGGCGGTGGTGGAACTGATTGCAACCATGCAATCGGAGATTCAGTCGGCGCAGCTCGCAAAGCTAAATGCAGAGCAAAATTACCACCGCTACCTCCAGCGAACCTTTGCCCCTCGCGGAGTCAATGTTGTCGCTGAGGAGGCTAGCCAAACCAGTCTTCTCCGTCGCACTAGGTATCAGGAAAGCTCACCTAGGCCCGGGGCCTCGCACCATCACCACCGCAGTAGACATGACAATGAGCCACGATTAACTGGCCCAGAGCCGAGGCATTCAGGAAGGGGAGATGAACAACATCATGCGCTGATTCAGAGGTCCCCAGAACGCAGTTCAAGGCATTCGGATCATGTGCGAAGGTGGAATGAGGACCACCCAAGACCTCGCTCTCAGGTGCGTTCTGGGCACGAAGTTTGTAGAGAAGAGAGACGCTATCACAGGTCTCGGTCTCTTGAAAGAATGGGGGAGAGGAGTACTGTGGCGACGAGTAGAAAGCATTCTCGGTCACCCAGGCGTGAAAGAAACGAGGAAGAAGCCTCCAAAAGACATCGGGGTAATCAAAGCAGAGGGGGAGAAAGACCTGAAAGCCTTTCTGTGGCTCGGAGCCCATTCACACAGTGGATTCAACGGGTCCCAATCCCACGAGGGTATTCCGAGATAACTTTTACTCTTTACTCTCTTTCAATAGACCCCGATCATCATTTGAACTATTACTTGCAACGTATGTCATTATATGCTGGAAATGAGGGTTTTCTTTGCAAAATATTTCCTATGAGTTTGGGGGAAGTGGCTCTTAAGTGGTGGGCCAAGATCCCGGACGAGTCTATTGACAGCTGGCACGAGCTGAGCAAGCTGTTCAAAAAGAGGTTCATCACTAGCTGTAAATTCCCGAGGACCATGCAGAACCTATACGAGCTGAAACAGAAAGATGGGGAAGGCTTCGGGAATACTCTCAGAGGTTCTGGGAGGTTTACAATGAGATTGACGAACCCATTGAGAAGAATGCAATGGACTTGTTTCGTCTCAGATTGAGGAAGCCATCACCTCTGTTTAAGGAGCTCACTGTTAATCCCCCCAGAAACCTAGCCAAGCTACTCTCCACTGTAGCTAATTATTCGAAGTTGGATGATTTCTACACCCCGCAATCTGCCAAAGCCAGCGAAAGAGATGACAAAAAGAAGGACTCTAAGCCTCATAGAGACAACCCCCGAGGAGAGAAATCCAGGCCACCCACCAATCCAAATCAGGCCATCTTCACTGTATTTACTCTCCCCATCTACAAGTTGATGAAGGCACTGGAGAACAAGGATTTCTTCCAGAAACCTCGACCTATGTTCGCGAAGCCCGAGAAGAGAAATAAGAAGCTGTTTTGCAGTTACCACAAGGATCACGGCCATAGGACAGAGGACTGTAAGGTTCTGAAATACAACCTCGAAGCTTGGGCTAAGGAAGGAAAGCTCGATGAATTTATAGCCCAAAAAGACAAAAGGCAGCCATCCGAACAGAAGAAACCCGACAATAGAGCTCCTCAATCCACTCAACCAAAGATCCTCGGGAGGATTGATATGATCACCGGAGGATATGAAGAGACCGCTCTGTCAACCAGCCAGCTCAGGGCGCAATATAGGATGGCCTGTCAAAATGCTGAAGTCGATGATATTGGGGATGAACCAGTTCTACTACCTCAAAGTGAGGTTGAAAATGAAGAAAAACTTCTTTTCTTCGGGGTTGCCGAGACTGATGGGACGGTACGCTGCCCGCACAACGATGCTCTGGTTGTTCGCATGCTCATTGGGAACTACGACGTGGGCAAAGTCTATGTGGATAACGGTGCATCTGTGAACGTCATGTTCCAGAAACTGTTTAGCCAACTCGGGCTGAAGGATTCTGACTTAAAGCCCTGTCATGTCAGCCTGAAAGCATTTAATGGCAACATGACTTTCCCTCTGGGACAGATAACGCTCCCAGTTCGGGCAGGGCCAGTGCAATCCATGGAAACATTTGTGGTAATCCAAGAGAGGTCGGCCTACAATGTAATACTCGGACGACCTTGGATTCACGCCATAAAATCCGTCCCCTCCTCATACCATCAATCCATCAGGTTCCCGAGCCCAAAAGGAATCATGGAGATAAATGGAAACCAGGCAGCAGCCAGGGAGTGTTTTCTGGCAGAGTATGCAGGCCACTTAGCACCTTCAGAGGACAAACTGAAGTCCAAAGTCCCACGCCTTCCCAGTTCGGGAACTGGCAAAGCTAAAGCCCCGAGGCAAGAGCCAGAGCAGAAGAAAAAAGCTAAGATTGATGAAGTCCCCTTGTAGCAACGAAAGGGAGAACGCCCTGGAGTAGAAGAAACAGCTCTAGAACCCGCAGACAGAACAAGGGAGGAGTTAGTGAAGAAGATAATAAATCCTGATGATCCAGACAGGTTTTTCTGGATAGGAAAGTCATTGAGTGAAGCTGACGCAGCAGAGCTGTTCCAATTTTTGAAGAATAACATCGATGCATTTGCTTGGTCACCCCATGAAATGCCAGGAATTGATCCTAGAATTATTACCCATGAGTTGCAAGTTAACCCGAATTACAAGCCAGTGGTTCAGAAGCAACGAAGATTGTCAGGTGATAGAGCCGAAACAGTTTCTGCCGAGGTCGATAAGCTTTTGAAAGCAGGGTTGATCAGAGAGGTAAAGTACCCGAGTTGGCTGGCCAATCCCGTATGTGTAAGAAAGAAGACAGGGGACTGGCGAGTCTGTATCGATTTCACAGACCTCAATAAAGCGTGCCCAAAGGACAGTTTCCCCTTGCCTAAGATTGACCAACTTATAGACTCTATCTCGGGGTATGAGAGACTGAGTATATTTGATGCCTACTCGGGTTACCATCAGATTCCTATGGCAGAACACGACCAAGACAAGACGGGGTTCATTACTCCTAGAGGAACGTACTGCTACAAGGTAATGCCATTTGGGTTGAAGAATGCAGGGGCCACCTACCAACGTCTTGTTAGCAGGATGTTTGAAGGACTGATTGGAAAAAACCTTGAGGCATACGTTGATGACACTATTGTTAAGAGCAGCTCAGAGAAAGATCACCTGGCAGACATAACTGAGGCTTTTGCCCGATTCAGAGAGTACGGGATGAAGTTAAATGCGAAGAAAAGCTCATTTGGAATAGGCTCGGGAAAGTTCCTGGGTCACTTAGTCTCAAGAAGGGGGATCGAAGCAAATTCAAGTAAGATTGAGGCGATAAGAACCTTACGAACCGCAACAACGATCAGGGACGTTCAACAGTTGAACGGGATGGTGGCAGCCCTCAGTAGATTTATCTCGAGGTCGTCAGACAAATGCCACCCATTCTTTTAGATATTGAAGAAGAGCACTAACTCGGGATGGAACACAGAATGCCAAGAAGCTTATCAAAAGTTAGTCGCTCATTTAGAAACACTACCCACCCTGACCCACCCTTACCACGGGGAAATTCTTTACCTCTATCTTGCTGTTTCAGCTCATGCACTCAGTGGCGTTCTTTTAGCCCAGCGCGACCTTACTCAAGCGCCAATCTATTATATTAGCAAGACACTATTAGACGCTGAAACCCGATATCTCCCCCTTGAAAAATTAATACTAGCCCTTGTCACAGCCTCCAGAAAACTTCAACACTACTTTCAGTCTCATCCTATCATCGTCCTCACAAACTATCCCTTGAAAGATGTCCTCCGCAGAGCTGACTTGTCAGGACGGGTCTCGAAGTGGGGGGTGGAACTCAACGCTTACGATATTCACTTCCAGCCCCGACCTGCCATAAAGGGGCAAATATTGGCTGATTTTTTGGCCGAATTCGCAGATCCTACTTTCAGCTCGGGACAGACAGCAATGAAATCCTCTCTGCCCGAACTGGGGGGGAAAGACAGTATAAACACAGAGAAGAGGAAGAGATGGGAGCTCAAAGTGGATGGTGCATCTAATGCGAAAGGGGCAGGTCTGGGAATTGTGCTGACAGATCCCGAAGGAGAAATCATCGAGCAAGCAGTTAGGCTTATGTTCCCAGCTTCAAACAATGAAGCAGAGTATGAGGCAGTTGTGGCAGGACTTGGGATGGCCCAAGCAATGGGAATAAAAGAGTTGACAGTATACAGTGACTCCAGGCTAGTGGTTAACCAGCTGAACAAAGAATATGAAGCCAAAGATGAAAGGATAGCCGCGTACATGCACAAGGTATGGGAACTAGCGGCGAAATTCACCAGTGTGGAGTTCAAACGCTTTGTCAGGGATCAAAATAGACATGCGGATGGGTTGGCCGCCCTGGCTGCAGCGTTGGAAACAGACACCCCCCGAACCATAAATGTCGAAATCCTGCAAGAACCCAGTATTGGGACAGAAGAGCTCATTTCGGACATTCAATCTTCGACACTGAGCTGGATGGACGAGATAGTCGCCTATCTACAGAGGGATGAACTACCCGAGGATCGCAACCAGGGTCACCGAATTCGCGCCAAGTCAGCTCGTTTTTGGTTATCCCCGTCTGGCTCCCTCTATAAAAGATCTTACACGGGACCATACCTGAAATGCGTACACCCAGACCAAGTAGTAGACCTGCTGGCTGAACTCCACGAGGGGTCATGTGGGGGTCATGCAGGAGGAAGATCACTCGCCCATAGGGCCAACACTTAGGGCTATTGGTGGCCATACATACAGAAGGATGCTATCAGGTATGTGAGGAAGTGCCCGAAGTGCCAGATGTTTGCTGACAAGATACACCAGCCTGCTTAGGAGCTGCATCCCATATCCAGTCCATGGCCTTTCACACAGTGGGGGTTAGATCTTGTGGGTTCACTGCCCACAGCCTCGGGGAATAGGAAGTACTTGTTCGTTGCAACTGATTATTTTACCAAATGGGTAGAGGCAGTCGCGCTCGCATCGATTAAAGATTTAGACATTATCAAGTTCCTGTGGGAAAATATTATCACACGCTTTGGGATCCCGAAAGCCTTCGTATCGGATAATGGAACTCAGTTCGACAGTAAAAGAACTCGGGAATTCAGTGTACAACAGGGAATTCAATGGTGGTATTCTAATCCAAGCTACCCGCAGTGTAATGGTCAGGCAGAGGCAACCAACAAGATTATAGTCGCAGGGATAAAAAGGAGGCTAGACAATATGAAAAGGTCTTGGCCTGACGAGCTGCATTCCGTGCTATGGGCATATCGAACTACTCCGAGGAGGTCCACTGGAGAAACTCCATTTTCCATGACCTATGGAATGGAAGCAGTTATACCAACAGAATTGGGTCTACCAGGTCTCAGAACCGAATCTTACGACGCGACAACAAATGATCAGACTCTATCTCAAGATCTGGATTTAGCAGAAGAAAGAAGAGAAAGGGCTCGAATTAAAATGGCATCTTACCAACAAGAGCTGAAAAAATATTACAACCGAAGAATAAAGTCAAGGGAGTTCAGTATCGGAGAATTGGTACTCAGGCAAGTCAACGCCGGAACTAGAAATCCTGCTGACGGAAAGCTCGGGGCAACATGTGAAGGTCCTTACGAGGTCATCCACGTCGGGGGAACAGGTTCGTACAGACTAAAAAGCTTGGAGACTGGACGAGAACTCCCGAGATCAGTTAATATAGCTAATCTAAGATTATTTTACCGATAGCCAAAGTTGTAATTACATTCAATTAGTATTCAATGCAAGTTCAGAGGTTATTCAGGAACGTCATCGCTTGTTTATCGTTCGAGTTAAAAGCGTTTTCCCCAGCAACGAGTCAAAGTCAGAAATTGCTCAAAAATGGGCACAAGTCTCACCTAATAAATGGCTTGAGCACGCTAAACCTAAGAATGGGTTAAAAACAAAGTCTTGCCCAAGAACGGGTCCAAGCAAAATTGCCTAAGAATGGGCACAAGTCTCACCTAATAAATGGCTTGAGCACGCTAAACCTAAGAATGGGTTAAAAACAAAGTCTTGCCCAAGAACGGGTCCAAGCAAAGCTGCCTAAGAATGGGCATAAGTCTCACCTAATAAATGGCTTGAGCACACTGAGCCTAAGAATGGGTTCACAACGAGGACTCGCCTAAGAACAGACTCAACACAACAAGCGAGGGGTCTAAGTACATAAGGACCAACAAATACTCAGGTCTATCTCTCCGCAAATTGAAGCCCGTGATCAGATTGAGATTAGTCATTTTCGCTAATTGACAGCACACACACATCAACAAGGGACTTTATCTCAAAAGTACATTCAAACAGACAGCCATCGTAAAAGTAAAGGACATACGCACGCGGTGAAGAAAAATTGTGTATTTCATTCCAGTAGTAAGAATATTACAAGGGTAAGTACAAATTGGGGCATTCAGCCAGAAGAAATGAAAAAGAAAAAACAACAGAAAAAACCTAAGTAGCTACATTTTCCCCCGAGTTCCCGGCAGCTGGGGCAATGACCTCCGGAGCCGCGACGGGATCAGTAGAGGTAGGCGGGACCACAGGAGTCTGAGGGAGATCAGGGGTAACCTCCGTGGTGCTTCCTGTTGGATTTACCAGCTGATCGGCATCAGCAGTGGCTGAAGTGTCATTGGTGGCGTCAATGACCCTCTCGGCTTCAATGGTGGCATTAGGCTGGGACGTGACCTCGGGATTGTTCTCCCCGGCCTCATCGCCGCCTGCAACCTCCATATCAGCTTCCCCGACATCACCTCCCTCAGGGTTGTAATCCGCGGGAATATCCCTCCTTTCGAAGGGAATGTTGGCAATGCCAGGGAATTGGGCAGATGCCAACTCGACCAAGGTCTCCCACGCGAATCTGTAGGTAACCTCAAGCTCGGTGGTCAACTGCCCAACGAGGGAAGCCTTCACGCTTTCCCTCTCTTCAGCCACTGCCTTCTCCACGGAGGCTTTCTCCTTCTCCACCTCAGCCTCAAGAGCCCGGACTTTCCTCTCCAGCTCGCGCTTCTCCCGGGCTAGCTCGTCCTGGGCATCCTTTACCTTCCTCAGCTCGGCCTCCAAATCTGCATAGTCCTTCCTCGTGAGCTCCAGTTTGCTGACGGCGCTCTCGGCTGTGGACTTGAAAGTCTCGCATTCAGACTTTACCTTCTGAAGTTGAGACATAGTCGCACAACAGTTGGCCTCAGCTTCCCCTAGCTTCTGATCGTACTCACTCCGGACTTTGGCGAGCTCGAGCTGCAACTTGTTGTCTTCCTCCTCGAAGCGGTCGCCCGCCAGCAAGATTTGTTGGCAGCCCTACACAGACATCAGCAAGTCAAAGATCGGGTTGGACAGCAAGTAATGGAAACCACAAGAGGACGGGACTTACTCGGTAAAGACTAGTAAACACGAAGCGGAGGTTGTCGATGGCGGACTTCTTCCTGAAGTGCTCCATGTCCGCCGGCAACCTCATGGGGTTCCCCAGCTGCTTAAAGTTGTACTCTGCAGAAAAGGAGCTGGTAACATCCTTATCTTTGGGTACGGGGAACTGCACACACGAAGGAAAACATAAAGTCAATCAGAATTCGTAATAAACTTCCGGATATAGGACAGCTATAAAATCGAAAGAAGTGAAGATTTACCTCGGGGAATTTTGCTATCACACCAGCACGGGAAGAGGCGCTCCCACCTCCGGCCGCCGGGGCGTTGGCACCCCCCTACTCAGGCCCTTACACAGCGGGTTGCTGCTCGGGGACTGCAGAGGGTTTCCGGGGCTTCGTAGGAGGAACCAGAGGAGCCTTCCCCTTCCCAGTAACCTCGAGCTCCTGGGGCCTGCCCACGTCCTGCCCCCTCATGGCGCTTGACAAGAGTTTGCCACTGTTGGGGTCAGTGGACTTCTTGCCGCCATCCCGACCAGACCCAGGAGCAGCAACAGCAGCAGTCTTGCCAGCTCTCTACTGCTGCTGATTCTGCCGCTGTTGCTGCAGCTGCTGATTCTGCTGCTGCTGATTCTGCTCAACAGCCTTCTTTTCCTGGGCCTCTTTCTCCACCGCCCTTCTCTCAGCAACCAGAGCCCTCAAATTCATCCCAGAGTCTTTCTTGGTCCTCTGGTTGCCGGAGTCTGTTCTCTGTCTCTTGGCGGGGGGGGGACGGAAGCCTCTCCTCTCCATGGCTTGGGAGACGGTCTCCTCGGAGCTGGAGCTCTCAATGACAAAAGGGGCGCGGCGAGCCGTCTTGTCAGAGGGCCTAATCTCCTCAGCTCCCTCCCCTTCAGGTCGGAGGCGGATCCCCTCTTCCTCCTCTCCCTCTTGCTCTCCTTCCTCAACCTCTCTCTCCACCACGCGGGTCAGCTCGTCGTCAGGCTGCTCCCAATGGGGGTAACTGGCCTTCCCCCAAGTCTGGTACCTCACGTGGTAGTTTAGCAAGGTTTCAGCCGAACGGCAGCGCTGACTGACTTGATATCCGAGCAGCTTCTCGATATCCTCCTTGTTCAGCTTGTCAGCGGGCTCGTTGGCGTGAGGAGCTGCTAGAAGGAAACACAACATATGTATCAGTGAGAAATCCAATATTCATATTGATATCATATAAAAACAGAAAAAAGCAAAATGGTGTCGCTGATTTCTTACAGCTAGAGCCTCTCTCTCGGGGAATGACGGAAGGATCAAGGGGGAGAGTCCCATCCACAGGCCCATACACGAAGACCACAATGTCGTGAGCTCCTGGGTTGGAGTCCGGGATGTGAGTGACAAAGGGTTTCTTCTTGGGCTTGAGGGAGAGGTAAACATCATGTTTGTTTTTTAGGGTGCAGATTTTGTAGTGGTGGAGTATATCCCGCACTCCAACAGAGGTCCCTAACAGCTGGTTAAGGATATGAACCCCCAAGACGATCCTAAAGGAGTTCAGCCCTAGCTGGGTTGGGACTATCCCACAGTAGAGGAGGAAGTCATTGAGGAGATCAGGGAAGGGGACGCGAGCTCCACCCTCCATGAAGGCAGCAATGGGAACAAGGAGGCCATCCTTGGCGTCTGACCTAAAGACGTCCTCCCCAGGCTCAGCAAAGCGGAAGCTAAACTTCCCATCTTCAAAGCCGTATAGGGTCCTAAACTCAGCTATCTTTGCGGGGTTTTCCCTAATATCGTAAAAGGAAGACATCTGCCAAGACGAAAGGCAAAGGTTAAATCCAGGGATAACTCAACCCATGCCAACATGCCCCGACCTAAAACTTCAAGGTCAAATCCTGACAGGTATGTTATCCCTGCCTTGACAGACCCAAAAATTTTTCTAAGTGTCAGCTCGGGGAACACTAAACTCGGTGTTGGGAAAAGACAAAAGAGGACACCAAAAAACTTTTTTCTCATATTTACCCCGAGATGGAGTTTTTCAAACCCTAAAAGGCGGGAAAATCGGTATCTTGGTGATTTGCCCCAAAAACCAGAGGAAAACCCTAGGATTACGAAGCAAACCCCAAGAACATCTCCAACAACCGCAAAAAGGAAAATACACCGAACAAATTGAAGAATAAAGAACAAAAACGAGTTATACCTTTACAAAGATCAGGCGGTGGTCACGAAAGCTATTTCGCCGGAGAAGCTGTACGACTTGTTGCTGAAAACCCCCGAGGGTTGTTCTTGGAGAGATGAATCGAACGGTAAGAGTACCAATGGAGAATAGCGCCAGAGAAACGATTCACGAAGGCAGTGAAGAAGAACAGAACGGATCTTCTCTCACAAACGAGAGGTGTGAACAGTGGATTCCGGTGGAAAAGACGAAGTTTTCTTGGTGAAGACAGAAAGCAGAAAACAAAGACAGTAGAGAGAGAAAACGGAGAACAGAATGCAGAGAGAAAAGCAAAGAGTAGAGAGAGAATGCAGGAGATAAAGTGAGCAGTAATTTGCTTCCCTCCAAAGACATAATGCTTCTGGAGCATTAAATGCAGATCGTACGGTTCCAAGGCACATGACGTCAGCACCTTGGAATACGGAAAGGCTTAACCGCCTCTTTGCCAGATAAGCCCTAGAATGCCAAGCGGCATAGGGGCACAGGGAAAAACACTTAGCAAAATAAAATTATGACAAGTCCCAACTCGGGAATGTCATAATTTGGGGCAAATTGTGTGGAAATATCTCTGAACCGAGGTTCCAGCTCGGGATGTAAGGTTCAGACCTAAAACGCTGACACGTGGCGAAGACTGTTCAACCAGCTTAACCACAACGTACGTGATTCACCTCCTAAGGTCCAGCTCGGGGCAAGAGGTTAAATCACTTCACTTGACACGTGGAAGGTCCGCATGATAGGACCTGCTGCAAAGCACGTGACCTTTCACCTCGGGACACCTGTCATATGACTCACACTACGATCCAAATCCTACTACAGTCCAAAACTGTCCCAGCAGCTGTAATTCCTGACACAGCGGTTACTAGAAACCACGGTTCCCTGGCCAACCATGATCAACAAACTATGGTCAGACGGTTATGGGTAAACCATGGTCAGATCTGACCTAACCAAAGCAGTTACCTGACCTCACATGGTCAGTCCGTACAGGTGGGTATAAAAAGAATACGATACAGCCTAATTTGGTAAGCTACAGTACCCTAATTCCCTGAGATTCATCTTCTTCCTTGCCTCATTCTCCCCAGTACAGCTTTCTGACTTAAGCATTGGAGAGGGCACGGCCAAAACCCACCTTGGCCTACCCTCTGACCCATTTTCCAAGCTTGTGGTTGCAGGTCCAAGCGAGGGAGCAAGCTCCATCATCAACACGTAGTTCGGGGAGCAGGATTTTACCCCGCACAAGGACCTAAAAGCATATTTGTTTAATTGGAATTAAATTTCATTATTAAGAGCATCTGCAACCCAAGAGAGCTATTTTGGTGAGATAAAAGCTGTTTTTAACTCAAAAAGTGTATAAATAGCTTTCTACAATAAAAATAGCTCTCTGCAGTAAAGTGCCTGCTCCAATGTAGCAAAAGCTATTTTTTAACTCACTTAGTTTTCCTTCTTTCCAACTACTATTCCCCACATGGCCTGGCTTTCAGTTTATTGGCTCTCAGTTTAGCTTTGAGCTATTTTAGCTTACTATTTAGCTCTCATTGAAAAAGGCGCTTTAGATCTAAAAGTTATTTGTAACTTTAGCTTACACTATAGCTCTCCCATTGGAGATGAGGATGATTTAATCCATTTTATTTATTTAACTCATTTAAACACGAGATTTGAAATTGATTGCATCAAACAATCAACATCCATTCCAACCAAACAAATGGGGTTTAGGTGTTCAAATGGGTTAGGTCTTAAATAAAGGGTTGACGTAGGCTTAACTATTATTAGAGGCTTTTAGAGGCCAAGCCTCACCGACTGTTTGCTATTCAAACTTCTTGACTTTCATACAAAGCACTTTGGTAATAATTAGTAAGAAAACTTATATGTAAGTGTGATACAATCGGTTAATGTGGTATAACAAATTAATAAAAATAAATCAAAATTGGATTATAAAATATTTTTTGGTCTCATAATCTCACTTTGTTTTACTTATATTGGCTCATTACACCACCTAACCAAGACACACTTACATGGAAGATTGACTCGCAGCCCACAACGTCTTTTGGCGTTTTGACTTTCGGGAACACCTAGGCAGTCAACTCCACACACACACACATATATATATTTTTTCTAAGGAACTCCACATGTTAAAACCATAAAAAATAAAATAAAATTTTTGGAAGAAAAAAAAATTTTCTATATATCATTGACGAACGCTTAAACGAGGGAATACGATTCCTTTGATGTCTTGCCTTCCTCAGAAATAAATTCCCTGGAAGTAGCATAGAAACTAATTCCGAAAACGATTCTTGTTACTTCGTTAGTGTCTGTTTTTTCTTTTTCCTTTCGTCTTTATGGTCACAAATCCAATACATACGAGCTTCAGTTCGGAAGTTAATTTCTTTTCTTTCCCCATACTTTCTCCCCAACCAAACATGGCATAATTGTATTACTCTCATCGATCTCAGTTTTTTTCTTTCCTTTTCCTACGTTTTCTCAGCAAACCAAACGAAGCGTGATTGAATTCCTCTCTCCAGCATTAGCATTAGAAAGATAGGATCCATGACGGCAATTGTAGAAGGGCCTGTTTTAGGATTAGCGCTTGGACAGTTGCTAAATCTCGTCAAAGAAACAACGAAAAACGCAGACGAGCAAATCAGACCTAAATCGCCTGGAATCAACATTGAAGTTGATCACTCCAATAATCAAGAAGATCGAAGAATTGAAGAAGGAATTGGATCATCCCAAGGAGGAATGGAAGGGCTTAGAGAAACAGCTAAAGAAAGGCGAAGAGCTTGTTCTCAAGTGCTCCGAGGCCAAAAACTGGTTCAAATGCTACAAGAGATCAAATTATGCGAAAAAGCTTCGCGACTTGGACGATACGATTCGGAGGTTCCTTCATACAGTCATGCAAGCGCAACAGACGAGGGAGATCCTGCAAACATTGATGACGGCCATGAACATTGAGGCAAAAGTCGATCGGCTGGTGTTGGGTGCGCCCAAGGGCTGGGTTAGTAATCCAATTGGACAAGTGTTGGGTTCGTGCGGGGTGCCTCAACCTCCGGCTTTTACAGTTGGATTGGATGTGCCTCTGAAAGAATTGAAGCTGTGGCTGTTTGATGATGATGGCATGCAAGTGCTTGTGTTGTCTGCTCCTGGAGGATGTGGGAAGACCACCTTGGCGAATAAGCTTTGTATAGACAAGGAAGTTAAAGGTAGGTATATGGGTTGAGGTCACAAACCTTTTTACACACATTTTGATACAACCTTTTATAATTTTATTTGTGATTGGTAATTTGAGAAATTGGATTAGGTTGTACATGCATGCCCAAGCTGATTCGAGAGATGAAGCGACTATTAATCTCTGATCAACTAACCTGCGAGAGTAGTGCAGCTAGCAAAGAATCACGGCTTAGGACTTTGAAGCCCTGAGTTTGAGTTTCCACCCCTTCATTATCAAATGCATGGGCTTTGTGGACGGTTTGAGCATTGTGGGGGAATTTGTTTGGCCTCAAAAGGCCTAGGATATCTCCTCATTTGCCTAAAAGGAAAATATATATATATATATATATCTTAAAAATTCTATACAACCCCAAACCTCGCAGCTCCCTCCACGTCCCTTTTGTTGTGGACGTACACAAAGAAGAGGGAGTTGCGAGCTTTGGGGTTGTATCTTAGAGATTCTATCGCCCGCCTCTACATATGACAGCGACATTGTCCCTGATCTCATGTGCAATTTCCGCCAGCTCTTCTTACTCTCTTTATTTTATTTAATCAAATATTTATTGTGTTAATTTTTGTTAATTCAAATAGTGATTATTATTAGATTTTTGTAAATTATATTCATGTTCAATTTTAATAAATATTATATTTAATAAATATTATATGTCCAATTTTGCAAAATCCACGCGCGCGTGCGCGCACACACACATATATTGTCTTTATGCTCTTGTGTTACTTCATTTCTTAGTGCTCAATTGCTTGAAGTAACCATAATCTGCAAACTTGTCAATGCATTTTCTTGTTATTAAATTGAATAATGGCTTCCCAACTCAGAGCTTTTTCCAGGGGAGCTAATTGTGAGGTACATCTAAACCAAGTCGGCACTTCTTACATAGAATGAGGAAATAAAGGATAATGCTTAGTGAGTGCTCAAGAAAGGAAGCCACTTCTGTACATATTTTCTTCCTTTCCCTTTTTAGTCTTAAGAATCAAACATAGCCTAAAATAATTTAACCATAGATCTACTCATGAGCAAATGCACGAACCTCTAAATGTAATCGAACGCTATTTAATTACATGCACACATAAGGATTCAAATTTCTGCTAGAGTGCTATTTCAAGATTTCATGATGGAATCGAGCATTTTTCATGATTATTTTGACAGTCTTTGCCACACCTTCAAAAGGTTGGCTCTTTTAAATTTTGAAATGGGCACGGGCCTTTGTCAAGTTGGTCCGGAATTTTAATGCACAAGGTTCCTCTAATATTTGAATGTTTTTTTCTTATCTTCTGTCCATAGAATAGCCATAAGAATATTTTCAGCACATTTGTTTTGTAGAAATTATTTCTCAGGAGAGTAACTGGATATTTCTGGTTTCTTAAAACCTGGTGACTTTCCTTTTTAGCAGATTGACTCATTTTTCCTTTTTCCTTCTCTTTCTATATTTTCTCTGTGGGGATTAAGAGGGGGAGATTCAGCCATATGAATTCATTGCTGTGTACTTATGTTGGTTGTGTACCACAGCTCAGATGTTTTTCCAGGGCCAACTTTCTTATACAATGTTCGGACAGGAAAATTTGGGGACAACATCTTCCTTGTCACTGTTTCCAAAACGCCGATTCTGAAGGTCATCATACAGAAACTAATTCAACATAAGGTTTCTCAGGCACCTGAGTTTCAAAATGATGAAGATGCAGTCAACCTGTTGGAACAGTTGCTGAAGCGAATAGGACCAGGTCCTGTACTTTTGGTGCTTGATGATGTTTGGTCTGGATCAGAATCCCTTATTGAGAAATTTGTGTTCCCAATATCAGATTACAGAATTTTGGTTACATCAAGATCTGTATTTCCTAGATTTGGTTCTCCATATGAGTTGAAATTGTTGAATAATGAAGATGCCATGACTCTTTTTCGTCACTCAGCATTCCCACAAAATGGGCGCCCTAACATTTCAGATGATCTTTTTAACCAGGTGCTTTCTCAATCTATGAGATGCATGCAGGAATGTAAATGAATGAATGTATACAAGGTTTATTATCTATCTGCCAAAATCATGTTTGCATTTGCACTCAAATTTTGCTTAGATGTTATATTACCGTTCTACAAATAGTCACCACAAACTCAATCAAATGTATAAAATTATATAATTTTAACTTCTGAACTAAAATATTCTAATCGTACTCTATGTTAATCATTTTTCATCTTTAAGGAAAAAATCATGACTTTTAGATCACTCGGCTACTGGGACCTTGGCCACTTTCACTGCAATTTTTGAACACTAGAATCATTATTTGAGTGAAGATTAAGAACTAGGGATTCTTTTAGTAATCTGCAATTGTGTGTTAGTTTCTTTGGTTTTTGCATCCCTCCAAACTAAAGTTGAATTTATTCGGTGGCTCTGAATCGCAGATAGTGAGAAGCTGTAAGGGATTCCCTATGGCCCTTAAAGTAGTTGGCAGCTCACTCCGTGGGCAGCCTGCTGCGGTATGGCGAAAGAGAGTGATGGAATGGTCTGAAGGTCAATCCATTTCTTATTCTGAGACAGAGCTGCTTAATCGTGTCCAAAGCAGTTTAGATGCCTTGGATGACATGTTGAAGGAATGTTTCATGGACCTCGGTTTATTTCCTGAAGACCAAAGAATCCCGGCTGCTGCTCTTATTGATATATGAGCGGAATTGTACAAACTAGACGAAGGCGGTGTGTTTGCCATTTCCTACCTCCACGAACTTTCCACCCAGAATTTGGTTAATCTTGTTGTCACAAGGTATGCTGGCTTCCTGTTTATCTTTGGAGTGATTAATATTTCTCGTACTGTGATGTTTTATGAGCTAGTTTATTAATGTAGTCACTGCTAATTGCCGCTAATAATATTCTACAACTTAACTGAGTCAAAATAATCATAATATATTATCCCCTAGCCTAATTAAATTTTTAATTAGAATTAATAGCTTATTTGAGCTGAACCCCAAGTACTAGGGGTTAAGGTTTTACATTTTTGCTGTCTAGATTTATCGCTGTACACATAATATCTTTTTTATAAAGTTAAATATCACTGCTCTTATGAATCTGTTGTTTACAAATTCATTGTAAACAATTGTTAATTACTCCCTCCCTCCATGTCACAAAATAGGCCATGTTTGACCAAACATGCATTTTAAGGAAAGCCATCATTGCATTGACTTGTCATTTATTAAACTCCATTTGTCCAAAAATACCCTCTTACTTGGTTTTGGGTTTTGTGTTGAAAGTAATTATTGAAATAATAAAAGGTAGTATAGGAAATTTCAAAAAAATTATGAATTGACTTTTCAAAGTGGACAAACATTTTGGGACAAAAAAAAAAGTTTTAAAAATGACTTAGCTTTGTGGGACGGAGAGAGTACAATTTATAACTTATTTGTGCTGGGAATAAGGCTTTGTTGAGTTAAAATTTGAGCTTATTTCTACAGAAGACCAATTATTACATAGAACTGGAAAGGTGATCATATAGGAACTAGATCCCATGGGGATTTCCAACTACTGTTGATCCTTACATTTTTGTTGTCCGTCTCGCAGACGCTTGAATTCCATTATCCTCCATTTGGTTGCTGAGAAACTAGAAGGAAACGAAAAGAGAAGCAAATCCGAACCCCCTTTTGCCATGGTTTTTGTTTCCAAGAACAATAAAGATTATCTCTGCATAGCCTCGTACAGTTATCTGGCAATAACTTATATCTCCTCCTTTTTCCCACAATTTTCTTGGAAACCAAATGGAGTATTAATGTGAACAGGGACAAGAATTTTCCTTTTTTTAGTGTTGTTCTTGTAGTCTTGAATCTTTGAGATAGGCAAAGTATCAGATATTCAAACACAATCTCTCCTTGAGGAACCAATTTCTGTCCATTCACCAGGAAAGATGCAAGTGAGGTTGATGGCTTCTATAATGAGCACTTCGTCACACATCATGATCTTCTCAGAGAGCTGGCTATCTATCAGAGCAAGCAGGACCCCATAGAACAGAGGAAAAGACTAATTATCGACGCAAGTGAAGACCATCCTCTCAAATGTTGTACTGAACTAAAGCAGCAACCCATCAGTGCCCGCCTTTGTCTCGTCTCAAATGTCGCATGGAACGGAAGCATCAACTCATCAGAGCCCGCCTCTTGTCTATCTCCAGTTTCTCCACAGGTTCGTCTCTCTCTCTCTCTCTCAAATGGGACCTACCGCACACTTTTGTATCTCGTAGTTCTTTCTGCCCCCAATCCCCCCCCCCCCCCCCCCCCCCCCCCCCCCCAAAAAAAAAAAAAAAAAAAACGCACACGCACTGACTGTCACAACATATGAAATGTTTGTAGATGAAATGATCTCCTCAAGTTGGTCTGACATGAAACTACCTGATGTCGAGGTTCTGGTTCTAAACTTTGGGACAGAGAACTACACCCTACCAAAGTTCATGAAGAAAATGAAGAAGCTGAAGGTTCTGATTGTCAAGAATAATGGTTTCTGCCCTGTTGAACTAAGTAACTTTCCTCTACTTGGTTCATTATCCAATATAAAGAGAATCAGGCTAGAGAACATTTCTATTCCTTCTCTTGGCAATATAAAATTAATGAAGTTGCAGAAAATATCCTTCATAATGTGTCGGATTGGTCAGGCTTTTAGGAACTGTACTATCCAACTTCCACATATGTTGCCAAATCTTGTCGAGATCAACATTGACTACTGCAATGATTTAGTGGAATTGCCTGAGAGCCTTTGTGATATTGTCTACCTAAAGAAGCTCAGTATCACCAACTGTCATAAGTTGTCTGAACTGCCTGAAAAGATTGGCAATCTAGCAAATTTAGAAGTGTTGGGGCTTCATGCCTGTACAGAACTGGTAGGGTTGCCAAGCTCAATTGGTAGCCTCCAGAAGTTAAGCTTTCTTGATTTGTCTGACTGTTTAAGCATGTGGAGAATGCCAGAACAGATGGGTCAGTTGCGTAATTTACAGAAGCTCCACATGAGAGGGTGCTCGAGCTTATCCGAGTTGCCACCATCAATTAAGGACCTTAAGCATTTAAAGTATGTGTTCTGTGATGAAGAGACAGAGCATCTATGGGACTATTTCAGTTCTGATTCCCCAATCTGAACATACGTGCGCCAGAGGAAAATATTAACTTAAATTGGCTTCACAATCTTCGTTTTGAGTAACATCTTTTCTCAGAACCATTGAAGCACAGCACCTTTGGTATGTAATTTGGTTTTGATGTTTCTCCTACTCTCTTTTTTTTGGGTGATGGTTCTTAGAGCTCGCTCACATGTAAAGTAGCAATGTCTTCCAAGTGCATCCTACTCCTACCCTTTTTCCCACCCTCCCAATGTAGCAAAAAAAGACTCCAAAATTGTATGAAAAGCCATCTCTTTTCAGTTCGTGCATACATAAGCACGAGGTTATATGGATCTTTTCCATTTTTCCTCTGTAATAAACCTGTCCTACGGCATAATGAGATTCAAGAAAAGTTTTTGTATCAGTAAAGAAAAATAGGGAAGTGCTGTGGATTGGGTTCTGTTGTGTTATGTTTGGTGTACTCTTTTGGTTATCCTCATTAGTGACATATACATATATACACATGAGCAGTGTGCTGATGTTGTAGCTCTCATAGATTTATTTATTATTATTATTATTATTATTTTCCTCCTTAATTCTCTTCTTTCATTCATCATATTCTCTTTCACTCTGGCTCCGTTAATAAAAGGAAATGGTGTGACACAATAAATTAGTTCTAGATTTTTAACAATTGGTCTCACTTGACTTTTCTCTCTCTCATCTTTATTAATTTCTTTTTTTATTCTTAAATCTCCAACATTTTGATTTTTTTTTTTTTAATTTCATTTTTCAAATGGTATTCCAACCTGGTCACCTGACTTTTTCAGTTCCTCCTCTTTCTCTCTAACATTCCACTTTTTTTAAATAAAAAAAAATTAAATATTTAACAATTATTAGTTTATGTTTGAGTAGTGTTATTTATCTCTATTTATTTTTTTTTTTTTTCTCGCTGTCAGATCAATATATTGTGATTTTAGGCACAACATTTGGAAAAAATTAAGTAAAAGATTTATGGCCGATAGCATTTTCTGAAAAAAAAAAAAAAAAAACTGGCCGGGGCGGGTTGAGATGGGTCAAGCTAAAATATTAAATTAAAAATCCAGTTGCCAGTGCAGTGAAGACCGGCCGTACATTGGCTACGATCGCTTAAACCCCTAACCCCTAAAACACGGGGAGAAAAAAGGAGGGAATTTAAATTCCTACCACACCTTGTTTTCCACAGAAAAAGACTCATATATAGCATTTTCCAAATTCCCTCGAAGTTGCCTAGAAATTTCTTCCCAACCGATCCTTCTTCTTATACTTGGAAATTTACCACTTGCTTCACTTGTAATTGCTTCTCTATTTGCTTGCCAAGAAAGCTGAGAGAAAGAGAGAAAAAAAGATTCATTTTGATGATGTTTTAGTTTCCTGAAGATAAGAAGCTGACCTCAACTAATCCAATTTATCTCTATTACTCTCAGGTGAGTGAAGATTTTTGTTTTCTCAGTTCCCAAACACTAAAAAGATTTAGATTCAAAGCATTAATTTATTTTCTTTCCCCCAAACTTTCTCAACAACCAAACATAGCATTGTTGTATTATTCTCAGGCCAGTGAAGATTTATTTTTATTTTTATTTTTATTTTTTTCTCAAGTTCCAAACACTGAAAAAATTATGATGATTCACAGCGTTAATTTCTTCTCTTTTCCCATACTTTCTCAGCAACCAAACGTAGCATTATTGTATTCCTCTCACGTCAGTATTTATTTATTTTTTATTTTTTTTCTAGGTTAATACTGAAAATATGAGATTCAAACTTTAATATTTATTTTCTTTTCACACACTTTCTCAGCAACCAAACCGAGTGTGATTGAAATTCCTCACTTAAGTATAGAATCCATGGGGGATCTTTTAGCAGGGGCTGCTTTGGGAGCACTGTGTGGTGAGTCGTTAAAAACCGGTTTACATGCAAAAAACGAGGTGGTTGGGTTCAATTCAAGCTTACGTCGCCTCAAAGCAACACTAGAGTCAACTGTTCCAATAGTTAAGGAGATAAAAGAATTAAAGGAAAATTTGGATAATCCAGAGGAGGAATTAGAGGGCTTAATCGAACTGTTAAATGATGGCGAGAAGCTTGTTCAAAAGTGCTCGAATATCTCTCGCTGGAAATCTTGGAAGAGACAAAAGTATACGAGGAAGCTTCTCGAATCGGATACTTCTATTGAGAGGTTCTGTAGGGTAAATATCCCTCTGCAGCAATACAGGGACGAGCTGAAAAATTTGGTCTTGAGGAAGGAGGACAGTGCAAAATTCGATCGAATATTGAGCCAACCAAATGGTGGGTTTAACAATCCAATTGGGTTTTTGGGTTCATGCGGGGTTCCTGAGCCTCCGCCTCTTATGGTTGGATTGGATGTGCCTCTGAGAGATTTGAAGACGTGGCTACTTAACAATGGCACACAAGTGCTTGTGTTGTCTGCTCCTGGAGGATGTGGGAAGACCACACTGGCAAAAAAGCTTTGTATAGATGAGGAAGTTAAAGGTATCAATATGAATATCATATTTTCCTTCTTTTTGTGTAATTTTGTTTCCTGATGCTTAATTGCTTTGATAAACCATAGTCTGCAAACTTGTTGATGCATTTTTTTCATTAATAAGTTGAATATTTTGTTCCCAATGTAGAGATTTTTCTAGGGAAGCTAATTCTGATATTTATCTAAGTTAACTTTTGATTCTTGGATAGAATAAGGAAAGAAAGGATAATGCTTGTTAAGTGCTCAAGAAAGGAATCTGTTTGCCCATTTCTAAGAATATTCTTTTGCCATCCCTTATGATTTATGGGAACCTAAATATAGCTTGACATTATCAAGCCATAGATTTTATAATGAGCAATTGCATGAAATTTATGTTCTCTAAATGTTATTGAATTGAGTTAAATTGCATGCACACTTAAGGATTCAGAATTCTGTAATAAGGCTATTCCAAAATTTTATGATTAAATTGTTAAATTCAAAACAGACCTCAGTCAAATTGGTGCAGAATTTTAATCATATTTGGATGTTTTGTTTGTTTCTTTTAGTCCGAGAGCCATAAGAATATTTTCATCACATTCCTTCTATTGAATTTACTTCCTCAGGACAGCAATGTGATATCTTTGATATCTTAAAAACCAGGTGACCCTCTTACAGCAAATCGATCTGGTTTTTTATTTAATCCAATTCTATGTAAATCTTCTTTAAAACGATTTGGGCTTTGGATTGGTAGGGAGAAATTCAACCATATGACTTCGTGATTATGTACCTATACTTATGTTGTATACCTCGCCAAAAAAAAAGTACTTATGTTGTGTGTATACCATAGTACTTTTTTCCACGGGCAACTTTCTTATACAGTATCTGGACAGGCAAATTTGAGGACAACATCTTCTTTGTCACTGCTTTCAAAAATGCCCAACCTGAAGGTCATCATACAGAAATTGATTCAACATAAGGGTTACCAGGTTCCTGAGTTTCAAAGTGATGAAGATGCAGTCAACCAGTTGGAACAATTGCTGAAGAAAATAGGACCAGGTCCTGTATTTTTGGTCCTGGATGACATCTGGTCTGGATCGGAATCCCTTCTTGAGAAATTTGTGTTCCAAATACCAGATTACAAAATTTTGGTCACATCCAGATCTGTAATTCATAGATTCGAAACATATAATTTGAAATTGTTGAATGATGAAGATGCCATGACTCTTTTTTGTCACTCAGCATTCCCACAGGGGAGCTTATGCAGGCCAGATGATGATCTTGTTAACAAGGTGCTTTGTCATTTCACTTTTACAATATACACACAAATGCATGAAAGTATACAGGGTTTCTTACCTATCTTCCAAATCATTCGTGCTTACATGTTATATACTGTCATGTAAAAAGTCGCCTCAAACTGAAACAAATATATAAATTTATATGATCTTATTCCAAACCCTTGATGTCTTGACTATGGGGTTGGTATATTCTAGTTGTATTTTATGGGAACCATTTTTCATCTTTCAGGAACAATTCACGAATTTTAGATCATCGGGTTACTGCTGACCTGGCCAGTTCAATGTTAAAATTTTTTGACATTGGAATCATTTAAGTAAAGATTAAGTACAGTTTACATGCATGCATGCATTCAAATGAGCAAACGTATACAGGGTTTCTTATTTATATGCCAAATCATGATGTCTTCACATGTACATATGTACACCCATCTCGATGGCAATCAGGTAAGAACATGCTGATCCCGTATTGGAGATTGTACTTCATGCACTGATAAGTTACGAGATACATGGAGTCAATGCATGAGGTACAACCTCCAATATCTGATGTTGATATAACTTATGTAAGCACGTTCTTACCTGATCGGGATTGCACATGCATCTATGCTTAAATGTTATATACTGTTACACAACTAATCTTAAAAACTAAAACAAATATATAAATTTATATAATCTTAATTCCGAACCTTCATGTCTTGACTTCTATTCTAATTATATTATATGTGAACCATTTTCATCTTTCAGGGGCCTCGCCCCACCCTGCTTCTAAATATAGGGTCGGGTTTTTGTAAATTTTTGGTGCTCGGGTCGGGTTCAGGGTAAAGTTTGCTTTTAGCATTTGCTTGCCCCATCAGGTTTCAGGGTGGGTATCAGTTTTTCAAAGCTAGGTTCGGGGATGATAGAGTGCCGGCCCACACCCAACCTGCCCCATTGCCATTCCTAGTTACTGGGGACCTTGGCTATCTTTACTGCTACACTTTTTGAACAATAGAAACAATCGAGTGAAAATTAAGGACTAGCAACTAGGGCTTCTGTTAATTATTTGCAATTCTGTATCACTTTGGTTTTTGCATTCCTCCAAACTAAAACAGGTTTTATTTGGTGGCACATAATGGCAGGTAGTGAAAACCTTTAAGGGATTCCCTCTGGCACTTAAAGTGGTAGGTAGATCACTCTGTGGGCAGCCTCCGTTCATATGGCAGAGTAAAGTGAAGGATTGGTCTAAAGAATCCATTTTTTCATCTGAGATTGATCTATTTGAATGTCTCCAACCCAGTTTAGATGTCTTGGATAATAAATTGAAGGGTTGTTTCATGGACTTGGGTTCATTTCCTGAAGACCAGAGGATCCCTGCCGCTGCTCTTATTGATATGTGGGTGGAATTATACAACCTAGATGAAGATGGTGTGTATGCCATGGCCAACCTCCATGAGCTCTCCACTCGGAATCTAGTTAATCTTGTAGTCACAAGGTATGATGGTTTCCTATTTGTCTTTAGGGTGACTAAGTTTTCTTGTTATGTGATGTTTTGTGTGCTAATTTATGCATTTATCCACTGCTAATTGCCAGTTTGCCACTACTAATGTCATACAGCTTACCTGATGACCAAAATAATTTAATAATTTTGTTATCCTGTAGCTTAATTAACTTTCAAATAGCTGATTTGTGCAGACCCCAAGTAGTTGGGAGTAAGGCTCTGTTGATTTGAAAGTCGAGCTTATTTGCAATGCTAATAAAAAAACAATTTTATATTTCATAATTTTTTGTTAGCATTTGTACAGAAGGCCAATTATTGCATAGAACTAGTAAGGAGATCGTATAGGAAAATAGAATTGGTGGGGAATTCCAACTACTATTGATCTCTATATTTCTGTCATTTGGCTCACAGATGCTTGAATTTCATTATCCTCCATTTGGTTGCTGAGAAACTGGAAGGAAAAGAAAAAGAGAAGCAAATGATTGATTCAGGTCCACTAAAGATCATATCTGCCAAGCCTTGTGCAATTACCTAGCATAGAAAAGTCATTCAATTTTAAAGAGGGAAGAGAGAGACAGAGAGGGGGGGGGGGAAGGAAGGGAGAGAGACAGAGAGTGGAAGACTTCAAACTTCTTTTCCACAATTTTCTTGGCAATCAGATTGAGGATTAATATATAGAGAAATTAGAATGAGAATTTTTTCTTAGTTTTGTTCTTCAATTCTTCAGTCTTTGCAGAGATAGGCAACGCATCAGCTATTCTCTTACAATCTCTCCTTAATGAACCAATTTCTGCTCATTCACCAGGAAAGATGAGAGTGAGGTTGATGGCTACTATTATGAGCACTTTGTCACACAGCATGATCTTCTCAGAGAGCTCGCTATCTATCAGAGCAACAAGGACCCCATTGAACAGAGGAGAAGACTATTTATTGACATAAGTGGAAACAATATTCCCAAGTGGTGTATGGAACTAAAGCAGCAACTCATCAGTGTCTGCCTCTTGTCTATCTCTACTGGTTTGCCTCTCTCTCTCTCTCTCTCTCTCTCTCTCTCTCTCTCTCTCTCCCCCCTAAATGGGACCTCCTACACAATATTTGGTATCTTGTGGTTCTTTCTTTCTGCTCTCACCACATACACATGCACGCATTCTCATCCCATATGGAATATTGTTCGCAGATGAAACGTTCTCCTCAAGCTGGTTTAACATGCAACTTCCTAATGTTGAGGTTCTAGTACTGAACTTTCAGACAAAGAACTACACCTTACCAGAGTTTGTGGAGAAAATGGATAAGCTGAAGGTTCTGATTGTCATGAATAATGGTTTCTGCCCCGCTGAACTAAGTAATTTTCCACTCCTTGGTTCATTATCCAGTCTAAAGAGAATCAGACTAGAGAACATTTCTATTTCTTCTTTTAGCAATGTACAATTAAAGAATTTGCAGAAAATATCCTTCATAATGTGTAGGATTGGTCAGGCTTTTAAGAACTGTACTATCCAACTTCCAAATATGTTTCCAAATCTGATCGAGATCAACATTGACTATTGCAATGATTTAGTGGAATTGCCTGAGAGCCTCTGTGAAATTGTTCACCTAAAGAAGCTCAGCATCACCAACTGTCATAAGTTTTTTGAACTGCCTGAAAGAATTGGCAATCTGGAAAATTTAGAAGCATTGAGGCTTCATGCCTGTACAGAACTCTTAGAACTGCCTGGCTCAATTGGAAGCCTCCAAAAGTTAAGGTTTCTTGATATATCTGACTGTTTAAGCATGTGGAGAATGCCAGAACAAATGGGTCAGTTGTGTAATTTAAGAAAGCTCCACATGAGAGGATGCTCAAGCTTGTCCGAGTTGCCACCATCCATTAAGGATCTGGAGCATTTAAAGGATGTGTTTTGTGATGAAGAGACATCCATTCTATGGGAATCTATCATTTTTGATCTCCCCAATCTGAAGGTACATGTGCCTGAGGAAAATATTAACTTAAATTGGCTTCACAATCTTCATTTCTAAGTTCCATATCTTCACCCAAAGGTTGAAGAATTTTTGGTATGTAATTAATTTTTTATGTTTCTCCTACATTTTTGTTTTTTTGGGTGATGATTCTTAGAGCTCACCCACATGAAATGTAGCAAGGTCATTAGTTTGTACTTACACAAGCACAAGCTTTTAAGAATCACTTTGCTTTTTCTTTTGTATGTATCTCATCCTATTGGATAACGAGTATTGAGAGAAATGTTTATACCAGGGGGGAAGGAGACATTGAAGTGTACTGGACTGGGTTCTATTACGTTAGGTTTAATGTATTTAGTAGGATGACAGGATATATATATCTATACTATCTTAGAGCTCACCCACATGAAATGTAGCAAGGTCATTAGTTTGCGCTTACACAAACACAAGTTTTTAAGAATCACTTTGTTTTTTCTTCTGTGTGTATCTCGTCCTATTGGATAATGAGTATTGAGAGAAATGTTTATACCAGGGGGGAAGGAGACATATTGAAGTGTACTGGACTGGGTTCTATTATGTTAGGTTTAATGTATTTAGTAGGAAGACAGGATATATATATCTATGCTACCTATAAAAGACTGAATCTCATAAAAACTTTTGAATGACCAATATATCTTTATTTCTTTTTTAAAATACATATCTTCCTTTTCTTTAATTGAAACACATAGTAAACATTCTTATCATTTGGTAACAAATGAAAGTTAAATTTTAACTTAAACTCTTAACAAATTAAAGTTAAATTCTTACTCAAATTCTTTTTCCTAGAGCAACTATTAAGTTGCATAATAATATATATGAATATAAACTCTTTAAATATTCTGTTTTATGAAGAAAAAAATTTTTTTGAATGTATATCTAAAAGGTTTTTAATCTTTCGTTGACAATTTTGATATAAAAAAAATGTACTTTTGAATTTTAAATTTTATCTTTTATGAAAAAATATAAAATCTTTATGTGTTTATTATTTTATATAACTAATATTATTTAAAAATATTTATATGCAACGCACGTGTGCTATATCTAGTATATTGAAATATTCAAACTTGTGTTTTCCTATATTACTTCCACTAAAAAATATGAAGATGAACTTTTACCCTCACTAAAAATTATAAAGACCATTTTTTTATTTTTTATGTTTTCTATTATAAATCTATTAAAAAAACATGAAAACAACATTACCATTCTATTATACAACCTCTAAAACACATTCTTTTATCCATTTTTCTTCTTTCTTCTTGTTTCTCTCATCTCTCTCCACTGCATGTCTCACATCCCTTTTTCTTTCCTGTTTTTTGGCTAGTGCAAAAAAAAAAAAAAAAAAAAGCACATAAACGAGGACACAAGGCAAAGAAAGCATAAATAAAAAAAAAAAAGAAAAGAAAAAGAAAAGATGAACACAATAGCCAATGACAGTGGTCCTTCGTGGGCGCTTCCATCACTGGGCTTGGTTACAGAGTCGGGCGTGTTAGCTCAGTACCAGAGAGCTTCATATTAAGCGCCCAAGAGGCCATTGCATGAGGCACCCCATTTGCATCTCAATGCACCTTGTGAAAGGAGTATCCCTGTTAAACAGCTTAAACCATGCTTGACGTCTGCAACTAGCTAGGACATCGTGTGACCAAGATGAAGAGCCAGCCTCCTCATCAATGTCTTTTACTACCACCAACGCATCCGGCCGGCATCTCCTATCCCAATTCTTCCGTAAAGCAATAGACAAGGCAAACCACGCTGCAAGGGCTTTATCAGATCATGCACCAAAGATAAAACCATTTTCATCTCTGGCAAAACAAGCAATACAGCAAGACGACGGCCGGACAGCGTGGCGGCATCAAAATTCAACTTCTTCATACCCTTTTTTGGTCGTTCCTAAAGCTTTGGGGGGCGTCCTCCATGCAGTTGCTAGGGATTAGCATTGCCTGCAAATACTCTTCCACTCTTTGGTTGATGTGAGCTAGCACCTCTTTGGGCTCACTTAAATTGAAGATATTCTTCAAGACTTGCAACTCAGATTCATCTATTTTCTTTATTAAAGTAATACGGAATAACATGAACTCAATTTTGAATATTCTATTTTATAAAATAATATAATAAAAATTAACGTATTCCGTATTAGGCAGCATATCATTTGCTCATTCATTGTATAATGATTTCTTTCTTAATTAACTACAATTTAAATCTCACTTGTTATATAATTTAAGTACACCTGGTGATGCACGTATGGCGTATGCATTCACACGGTTGCAGATGACTTCACCGTTTGCTATTTGGGCAAAGTTGGCATCACGAAGTGTACTTTGGATGTCAAACTAAAAATAATAATAAGCCTAAATAAATAACGAACCAAAGAGTACTCCACGGAGACCCGGGGTCAACCTTAAAGAAAAATAGTCATTCAGCTATTTTTTTAATTATTTTATTTCCAAAAAAGGAAAAAAGAAAGGAATGGAGGGAAATGGAGAGCGTTGCGTGAGGATGGGGGTCAACAGGGTCATCCTGCGTTTTGGAGTGGTCCCGTCCCACTCTCTCTTAGTGGCGGGTGATCCTTTGTTTTTTTCCAATTCAAAAATTCTTCATTTCTTTCCAGTTTCTACATCTTGTTTTCCACAGAGAAAAAAATAATAATAAATAAAAATAAAAAAATAAAAAAATCACACACGAGTATATACTATATGGCATTGTCCCAAATGCCCACGAAGTTGCGTAGAAATTTCTTGCCAAACCGGTTTCTCTTCTTTCTTTCATCTCTTGTCTTTGAAGTTGGAAATCCATAACTCACTCACTTTACTTTGAACTCATTCTCTGCTTGCTTGCCAAGAAAACTAACAGAGGGAAAGGAAAAGAGAGAAAATTTAGATTCTTTTCGGTGATGTTTTGGTTTTCAGAGAATCAGAAGCTGACCTCAAGCAAGCCAATTTATCTGTATCATTCTTAGGTGAGTGAAGATCTTTTTTTTTTTTTTTTTTTGGTTCTCTAGTTCCAAGCACTGGAAAAATTAAGATTTTCAAAACGTTAATTTCTTCTCATTTCCCGCACTTTCTCAGCAGGCAAACATAGCAATTGTATTACTCCCATGTCAGTACCTTTATTTCATATTTCTTTAAATTTTGATATTGGTATTCTATGGTTCAAATTTCTTTTCTTTTCCCACACTTTCTCAGCAAGCAAACCGGACGTGATTGAAATTTCTCACTTAAAAACAGAACCCATGTCGTTGGTCCTGTTGGATACGGCCGTAGAGGCTGCTTTAGGAGAAGCGTTTAGTGGGTTGTTAAAAGCCGTTTTGAATGCAAAGAGCGAGGTAGATCGGTTCAATTCGGAACTAGAATGCCTAGAAAGAACACTAAATTCGATTCGTCCAACAATTGAGGAGATAGAAGAACTACAGCGAGAATTGGACCGTCCCGAGGAAGACTTAAAGGACTTAATCGAACACTTAAAAGACGGCGAGAAGCTTGTGCGCAAGTGCGTGAAGGTCCCTCGCTGGAAATCTTGCATGAGTCTAGGCTACGCTAAACTAAGATACGCGAGCAAGCTCCGCAAATTGGATGCTTATATTGTTAGGTTCTTTCATATCAATATCCAAGCGCAGCAGTCGAGGGACATCATGCAAATTTTGGTGTTGAATCGGAGCCAATCAAATTATGGATCACTGGGTTCGTGTGGGGTTCCTCAACCTCCGGATCCCACGGTTGGATTGGATGTGCCCATCAGAGAATTGAAGGAGTGGCTGTTTGAGGATGAAGCTCCGCCGGTGCTTGTGCTGTCTGCATCTGGAGGATGTGGGAAGACCACCTTGGCAATAATGCTTTGTAGAGATGAGAAAGTCACAGGTATCAATATGGATTCCAATCTTTTTTTCCTTCTTTATGCTTCATTTGCTTTAAGTAAACATAATCAGCAAATCATTTCTAGGAAAGTCCAAACCATTTCTAAGAATTTCCAAACCATTTCTAAGAATCAAACATAGGAAAAAATTATCAAGCCTTAGATCTTCCAAAGGAGCAATTGCATCAATGGTATGTGCTCTATATTTTGTTGAATTAATTTTAATTGCATACACACCAGGATTCAGAATTCTGACAAAACGCTGCTATTACTATGATTGAATATGTGAATTGTTGAAGATCAAAAAAGGCCTTGGTCAAATTGGTGCAGAATTTGCCGATGATAGCCTAATGGCACTCTTCTCACTTGTTGAGTGAGCAATCTCGGTTTCAAGTTTATGAGAAGGATTGACTACTCATTTACTAATATAGAGGGGTTAGGGACTTAGGGATAAAGGATAAATTCTATCGATTCTCAAACAAAAAAAAAAAAAAAAATTGGTGTGGAATTTTAATCCTTTAATATTCGTATGTTTTGTTCATTTCTTTTGGTCCATCTGATAGCCCAACCATGAGAATATTTTCAGCACATTCCTTCTACTGAAATTACTTCCTCAGCAGAGCAGTGAGATATTTTTTATATCTTGAAAACCAGGGGACTCTTTTGTAGGAAATTGCTCGATCCCTTCTTCTTTTTCCCAACTCCATGTACATCTTCTCTGCAAGGATTGGGCATGGGCAGAGACATTCAACCATATGACTTCATGATGATGTATTTATGTCGCAGTTTTCCTAGCAGAAAAAAATAATGTACTTATGTTGGGTGTATACCATAGTACCTGTATTTTTCGACGGCAAATTTTCTTATGCAGTGTTTGGACAGGGAAATTTGGGAATAACATCTTCTTTGTCACCGTTTCAAAAACGCCCAACCTGAGGGGCATCATACAGAGCATAATTCAACATACGGGTAAACAGGTGCCTGGATTTCAAAGTGATGAACATGCGGTCTACCAGTTGGAAAACTTGCTGAGGAAAACAGGACGAGAGGGACGAGATCCTGTGCTTCTGGTCCTGGATGACGTCTGGTCTGGATCGGAATCCCTTGTAGATAAATTTGTGTTCAACATACCAAAATACAAAATTTTGGTCACATCGAGATCTGAAATTCCAAGATTCAAAACATATAATTTGAAATTGTTGAATGATGAAGACGCCATGACTCTTTTTCGTCAATCAGCATTCCAGCAAAATGGGAGCTCGGACGTGCCAGAGGATCTTGTTAACAAGGTGCTTTGTCAATGTACAGTTTACACGCATGCTTGCAAATGAGCAAACGTATACAGGGTTTCTTATTTATATGCCAAATCATAATGTTTTCACATGCACATATGTATGCCCATCTCGATGGCAATCAGGTAAGAACGTGCTGATCTCATATTGCAGATTATACTTCACGCACTGATAAGTTATGAGATACATGGAGTCAATGCATAAGATACAACCTCTAATATCTGATGCTGATATAATTTATGTAAAACCTCTAATATCTGATGCTGATATAATTTATGTAAACACGTGCTTACCTGATCAAGACTGCACATGCATCTATGCTTAAATGTTATATACTGTTACACAACCAATCGTTAAAAACTAAAACAAATATATAAATTTATATAATTTTAATTCTGAACCTTCATGTCTTGACTTCTATTCTAATTATATTATATGTGAACCATTTTCATCTTTCAGGGGCCCCGCCCCACCCTGCTTCTAAATATAGGGTCGGGTTTTTGTAAATTTTCGGTGCTCGGGTTGGGTTCAGGGCAAAGTTTGCTTTCAGCATTTGCTTTCCCCATCAGGTTGAAGGGTGGGTATCAATTTTTCAAAGCTAGGTTCGGGATGATAGACTGCCGGCCCACACCCAACCCACCCCATTGCCATTCCTAGTTACTGGGGACCTTGGCTATCTTTACTGCTACACTTTTTGAACAATAGAAACATAAGAGTGAAAATTAAGGACTAGGAACTAGGGCTTCTGTTAATTATTTGCAATTCTGTATCACTTTGGTTTTTGCATCCCTCCAAACTAAAACAGGTTTTATTTGGTGGCACATAATGGCAGGTAGTGAAAAACTTTAAGGGAATCCCTCTGGCACTTAAAGTGGTAGGTAGATCACTCCGTGGGCAGCCTCCGTTCATATGGCAGAGTAAAGTGAAGGATTGGTCTAAACAATCCATTTTTTCATCAGAGAGTGATCTATTTGAATGTCTCCAACCCAGTTTAGATGTCTTGGATAATAAGTTGAAGGATTGTTTCATGGACTTGGGTTCATTTCCTGAAGACCAAAGGATCCCTGCCGCTGCTCTTATTGATATGTGGGTGGAATTATATGAACTAGATGAAGACGATGTGTCTGCCATGCGCAACCTCCATGAACTCTCCACCCGGAATCTGGTTAATCTTGTAGGCACAAGGTATGGTGGCTTCCTATTTGTCTTTAAAGTGAGTTTTCTCATCATGTGATGTTTTGTGTGCTAATTTAATTTATCCACTGCTAATGTCCTACAGGCTACAGCTTACAAGCAAAATAATTTAATAATTCGTCATCCTGTAGCTTAATTAACTTTCTCATTATGTGATGTTTTTTGTGCTAATTTATTCAACGAGTAAAGAGAATGTCATATTGTCACTAGGCTATCATGCCCTTAGCCCATATTAATTTATTTGTTTATTAACGGAATACTACTAATAATGTCCTACAGTCCTACCGCTTAATTGACTACCTATGTAGCTTAATTAATTTTTGTCTATAGGCATAAAAGCTAGCCAATCAGCCCAGTCTATAATGGCCACGTAGACCAATAGCATTGCGACATGTGGCACAAAGTCAAGAGTTGGCCCGTAAATACTCAATAATTCTGAATAAACAATATGCTGACACGTCGCGCTTGAGGTGCATTATCGTATAGGAAACTAGAATCCATGGGGAATTCCAACAATCGTTGATGTCTACATTTTTGTCGTTTGTCTAACGGACTCTTGAATTCCGTTATCCTCCATTTGGTTGCTAAGAAACTTGAAAGGAAAAGAAAAGAAAAGAAAAGGGCCGGTTCAGATTTACATATCTTTTCTTTTCCACAATTTTCTTGGTTTTCTTAGTTTTGCTCTTGTATTCTTCAATCTTTGAGATAGGCAGAGTACTGGATATTCACGCACAATCTCTCCTTACGTTACCAATTTCTGCTCATTCACCAGGAAAAATGTGAGTGAGGAGGATGATGGCTTCTATAATGGGCACTTTGTCACACAGCATGATCTTCTCAGAGAGCTGGCAATCTATCAGAGCAATAAGAACCCCATAGAACAGAGGAAAAGACTAATTATCGACAAAAGTGAAAACCCATCCTCTCAAATGTTATCAGAGCAACCCATGAGTGCCCGCCTCTTGTCTATCTCCAGATTCTCCACAGGTACGTCTCTCTCTCTCTCTCTCTCTCTCTCTCTCTCTCTCTCTCTCTCTCTCTCTCTCTCAAACAGGACCTACCACACACTATGCAGACTGATTGTCACACCATATGAAATATTGTTTGCAGATGAAATGTTGTCCCCAAGCTGGTCTAACATGCAACTACCTGATGTTGAGGTTCTAATACTGAACTTTTGGACAGAGAACTACACCTTACCAGAGTTCATGGAGAAATTGAACAAGCTGAAGGTTGTGATTCTTATGAATAATGGTTTCTGCCTCGCCGAACTAAGTAATTTTTCACTACTTGGTTCATTATCCAATCTAAAGAGAATCAGACTGGAGAACATTTCTATTCCTTCTCTTGGCAATATACAATTAAATAAGCTACAGAAAATATCCTTCATAATGTGTAGGATTGGTCAGGCTTTTAGGAACTGTACAACCCAACTTCCAGATATGCTGCCAAATCTTGTTGTGATCAACATCGACTACTGCAATGATTTAGTGGAATTGCCTGGGAGCCTCTGTGATATTGTCCACTTAAAGAAGCTCAGCATCACCAACTGTCATAAGTTGTCTGAACTGCCCGACAGAATCGGCAATCTTGCAAATTTGGAAGTGTTGAGGCTTCGTGCTTGTACTGAACTCTTGGAGTTGCCAGGCTCAATTGGAAGCCTCCACAAGTTGAGCTCCCTTGATATATCTGACTGTGTAAGCATGAAGAGAATGCCAGAACAAATGGGTCAGTGGTGTAATTTAAGAAAGCTCGACATGAGAGGATGCTCGAGCTTGTCTGAGTTGCCACCATCAATAAAGGATCTTGAGCATTTAGAGAGAGTGTTCTGTGATGAAGAGATATCCACTCTGTGGGAATCTTTTGGACTCTCCAATCTGAAGATACAAGTGCTCGAGGAAGATGTCAACTTAAATTGGCTTCCAAACTTAAAAGTATAAGCTATTAGTTGAGGCACTCAAACAGGTATATTAAGTGTTGTCAAACTATATTTAATCGATGTGGGATGTGATATTTTTCAACATGATGAAGCACCTTTGGTATGTCATTATGTTTTGATGTTTCTCCTTCATTTTTTCTTGAGTGATGGTTCCTGGAGTTTCACTCACATGTAAAGTAGCAAGGTCATGTGAGGGCATAAAGAGGCCAAAATCCTATGGCCATCAGTTCGATCGTGCTTGTAGAAGCACGAGGTTATATGGATCATTTCCCATTTCTCTGTTGGAAACTTGTCCTATTGCAGAATGAGAAGTGGGAGAAGTGTTTAAAGCGGAAAAGAAAAAAAAAATATGGAACTTCTCTAGATCAGGTTCTGTTTGTGTAATGCATGTGATAGGGTGAATTGGCATTTCCTTGTATTTGTCCGTAAACATGTGTGTTTTAGTACCTTATCAAAAAAAAAAAAAAAAAAACATGTGTGTTTTAGTAATTGGGTGCATCTTATTATATATGCAATGTGTCTCTTCTGGTTCTAATCAAATCTATTTTCAAACCCCTTCAGGGGAATACAGTTCCTTATCACATAGCAAAAACCTGAATTGGGAAACAACTACTGCCGTCAGGAGCTAAACAGATAAGAAAGAAAGTGTAATGATTGAGTTCAGAGCCTAGAAAGGCTGGCGTAATACTAGTTTATGCACAATCTACTGCAGTCAAAGCCAATAATATTCACCACAGGTCACAGAGCATCCTACAAAGTATCAAAACATTCATCATCTTTCAGTTCAGCAGAAATAAATCGCGTCAATAGAGATAGGGTTGCCAATCCAATAAAAAAAAGCATTGACCAAAATCAGTAATAAAACGTACAACAAACTGCCCAAGATAGTTGATCCACCTAATGTTGTTGCTTATATTTTTTCTTGTAAGCTACATGATACCGTTCTTAGACCTCACCCTGGATAGAGAAGTGGAAATTCTTATAGCTAAATGTAATTAAATAAGGTAATTGGGATTGTTAAACTATGGTATTTATACCCCCTTATCTAGATCTTAACAAGAACGAAACAATAGCCGAAGAACATAATTTGGAGATTTAAAACATGTAGAATTATCATACAACAAAAGAAGGAACTGGACTGCCAAACTTAGAACTGTAGATCAACTGTCATGCAAAGTGTACACATATAGAGGCCACTGGTGGTAGCAGAACAGAACAAACAACAAAAATCACAGGATCAATGCAATAAATAAACAAGAGTTCAAGGAAAAGGAAGCAGGGATGGGTTTACATTTGACCTGTGAAATTTCCGCCACTTGTTAAACACCACAGAAAGGTATAAAAGCAGCACTTCATGAACATGTCAAACGCCAACCGTCAGATGAGGCTTCATCCACTTCCCAACGATGATACCTATGGTAACCTAACCATACAGTCTAGCACACATTCTCTTAGCTTAATCTTCACAAAGCCGTGTGTGGAAGCTGTCCTTTTAGAATCCCGGATACATTTGACCTGTGAAAAAAATTCATTTCTGTATCGTCAAGAGTATTATTTTCTATATCGTCTAAAAAATTCCAAATCTCCATGCACACACGCAGCCCAAATTTATTCAACGGCAATGGAGAGTACATGGGACATGGCTTCACCAGCAGGTGAGGGTCAATATAGGTATTGTGGTTCTTGGAAGAACATAAAACATAAAAAGAAAAGAAAACACTTGCTCCATATAGGCAATGCAGTTTTAGGAGGAATATAGGACTAAAAAGAACTTCTTTTTTTTTTTAACCATTGCAATAGTCAAGGTCGATATGGAGCAAGTGTTTTCTGAACTGCCTGAAAGAATTGGCAATCTAGAAAATTCAGAAGCGTTGAGGCTTCATGCCTGTACAGAACTCTTAGAACTGCCTGGCTCAATTGGAAGCCTCCATAAGTTAAGCTTCCTTGATATATGTGACTGTTTAAGCATGTGGAGAATGCCAGAACAAATGGGTCGGTTGTGTAATTTAAGAAAGCTCCACATGAGAGGATGCTCAAGCTTGTCCGAGTTGCCACCATCCATTAACGCTATGTTTGGTATACCGGACACGTCGGATTGGATAAACATATTATTTTCATGTATTTTGTACCATTTTCAAATAAAAGATATAACTATTCATATTAGGGGTGTTCGTGGTTCGGTTTGATTCAGTTTTAGAGTAGATTTTAAACCAAACCATTATACTTCGGTTTTTGTTTTCTCAAATAAAACCAAACCATACTATAAAAAAAACCAAACCAAACCAAACCATAAAATTTCGGTTTGATTTGGTTCGGTTTTGATTTTATCCTATCAAATAGCAACAAATAATTAAAAATAGAAAAATGACAAGTCAAACTCTAAATAAAAATATTTTTAATAAAATCATTACATTAGCAACTGAAAAAAAACATCAAACATTGTATCAAAATGGGAAAGTATTGACTTATGTCAATCAAGTTCAAATCTCCAATCTAATATGTGTCAATATCTCACACAACAATAATAGCTAGTTTAATACATGCCAATCTAATAAAGAAAAAACATTAAGAAAATTTACAATATATTATCTATTATGCCTTTATTAGAATAGAAAATTTACAAACTAAGTTTAATATATAATATATAAAATTATATATATTTATATTATATTTTTTCAGTTTTTTCGGTTTTTCGGTTTGGTTTGGTTTTTTAAACATGAAAACCAAAACCAAACCAATTTAATTCAGTTTTCTAAAATTAGAACCAAAACCAAACCTAAGGACAAAAAAACCAAACCAAACCGACCGATTTGGTTTGGTTTTCGGTTTTAACCTAAGCCATGAACACCCCTAATTCATATTATCTATAAGATAGTTATATCCTCCATATATGGGATATAATAAACCCATCAAGAGAGGTAGTATATTTTTATCCTATGATACTATCTCATTTAAAAATAACAATGGGATATAAAATTGTCCAAGAGACTATCTCTCTCACTTCAAACAAAGGTATTAAAGACTTTTTGTTTATCCAACAATCATATCCTATCCAGCCTTTTTATCTGGCATACCAAACATAGCATAAGGATCTGGATCATTTAAAGGATGTGTTTTGTGATGAAGAGACTTCCATTCTATGGGAATCTTTCATGTTTGATCTCCCCAATCTGAAGGTACATGTGCCCGAGGAAAATAATAGCTTAAATTGGCTTCACAATCTTCCTTTCTAAGTTACATATCTTCACCCAAAGGTTGAAGCATTTTTGGTATGTAATTAATTTTTTGTGTTTCAAAAAGAGCTGTACGTACACTGGTAACTTTTGTAGGCTTTTCTTCCTTCTACTAAACATGCTTCTACTTCAAAAATCAATTCATTGTAAAGGATTTTGGTCATTTGGTTGAATTGTTTTTCTCCCCAAGACATTGTCTGAAGTTTTGTCGTCATTCTACCAGTTTGATTTAAATCAGAATAATCAAATGATTCAAGATTATTTGACGAAAGTAATTTTAGAAAATTGAATGTATTTAGTAGGATGACAGGATCCACTATGTAGTACGTCTTGGTAATTTTTTTATTAATATAATTAGACCATAGCAGGATTAATAGTGATTCGTCCTCCAATTGAATGGTGAAAAACTATGACAACTTGAAGATATTTTTGAAGACTTGGACTCGGATTCATCAATTTTCTTTTATTTCAATAATACAAGTAACATCGACTCAATTTCAAATATTTTGTTTTATGAAGAAAAAAAAATTAACATATTCTTTTTTAAAGTAACATATCAGTTTTTTTTTTCTTTTATGCTAAACACACAAAGGAAACACACACTACACACAAATAAGGGAGTTTACATATGTGACATAGACCAAAGGAAAACCTAAGAGCTTATTGGTTATATAATGATTTTTTATGAACTATAGTTTAAATCTCACTTAGCTTGTTATATAATTTTACAAATAATATTTTTCCCTAAAATTGCTTTTAAGAAAATGATATTTGTTGAAATTTGGGTTTCGAACCAAATTGTTTCACTTAATACTTTGGGTGTCAAATTAGAAAAAAATTTAGTCAAAGTGTTATTACATTGACATTTACTCCAAAGTGTAGGACAATAAAATGTTTTGTTTACCCTAAGTGGTTTTCGCGCATCTCTCCACCTAAGCTTCACAAGAGATGCACGTACGAATTTGTTTACTATTTAGGCCTTGTTTGGTTAAGTTTTTAGATGATCCAAAATCACTTTTGAAACTTAAAATCACTTTTGGTTATATTTCATAGTCTAAATCATAATCATTTCTAAGGTCAAAAGTGATTCTATAATAAGCAGACTACCCTCAGCTTTTAATCAGAAGCTGGTGTCAGCTTTTGCGAGGATTTTAATAACTTTTCATATTTGCAAAACTATCCTTAATGCTTGAGTATGGAAATAATTTTTTTTCACCCATATATTTTAACAAAACGATAATAACCCCACCTTAGACCCAAGTCCTCTCTTCTCCTGCTGCTGTACTCCTCTCTCCTACTGACATCAATGTCTTGATAACTTCAACCAACTTGGACCCGTAGGATCCTAATTTAAACTTCAAAAAAAAAATTTCTCCCTTCATACATTCATTGATTTATACTTGTTGGAATTTTTTCAAGAATTGATTCCACAAAATTTGGATTTGTAATAATTTTTTTATATTTAAATATCAATTCATGCTCTCTTTTTTTCTTTGTTTTAAGCAAGGAAAAAAAAATAAAACAAATGAAAACGTAAGCAAAATACCTAGTAATATGTGGGGTTGGTCGAGAGGTCAACTCTTGTGTGTGTTTTTCAAAGGTTATCGTTTTGATGTTTCGCTGTTCTTGTTGTTTGTGTGGTTATAAGGCGTCTCACCTAGACTGTTAGGGAAATAATCTGAGCTCAAATTTCGCTAAGAGTATGGCCTAGGTACCCCCAATCATTAATATTAAAAATAAATAAAAAAATAAAACAATTCACTACTAATACCAAATAGAGCCACCCAAAAAAAAAAAAAAAACCCATTTATTATAAGGAACAGTTCAGTCAATTTAGGGTTATAACAACTATAGCAAATGTTCTTCACAAACAGAAAAAAAAAAAAAAAATCACTTTCAACTCTGACAGCACTTTTGAATACAGTTTCCAAACAAAGATCGATTCTCTTCTACTACTCGTAACTTCTGATTCTCTTCTACTTTTGCCAAAAAGCAAAAGTTACAATTTTTCCGAACAGGGCTTTAGACAACGTTGGATTAAGGACCAAATTGCATCACAAAGTGTACTCTGGGTATCAAATTAAAAAAATAATAAGTCTAAAAAAATAAATAAATAACAGATCAAAGAGTACTCCATGAAGACCGGGGTCAACCTCTTCATTTTTAAAAGAAAAGGGAAATGCTAGTTAGTCCCATATTTTACCCTGTACTTTATCCTATTACGAGAGAATAAAGGGGTAAAATTATAGGATCCACTGATATGGTTATTGGTTAAACCCTTAAAATTGAAATAAAACTAAATTCACATAGTAGGACAAAGTATGGGACTAACCAGGTCATCCTATACTCTAGAGTGGACCCGTCCCACCCTCTCTTAGAGGCGGGTGATCCATTTTTTTCCAATTCAAAAATTCTTCATTTCTTTCCAGTTTCCACAGAAAAAAGAAAAAAATCACACGAGTATATAGCATTGTCCCAAATTCCCACGAAGTTGCATAGAAATTTCTCCTCTGGCTGGTCTAACGTGTACATGCAACTACCTGAAGTCAAGGTTCTTTCGGACAAAGAACTACACATTACCAGAGTTCGTGGAGAAAATGGAAAAGCTGAAGGTTTTGATAGCCATGAATTATGGTTTCTTTCCCGCTGAACTAACTAATTTTTCACTGCTAAGTTCATTATCCAATCTAAAGAGAATTAGATTAGAGCACATGGGTTAGGGAAAAAAAAAGGGAAGTCGATTTTTAGAATCTCAACCTCACATTGCCAGACCTTTCTAGTGGAGTGTGGTGTGAGGTTGGTGCCCTAAAAAAAGAAAATATATATATATAATAGTAATTAAAAAATATGAAAAGTCATGGGTGTAAGGTTGGTACCATTTTAAAAAATAAAGAATATATAATTTTTATAAAAAAAAAATGAAAAGTCATGGGTCAACCATATAAAATTGGTCCATATATACATGGCTAGGAGAAGCATAATTTGATTTAATATTTAACAAAATGTTAAATTTACCTACCTTTTAAATTGGTTTTAGATAGTGAGATATCAATGTTATATGTGTAATTAATAAGAAAAATAAGTTATGCTTTAGAAAAATCAGACTCCACAATACTTCACATCAACCATGATAGAGTGAATCTCATGGTGGATGGAGTATTGCCCTTTGATTGTCAATTTGATTTCATTTTATCTATTTAACTCATTCAAACACGAGATTTGAAATGGACCAAACAAACAGCCCCTTAAGGTGTTCACATGGGTTGTCTTAAATAAAGGGTCGATGGTTCTCTCTCATGACTGCTATTGGAGGCTTCTAAGGACCAACCCTCGTTTGCTGCCACCCAAACTTACTTGACTTCCATACAAAGCACTTTGGCAGCAGTCGACAGTCTCTTTTGGCACTCTGTTTTTTTCTAAGACTTAGGCAGCCAACTACGAGTGAGTCTTCCATGTAACTGTCACAGTTAGACTATGACATGGTCACGTGGAGGCTTCTGAGGGCCAACCCTCATTTGCTGCCAACCAAACTTACTTGACTTCCATACAAAGCACTTTGGCAACAGTCGGCGGTTTCTTTTGACGCTCTGTTTTTTTACAATACCTAGACAGCCAACTACGAGTGAGTCTTCCATGTAACTGTCACGGTTAGACTATGACATGGTCACGTGGAGGCTTCTAAGGGCCAACCCTCATTTGCTGCCACCCAAACTTACTTGACTTCCATACAAAGCACTTTGGCAGTAATCGACAGTCTCTTTTGGCACTCTGTTTTTTTGCGAAGACTTAGGCAGTTAGCTACGAGTGAGTGCCTGTTTGGATGAGATTCTGGGAGACCCAAAATCTCTTCTGATGGCTCATAATCATTTTTAAGAGTGTTTGGATAAAAAGTGAAAAAAGTTATTGTAAGCCCAAAAGAGATTTTGAGGCCAATTTACTCAAGCTGCCTCCCCCCTGATTCTGATTCAGCTTCTGATTCTATTTCTGATTCTACTCTGAAGTTATCCCAAACAGCACTGAGTCTTCTATGTAACTGTCACGGTTAGACTGTGACATGGGTGTCACGGGTCAATATAAACAAAATGAAGTGTTTATGTAATTGGCACTTGCCGGTGAAGACCATACACGGCAAGAAATTTACCACTTGTGAACTTTAGTTCATATTCATTCTTTGTTTGCTTGCCAAGAAAGCCAAGAAAAAGAGAAAGCAAATTAGATTAATTGTTAATGATGTTTTAGTTTCTAGGAAATATAAAGCTGACTTCAACTACAAGTAAATACATACTAAAAATCTAATTAATACAAAATTAAAAGATATTCTATGTGTAGATGTTCATAAACGAGCAATTGTTGTTTATTGCAAATATAAATTTTGGATTGAATAACAATCAATTTAATTTTTGGATTGAATAACAATTATTTTAATAACAATCGCTCATTTATGAACATTTATGAATTACCTACATGAGAAGGCAAAATCAATTTATATTTTGAATAACAATACATACCAAAAGTGTTTTGCTTATCAAAATTTAAGCTGATTTTGGTATGAATTGCCTACATGAGAAGGCTCATGAAAGGATGGATTGACACGAGTATCAATTTTTTTTATACTGCTTCCTCATCTCAACCCTTTCATGTGGTAGTATTTTTGGGAGTTTGGAATCTCAACTTCAACTTCACGTTGGGCGACCTTTTCTCACACGTTGGGCTGACCTTTTCTCTTTTTTTTTCTTTGGGTAAACTTGACCTTTTCTCTTGGGAGTGGGTGCAAGGCTGGTAGCCTGGTGCCCAAAGAAAAAAAGCGTAGGACCATGCAAAGCTAGGCAGGCCCCGTTCTCAACCCATGCGACCAAGGCGGCTGTCTAGGGTCACATAATTTAGACTAAAAATGGGAGTCTCATTTTTGGATCAACCCTTGTAATAGGTCTATATTTTTTTTTTTTTTTTCTCAAATCCGTTGGTTATTGCAACCCTTCAATTTTATTTCTACGACCCACTAATTTTTATTTATTAAGATTTACGAAAAATATAAAATGTTTTTATGAAAATTTTCTTCTGCAAAAGTTGTTCAAAATTATGTTTTCTAGTAAACAATCGGCCAGTTTTGACGTGTGAGCCACCATGTCACTTAAACTAAAGATTTAAAAGTCTCATGAAACTTTCTAAGCCTCACGAAACTCTCTAAACTCAATTAGATTTACCATGTCACAAGAAAAATTCATTGACACCAATGGGGTGAAAAAGGCTTTGTCCCTTTTAAATTGGTCATGGAACTTCTCACCATTTCATTATTAAGGCTACATAGAGGCATAAAAGGGCCAATCCATGCAGCCAACTTAAAGAAACTCTGGATTGTGTATGCAAGCATTCACTACTATTCCTATCCCCCCACAAAAAGATCTTATTGATGGCACATCCAGACTTCTCTGGATGCATGGTCAGCATTTTCTAGATATTCGGTGGGGCAGAACGGTAGTGGTATTACATAAATCCTTTTTTTTTTTTTTTTATGAAGTAATATTACATAAATCATTCATAAAAGAAAAAGATAATCTTTCTGAGGCAAATCATCACAGTATAAAACTCTTAACTCATGTGATATCCACAAGTCATTGAATCTAAAAACAAAAGGAATGGTGGGCATGCAGGATCGATGATGAGAAAGTGACTATAAAGGTAGCAAAAATGTAGGCTTCTCTTGGCTGCCTCAACAGAGATATCCACGACCATCCTTCAAAGGTTCTCACTGAACAAACCAACTAATACATTCTAGGAGGTTTAGGGTATTAGATGTCTTAATTAAAAGTTTTAGCATTAATATTTTTCACTATCAACAGTAGATTGATTGTAAGTTTTTATTAGGTTTTAAGTCTTCACTTCCTCTTCGTAGAGATCTCACTAGCCTGAACTGCTGTCAACAACCAGAGTTTCCAAAGTTGTATGATTTTAATGTATTGGCATTGAAGTTACAATATTTTGAGATAAGTTTTGCCCTGAAACAACAGACATACAAAGTCAAATCTTCTCCAAAATTATATCCCTGTTGGAGTGAAAATTAACACCATCAGCATGTGTTGATATAACTTATATTAACACCATGCATTGGGGGTTGTATCCCTTGCATTAGTCCAATGTACTTTATATCCCATTAATGCACAAAGTAAAACTCTCAATACAAGTGTTGATATAAATAATATCAACACGTGCTTACCTGAACATGATCCTATATATATATATAGTAATTAAAAAAAAATGAAAAGTCATGGGTGTAAGAATATATATATATATATATATATATATAAACGAAAAGTCATTAGCTATATGATATTGGTCCATATATACCTGGCTAGGAGAAGCATAATTTAATTTAATATTTAACAAAATGATAAATTTACCTACCTTTTAAATCGGTTTTTGATAGTGAGATATCCATGTCATATGTGTAATTAATAAGAAAAATAAGTTATGCTTTAGAAAAAACAGACTCCACAATACTTCACATCGACCATGATCTAGTGAATCTCATGGTGAATGTAGTATTGCCCTTTGATTGTCAATTTGATTTAATTTTACCTATTTAACTCATTCAAACACGAGATTTGAAATGGACCAAACAAACAGCCCCTCAAGGTGTTCACATGGGTGAAGTCTTAAATAAAGGGTTGATAGTTCTCTCACGACTGCTCTTGGAGGCTTCTGAGGGCCAACCCTCATTTGCTGCCACCCAAACTTACTTGACTTCCATACAAAGCACTTTGACAGTGGTCGGCAGTCTCTTTTAGCGCTCTGTTTTTTGCGAGGACTTGGGCAGTCAACTACGAGTTAGTCTTCCATGTAACTGTCACCGGTTAGACTGTGACATGGTCATGTGATGTCACGGATCAATGAATAAAAAGTGTTCATGTAGTTGGCACTTGTCAAGTGAAAACCAGTACACGGCAAGAAATTTACCACTTGTGAACTTTTACTTAAAATTGATTATTTGTTTGCTTGGCAAGAAAGCCAAGAGAAAGAGAAAGCAAATTAGATTAATTAGGAAAGCCTAAGAGTCCATTGGTTATATAATGATTTTTTATGGACTAGAGTTTAAATCTCACTTAGCTTGTTATATAATTTTACAAATAATCTTTTTCCCTAAAATTGCTTTTAAGAAAATGATATTTGTTGAAATTTAGGTTTCGAACCAAATTGTTTCACTTAATACTTTGGGTGTCAAACTAGAAAAAAATTTAGTCAAAGTGTTATTACATTGACATTTACACCAAAGTGTAGGACAATAAAATGTTTTGTTTACCCTAAGTGGTTTTCACGCATCTCTCCACCTAAGTTTCACATGAGATGCACGTACGCATTCGTTTACTATTTAGACAACGTTGGATTAGGACCAAATTGCATCACAAAGTGTACTCTGGGTATGAAATTAAAAATAAATAAATAAATAACGGATCAAAGATTACACCATGAAGACCGGGTCAACCTCTTCGTTTTAAAAAAAAGGGAAATACTAGTTACCCCACACTTTACCCTATACTTTATCCTACTACGAGAGAATAAAGGGATAAAGTTGTGAGACTTACTGATATGGTTAAATCCTAAAAATTGAAACAAAACTAAATCCAAAGTGTGGGACTAACCAGGTCATCCTGTGCTCTGGAGTGGGCCCGTCCCACCCTCTCTTAGAGGCGGGTGATCCATTTTTTTCCAATTCAAAAATTCATCATTTCTTTCCGGTTTCCACAGAAAAAAGAAAAAAATCACACGAGTATATAGCATTGTCCCAAATTCCCACGAAGTTGCGTAGAAATTTCTCGTCAAGCTGGTCTAACATGTACATGCAACTACCTGAAGTCAAGGTTCCTTCGGACAAAGAACTACACATTAATTACCAGAGTTCGTGGAGAAAATGGAAAAGCTGAAGGTTTTGATAGCCATGAATTATGGTTTCTTTCCCGCTGAACTAACTAATTTTTCACTGCTAAGTTCGTTATCCAATCTAAAGAGAATTAGATTAGAGCACATGGGTTAGGGGAAAATTAAGGGAAGTCGATTTTTAGAATCTCAACCTCACATTGCCAGACCTTTCTAGTGGAGTGTGGTGTAAGGTTGGTGCCCTAAAAAAAGAAAATATATATATATATATATATATAATAGTAATTAAAAAATATGAAAAGTCATGGGTGCAAGGTTGGTACCATTTTAAAAAATAAAGAATATATATATATATATATATATTTTAAATGAAAAGTCATGGGTCAACCATATAAGATTGGTCCATATAAACTTGGCTAGGAGAAGCATAATTTGATTTAATATTTAACAAAATGTTAAATTTACCTACCTTTTAAATCAGTTTTAGATAGTGAGATATCCATGTCATATGTGTAATTAATAAGAAAAATAAGTCATGCTTTAGAAAAAACAGACTCCACAATACTTCACATCAAACATGATCTAGTGAATCTCATGGTGGATGTAGTATTGCCCTTTGATTGTCAATTTGATTTCATTTTACCTATTTAACTCATTCAAACACGAGATTTGAAATGGACCAAACAAACAGCCCTTAAGGTGTTCACATGGGTTAAGTCTTAAATAAAGGGTCGATATTCTCTCTCATGACTGCTATTGGAGGCTTCTGAGGACCAACCCTTGGACCAAACAAACAGCCCGGCCTTAAGGTGTTCACATGGGTTAAGTCTTAAATAGAGAGTCGATGGTTCTCTCTCATGACTGCTATTGGATGCTTCTGAGGACCAACCCTCATTTGCTGCCACCCAAACTTACTTGACTTCTATACAAATCATTTTGGCAGCAGTTGGCAGTCTCTTTTGGCGACTTGTTTTTTGCGAAGACTTAGGTAGTCAACTACGAGTGAGTTTCCATGTAACTGTTACGGTTAGATTATGACATGATCACGTGGTATCACGGGTCAATATAAACAAAACAAAGTATTCATGTAGTTAGCACTTGCAAGTGAAGACCGTACACGGCAAGAAATTTACCACTTGTGAACTTTACTTAAAATTGATTCTCTTTTTGCTTGCCAAGGAAGCCAAGAGAAAGAGAAAGCAAATTAGATTAATTGTTTATGATGCTTTAGTTTCCATGAAATATTAAGCTGACTTCAACTACAAGTAAATACATACCAAAAATCAAATTAAAACAAAATTAAAAGATGTTCTATCTATAAATGTTCATAAATGAGCGATTGTTATTTATTAAAAATATAAATTTTGGATTTTATAACAACAGTTTCACAGATCAATTTGATTTTTATATGAATTGCATACATTAGAAGGCACGTGAAAGGGTGGTTGTTTATACTGCTTCCTCCTATCAACCCTTTCATGTGGTAGTTTTTTTGGGAGTTCGGAATCTCAACTTCAACTTCACGTTGGGCGTCTTTCCCACGTTGGGCGTGCTTTTCTCTCACGTTGGGCTGACCTTTTCTCTGGGGAGTGGGTGCAAGGCTGGTACCCAAAGAAAAAAAAAGGTAGCATACAAAACTAGGCAGGCCCCGTTCTCAGCCATGCGACCAAGGCCATTGTCTAGGATCCCATAATTTAGACCAAAAATGAGATTATGAGAGTCTCATTCATAATCTCATTTTTGGATCAACCCTTGTAATAGATCTAAATTTATTTTTATTTTTTTTTCCAAATCCAGTGGTTATTGCAACCTATTAATTTTACTAGATATAGCACATGTGCTATGCATGTGAATATTTTTAAATAATATTAGTTATACAAAATAATAAATACATAAAGATTTTATATTTTTTCATAAAAGATAAAGTTTAAAATTCAAAAGAACTTTTTTTCTTATAATCAAAATTGTCAACAAAATATTAAAAACTCTTTACATATACATTCAAAAAAAAATTTCTTTATAAAACAGAATATTTAAAGAGTTTATATTCATATATATTATCATGCAATTTGATAATTGCTCTAGGAAAAAGAATTTGAGTAAGAATCTAATTTTAATTTGTTAAGAGTTTGAGTTAAAATCTAACTTTCATTTGTTACTAAATTATAAGAATGTTTAATATGTGTTTCAATTAAAGGAAGGGTAGATATGTATTTTTATTTTTATTTTAAATAAGGGTATATTAGTCATTCAAAAGTTTTTCTGAGATTCAACCTTTTATAGGTAACTAGATATAGTACACGTGCGTTGCACGTGAATATTTTTAAATAATATTAGTTATAAAAAATAATAAATACATAGAGATTTTATATTTTCTTTCATAAAAGATAAAGTTTAAAATTTAAAAGTACATTTTTGTTTTTTATAATCAAAATTGTCAACGAAAGATTAAAAACTCTTTAAATATACATTCAGAACTTTTTTTTCTTCATAAAACGGAATTTTTAAAGAGTTCATATTCATATATATTATCATGCAACTTGATAGTTGCTCTAGGAAAAAGAATTTGAGTAAGAATCTAACTGTAATTTGTTAAGAGTTTGAGTTAAAATCTAACTTTCATTTGTTACCAAATAATAAGAATATTTATTATGTGTTTCAATTAAAGGAAGGGTAGATATATGTATTTTTTTAAAATAAGGTTATATTGGTCATTCAAAAGTTTTTCTGAGATTCAGCTTTTTATTGGTAGTATAGATATAAATTTATGTTTTTATGAAAATTTTCCTCTGCAAAGTTGTTCAAAATTATGTTTTCTAGTGAATAATCGGCTAGTTTTGATATGTGAGCCACCATGTCACTTAAACTAAAGATTTAGAAGTCTCATGAAACTTTCTAGACTTAATTAGATCTACCATGCCACAAGAAAAATTGACCGGATTAGCCATATAATCCATTAAAAAGGATATGGTAAAAAAAACTTGATTATGTTAGCTTAATTAGTAATTTTGCAACTGAAAATGCGACAAGAGTGATGTTTAAGTGAAATTTTGTTGTAATTTATTCATTTCTTTTCGATATTATAAGTTTAGATTTTTTTTTTTTTTTTTTTTTTTGGGTACAAATGGATTTTGCTCAATTATGAAACAAGAAGCATGCATTATATCTTTTTAAGTTTTTATAATGATCTCTTGTCATCTTAATTTATAAAAACAAATTTTAATAATTTTATATACAAACAAACTTTATGTTAATAGTAAGATAAAGAAATTTCGGAACATAGATTATTTTTTTTATTTTTTTTATTTTTTTGGCGGGGGTGGGGGAGGGAATTATATATAGGAGTGTAGGACCATGCAAAACTGGCCTAGATCGACCTAGCTAGGATATGCATGACCTGCTTTTTTCACTGTGCACATGGGTTAGACCTTTCTCAATTAAAGGGGTAGGAGTGTAGGGCCATGCAAAACTAGAGATGGCAATTTGGACCCGCCCCATAGGGGCCCCTCCCCGCCCCGCACTCATAGGGGCGGGTTTTTTTGAAAATTTTCAGTTCTCAGTTCGGGTATGGGTTTTTTTTTGAAATTTTCATCGGGTTCGGTTCGGGGATGGTATTTACAAGTCCCGACCCGCACCATAGACCCGCCCCGCCCCGCATGTGGTTTTACACTTTTACCCTTATATATATATATAACCTTAAGTGGATTTTGGCTTAACCTACAATCCCTACATCAGATATTCAGATCTGCTCATCAGCCTCATCTGCCACCCAAGTGCCTAACCTAAGCCTAACCCGCATCTGCCCCTCGCCCCCTCCTCTCCTTTCCTGCTCTCCAGTCACGCGAATCACGCCGACGACTGACGCCGACGCCGACGCCGGTCTCCGCCATTAGATCTGCCACCCAAGTGCCTAACGGCCCTAACCCGCGTCTGCCTCTCCTCTCCTCTCCTGCTCAGCTGCTCTTCAGTCACTCCTCCTCCCTCGACTCTCGTTCCGACAATCACGTAAACCACGCGACGGTGCCACAGTCGTCCGCCGACACCGACGCCGGTCTCCGCCTTCACCCTCACGGCCTCCGCGACCCAAGTAATCAGGATATCACCCATTCACCCTTACGGAGTCGCGGTTTCAACAATCACCCCTCGCCGTCGCTCGCCGTGGTTCATCGCCGGATCTGCAACAGATCTACACTAGATCTGCCGGATCTACAGCAGACATACACCAAATTTTTTTTTTGCTTGTGCGGGGCGGGGCGGGGCGGGTTTTCTCAGGAAACCATAGGGTCGGGGATGGGTTTGAGTTTCTGAAACCCGTCGGGTTTAGGGGCGGGTTTGGTACTAGGGTTTTAATGTTAGGGTCGGGGATGGTATATGGTCGACCCGCCCCATTGCCATTCCTATGCAAAACTGGCCTAGACCTAGCTAGGATGTGGCTGCTTATTCCATTTCTTTGTGCACATGGGTTAGACCTTTCTATTTTTATTTTTATTTTTGGGATACGAGGTAAAGGGTGCACTGATATTTGACTATTTCAGGCTTTTGGAGGCCAATCCTACGCTGCTTTTGAATTTTTGGAAGAGGGAAGTTGGCGACAATTGGAACTCGGTGGTGGGCTAGGAGTGTTAATCTCAGTGGTGGGCTAGGAGTGTTAAGCGTTTTGGTTTAGATGGAGAGCCAAAACAAAACAGATCAGATCAGTCCGCCGCCGCCTTCTTTTTTCTTTTTCTTTTTTTTTTTTCCAATTAGTTTGATTTTGCTTTTGATTTTTAAAAATCAAACTAATTTGGTTTGATTTTGATTTCCGAATTAAAAAAACAAACCAAACTGAAAAACTAAAAAAACCAAATTAGATATAATATATTATGGGAATTTTGGCCAAAACCCCCATGTATAAGAGTTCTTTTCTAATAGGCCCTATAAAAGAAACACTTTTGTCAAAACCCCTTTTAATACCGTACGGACAAAAATGCCCCTATTTTTCAATTTGAACATAATTACAACAGTACCATTTTTTTTCCCACGTTCTCTCCCGTGGTTCCACTGCTTCCCTCTTTTTTTTTTTCTTTTTTTTTTTTCGTTGTATTTAAAAAAGTAATACTTTACCATTTTATTCTTAAACTGTTACCATTGTGACAACTTACATATTGATGTTTTGATATTCATATATAATTTGTTGATGTGTGGTTGTTAATTCACAACAGTAACACTTACTGTTGATTATACTGGGATGAGAATTCACAACAGTAACAACTTACTGTTGACCATGCTGGAATGATATCTTACAACAGTAACAACCTACTGTTGACAAACTGGAACGAAATTTTTGGTATCACTTACACTAAAAAAAAAACCAGAGAAGAAGATGACGAAGAAGAAATAGAAGAAGACTTGTCGTTGGAGAAGGTCTAGACATAGCCTTGATGAACAGCCGCCGGACGTTTCTAGATCTAGTTTTTTTTTTTCCAAATCTGGTTTTTTTTTTTTTTTTTCCAGATCTGGTTTGGTTTCTAGATTTGGTTTTTTTTTCCCAAATCTAGTTTTCCTTCTCCTTCTTCTTCTTCTTCTTCTTCTTCAGATATGGTTTTTCTTCATCTCTCTCTCTCTCTTTCTCTCTCTCCGCCCCTCCCTTCTTCTTCTTCTTCTTCTTCAAATATGGTTTTTCTTCATCTCTCTCTCTCTCTCTCTCTCTCTCCACCCCTCCCTTCTTCTTCTTCTACGTAACATACCTTGTAAATATAAAAGGAGGTTAAAACAGGTATTTTAAAAAAAAACATTTCTTTTTGCTTAAAAAATCTTTTAAAAAAAGGGTTTTGGAGTTAAAAATTTTTATGGTGGGTTTTTTGTTAAAAGCAGTCTTCTAATAGGGGTTATTGCTAATTTCCCCATATATTAAATATTAAACTTCAATTTGTAAATTCTCTATTTCAATAAGGGTAAAATAGACAATTAATTGAAAATATTAACAAGTTCTCCGTGGTTAATATAATATTCTTGTTTTCACTTTTTAGATTAGCATGTATTCAATTATGACTAATGCTATGCCACCCACCTTAGATAACCTATTTTCACCGCCCACCTTATATGGTTGTTTTTCATTGTTCCATATTGGATCCCACATTTCACCTTTCTACCTATATCCACTTTTAACACTTAAGTTGGGTAATGAGATGTGAGTGATTTAAAGTGTGTAAAGTAGTACTTCCTTAATTTTTTAATGTAATGTTTCTTACTTTCTATTTTGATTCAATGTCTAATTATTAATACAAAGTTTCCATTTGATTTAATGTACAATGCTTTTTTTAGTGACAATTTTAATACTCTTATCAAAACTGTTTCTATTTTAAATTTAAATTGTTTAATTCTTCTTTGGTTCATATTTACTACTTAGTACTCCGTAAAAATATTTATTATCCATGATTTGTTGCTATAGAATATTTGATAGGAGAAAACCGAAACTAAACCGATATATATATATATAAATATGTATAGGATGATGATCATGTAAGCACGCACGTGCTGATATAACTTATAACAACACCCGTATTGGAAGTTATATCTTATGCATTAGTGAGATATGAGATACATTAAATTAATGCAAAAGGTACAATCTCCAATACATGGTGCTAATATAACTTATATCAACACATGCTGATACAACATAACCGTGTGCATATATATATTTGGTTAAATTTGGTCTATTTTCTTTATAACATAGTTTGGTTTTGGGTTGATTTGAAATTTAATCTAAAATGGAACCAAACCGAATCATGTACCGAGCAAAAAGAATCCGATTGTGCGCTTTGAAATATTCTCTTCCTCAGAAATAAATTCCCCAGGAAGTAGCGTAGGATGTACTCCTGAAAACGATTCTTCTCGTCTTTCTTTCTGATTTTGGATTTTTTTCCATTTTTTCCTCTCGCCTTTATATATAGTTGGATCAATTCCACTGTTCCAACGTTCATTTCCTTCTCTTTTCTTACACTTTCGCACTAACCAAACATTGCATATTGAAATTCCTCTCTAAGCATATATTATACTACTATTGTACGTGCTCCATGGCGTCGGCGCTTCTTGGAGGGGCTGCTTTGGGAGCAGTGTTTGGAGAGCTGTTAAATCTGGTTATTGATACGACGAATAAGGCAGTTGGGTTCGAAAAAGATCTAAAACGCCTCGTTACAACACTAAACTCGATTACTCCATTGATGGAAGAGATTGAAGAACTGAATGTGGAATTGGATTATCCGAAGAGGGAACTAGACTTGTTAAAGGAAAAGTTAAACGAAGGGAAGAAGCTTGTTTCCAAGTGCTCCAAGGCCAAAAACTGGTCTAAGCTATACAAGAGATCCTATTACTCGGGAAAACTTGTCGATTTGGCTGATGCTATACGTGGGTTCACTGATAGAATTACGAATGCGCTACAGACGAAGGGCATCCTGAAACTATTGGTGACGGCGAGGAGTAATAGTAATAGTGGAGTAGTATTGGGTTCTTGCGCCGTGCCTGAACCTCCGGCGTTCACGGTTGGATTGGAAGTGCCTCTGAAAGAATTGAAGATGCGGCTGCTTAATGATGACCAGCAAGTGCTTGTGTTGTCTGCTCCTGGAGGATGCGGGAAGACCACGCTGGTGAAAAAGTTTGGTCACGATGATGAAGTTAAAGGTACCATCACTATTTATATATTATAGAGTCTGCGCATTCTTTTTGTGTAGTTATGTTTTGTTGATTTCTTTTAGTCCATCTAGCAGCCTGGCCATAAGAACATTTTCAGCACATTGCCTCTACTGAAATTACTTGCTCAGGAGAGCGGTGGGATATTTTTTTATATCTTGAAAACCAGGTGACTCTTTTGTAGGAAATTGCTCGATCCCTTTTTTTTTTTTTTTTTTTTTTATCCCAACTCCATGGACATCTTCTTTGCAAGGATTGGACTTGGGCTTGGGCTTGGGCAGGGGCAGAGAAATTCAACCATGTGACTTCACGATTATGTACTTATGTTGCAGTTTTCCTAGCAGAAAAAAATAAAGTACTTATGTTGTGTGGATATATATCATATATAGTACCTGTATTTTTCGACGGGCAACTTTCTTATGCAGTGTTTGGACAGGCGAATTTGGGAAGAACATCTTCTTTGTCACCTTTTCAAAAACGCCCAACCTGAAGGGCATCATACAGAGCATGTTTCAACATAAGGGTTACCAGTTTCAAAGTGATGAACATGTACATGCGGTCCACCAGTTGGAACGATTTCTGAGGGTAATAATAAGACGAGGTCCTGTACTTTTGGTCCTGGATGACGTCTGGTCTGGATCGGAATCCCTTGTAGAGAAATTTGTGTTCCAAATACCAAAATACAAAATTTTGGTCACATCAAGATCTGAAATTCCAAGATTCAAAACATATAATTTGAAATTATTGAACGATGAAGATGCCATGACTCTTTTTCGTCAATCAGCATTCCAGCAAAATGGGAGCTCCGACGTGCCAGAGGATCTTGTTGACAAGGTGCTTTGTAAATGTACAGTTTAATTACATGCATGCATGCAAATGAGCAAACGTATACAGGGTTTCTTATTTATATGCCAAATCAAGATGTTTTCACATACACATATGTACACCCATTTAGATGGCAATCAGGTAAGAATGTGTTGATCCCGTATTGGAGGTTGTACCTCATACATTAGTAGGTTATGAGGTACATAAGATAAATGCATGAGGTACAACTTCCAATATATGATGTTAATATAACTTATGTAAGTACGTTCTTACCTGACCTGGACTACACATGTATTTATGTTTAAATGTTATATACTATTACACAAGTAGTTGTTAAAAACAAAAACAAATATATAAATTTATACTCCCTCCGTCCTCACAAAGATAGGCCACGTTTGACAAAACACGTAATTTAGGAAAAATCATCATTTCATTAACTTATCATTTATTAAAATTCTATTTTTCTAAAAGTACCCATCTCCTATTTTTTATTGGGTTTTATGTTAAAGGGAATTATTGAAATAACAAGGTGTAAAATAAGAAGTTTAAAAAAATTATGATCCGAATTTTCAAAATAGACAAACATTTTGGGACAAATAAAATTACAAAAATGACCTATCTTTGTGGGACAGAGAATATAATCTTAATTCCAAACCTTTCATGTCTTGACTATGGGGTTAGCATATTCTATTCTAATTATATTATATGTGAACCATTTTTCATCTTTTAGGGCCCCGCCCCACCCTGCTTCTATATATAGGGTCGGGTTTTGTAAATTTCCGGTGCTCGGGTTGGGTTCAGGGCAAAGTTTGCTTTTTGAGTTGGGAACGGGTATCTCAAGCATTTAATTAAAAGGGCCAAGAATGGTTTAGCATGTGCTTGGCCCATCGGGTTTCAGGGTGGGTTGGGTCGGGTATCAGTTTTTTCCTAAGCCAGGTTCAGGGGATGGTATAATGCTAACCCACACCCAATTAACTCGCCCCATTGTCATTCCTAGTTACTTATTGGGGACCTTGGCTATCCCTACTGCTACCTTTTTTTGAACAATGTAGATCGAGTGAAAATTAAGGACTAGGAACTAGGGCTTCTGTTAAATATTTGCAATTCTGTATCACTTTGGTATTTGCATCCCTCCAAACTAAAACAGGTTTTATTTGGTGGCACATAACGGCAGATAGTGAAAAAGTGTAACGGATTCCCTCTGGCACTTGAAGTGGTAGGTAAATCACTCTGTGGGCAGCCTCCGTTCATATGGCAGAGTACAGTGACGAAATGGTCTAAACAATCCATTTATGCCTCCGAAAACGATATACGTAGTTGTCTCCAAACCAGTTTCGATGTCTTGGATGATATGTTGAAGGAATGTTTCATGGACTTGGGTTCATTTCCTGAAGACCAGAGGATCCCTGCCGCTGCTCTTATTGATATGTGGGTGGAATTATATGAACTAGATGAAGACGATGTCTCTGCCATGGACAACCTCCATCAACTCTCCACCCGGAATCTGGTTAATGTTCTAGGCACAAGGTATGGTTGCTTCCTAGCTATTTTGTCTTTGGAGTGACTTCCAAGTTTTCTCATTACGTGATGTTGTTGTGCTAATTTATTCAGTTATTCACTGCTAAGTGCTAACTGCTAATTGCCACTACTAATAATGTCAATAAAGTTATCCTGTCACTTAATTAATTTTTGTTTCTAGGCATAAACGCTAGCCAATCTACAATAGCCACGTGGACCAATAGCATTGTGACACGTGGCACAAAGTCAAGAATTGACTCGATCAATGTCAATAATTCTGGACAAATAAGATATTGACACGTGGCACTCGAGGTCAGACACATAGAGATCACGACGACTCACATGCTGAGCACAAACATATCACACAACCCGCACGAGTTTGCCTTGTTAAGATATATTAAGGCTCTATTTGGTTCATGAATTTTATCAAGGAAAAGAAATAAAATATGAGGAATTATACTTTTTCTTATTTGGTTGAAAAAGAAAATTGGTAGAAGAACAATAATTGAAATAATTTTGGCTTATATGATATCATCTTTTCCTTTCATTTTCTTTCCTCCGCATTTTTTTCCATTTCTTTTTTTTTTTTCCATGGTAAAATCCACGAACCAAATAAAGGGTAAGAGAATCCTAGGCCATGATGCTTAAGGAAATTAAGTTCACTCAGTGGATGCTCAAGTAGTTGGGAATAAGGCTTTATTGAGTTGCAAGTTTAGCTTATTTGACATGCTATCAGAAAAACTATTTTATATCTCATAATTTTTTGTGAGCATTCATACAGAAAGACCAATTATTACATAGAACTAGAAAGGAGATCGTATAGGAAACTAGAATCCATGGGGAGTTCCAACTATTGTTGATGTCTACAATTTTGTCGTTTGTCTCACAGACTCTTGAATCCCATTATCCTCCATTTGGTTGCTAAGAAACTAGAAGGAAAAGAAAGGAGAAGGGGCTCTCTTTTCTTTTCCACAATTTTCTTGGAAACCAAATAAGAGTATTAATGTGAACTGAGACAATAATGTTTTTCTTAGTTTTGTTCTTGTATTCTTCAATCTTTGAGGCAGGCAGAGTATTAGATATTCACGCACAATCTCTCCTTACGTTACCAATTTCTGCTCACTCACCAGCAAAAATGTGACTGAGGTTGATGGCTTCTATAATGGGCACTTTGTCACACAGCATGATCTTCTCAGAGAGCTGGCAATCTATCAGAGCAATAAGGACCCCATAAAACAGAGGAAAAGACTAATTATCGACAAAAGTGAAAACCCATCCTCTCAAATGTTATCAGAGCAACCCATGAGTGCCCGCCTCTTGTCTATCTCCAGATTCTCCACAGGTAACTCTCTCTCTCTCTCTCTCTCTCTCTCTCTCTCTCTCTCTCTCAAACGGGACCTACCACACACTATGCAGACTGATTGTCACACCATATGAAATATTGTTTGCAGATGAAATGTTGTCCCCAAGCTGGTCTAACATGCAACTACCTGATGTGGAGGTTCTAATACTGAACTTTTGGACAGAGAACTACACCTTACCAGAGTTCATGGAGAAATTGAACAAGCTGAAGGTTGTGATTCTTATGAATAATGGTTTCTGTCTCGCCAAACTAAGTAATTTTTCACTACTTGGTTCATTATCCAATCTAAAGAGAATCAGACTGGAGAACATTTATATTCCTTCTCTTGGCAATATACAATTAAATAAGCTGCAGAAAATATCCTTCATAATGTGTAGGATTGGTGAGGCTTTTATGAACTGTACTACCCAACTTCCAGATATGCTGCCAAATCTTGTTGTGATCAACATCGACTACTGCAATGATCTAGTGGAATTGCCTGGGAGCCTCTGTGATATTGTCCACTTAAAGAAGCTCAGCATCACCAACTGTCATAAGTTGTCTGAACTGCCCGAAAGAATCGGCAATCTTGCAAATTTGGAAGTGTTGAGGCTTCGTGCTTGTACTGAACTCTTGGAGTTGCCAGGCTCAATTGGAAGCCTCCACAAGTTGAGCTCCCTTGATATATCTGACTGTGTAAGCATGGAGAGAATGCCAGAACAAATGGGTCAGTGGTGTAATTTAAGAAAGCTCGACATGAGAGGATGCTCGAGCTTGTCTGAGTTGCCACCATCAATAAAGGATCTCGAGCATTTAGAGAAAGTGTTCTGTGATGAAGAGATATCCACTCTATGGGAATCTTTTGGACTCTCCAATCTGAAGATACATGTGCTCGAGGAAGATGCCAACTTAAATTGGCTTACAAATTTGAAGGTATAAGCTATTAGGTGAGGCACTCAAACAAGTATATGAAGCCTTGTCAAACTATATTTAATCGATGCGGGATGTGATATTTTTCAACACGATGAAGCACCTTTGGTATGTCATTATGTTTTGATGTTTCTCCTTCATGTTTTTTCTTGAGTGATGGTTCCTGGAGTTTCACTCACATGTAAAGTAGCAAGGTCATGTGAGGGCATAAAGAGGCCAAAATCCTATGGCCATCAGTTCGATCGTGCTTGTGTAAGCACGAGGTTATATGGATCATTTCTCATTTCTCTGTTGGAAACTTGTCTTATTGCAGAATGAGAAGTGGGAGAAGTGTTTATACCGGAAAAGAAAAAAAAAAATATGGAACTTCTCTAGATCAGGTTCTGTTTGTGTAATGCATAATTGCATATGATAGGGTGAATTGGCATTTCCTTGTATTTGTCCGTAAACATGTGTGTTTTAGTAATTGGGTGCATCTTATTATATATGCAATGTGTCTCTTCTGGTTCTAATCAAATCTATTTTCAAACCCCTTCAGGGGAATACAGTTCCTTATCACGTAACTAAAACCTGAATTGGGAAACAACTACTGCCCTCAGGAGCTAAACAGATAAGAAAGTGTAATGATCGAGTTCAGAGCCTAGAAAGGCCAGCGTAACACTAGTTTATGCACAATCTACCGCAGTCAAAGCCACTAATATTCACCACAGGTCACAGAGCATCCTACAAAGAATCAAAACATTCATCATCTTTCAGTTCAGCAGAAATAAATCGCGTCAATAGAGATAGGGTGGCCACTCCAAAAAAATAAGCATTGACCAAAATCAGTAATAAAACGTACAACAAACTGCCCAAGATAGTTGATCCACCTAATGTTGTTGCTTATATTTTTTCTTGTAAGCTACATGATACCGTTCTTAGACCTCACCCTGGATAGAGAAGTGGAAATTCTTATAGCTAAATGTAATTAAATGAGGTAATTGGGATTAGTTAAACTATGGTATTTATACCCCCTTATCTAGGTCTTAACAAGAACGAAACAATAGCCGAAGAACATAATTTGGAGATTTAAAACATGTAGAATTATCATACAACAAAAGAAGGAACTGGACTGCCAAACATAGAACTGTAAATCAACTGTCATGCAAAGTATACACATATGGAGGGCACTGGTGGTAGCAGAACAGAACAAACAACAAAAATCACAGGATCAATGCAATAAATAAACAAGAGTTCAAGGAAAAGGAAGCAGGGATCGGTTTACATTCGACCTGTGAAATTTCCACCACCTGTTAAACACCACAGAAAGGTATAAAAGCAGCACTTTATGAACATGTCAGACTCCAACGGGCAGATGAGGCTTCATCCACTTCCCAACGATGATACCTATGGTAATCTAACCATACAGTCTAGCACACATACTCTTAGCTTAATCTTCACATAGCCGTGTGTGGAAGCTGTCCATTTAGAATCCCGGACACATATTGACATCACAATGCATAGACTACCTCCCCACTGCTGTCGACATCAAGCTCTGAATCACTGTCCAAGTCATCCATGTCATCGTCCATGTCCAGATTGTCCGTCATATACTGGTTAAGGCCAAGCGTCCCAACTGCGGGTATCGTGGCCTCGGCAATTATCTGCATGATCGCATCAACACTCTGCATGGGTTGATCTGGCTCTACAAACTCTTTGCCTGTCATATTTTCATCCATGAGGTCTGCAGGGAGGTTCTTCAAAAACCACTGATGGTTCCTGATTTCCGGAATCGTAATCCTCTGTTGTATGTAAGCATCCAAAAGGCATGAGGCTTAACTAATGACCAAACTAGCAAGAACACTACATGTCAAAAGTTACTTTGTACTAAAAATTCACCCAGACCCAAGAAAGGAAGTTATAAAGTAGGCATGGCACCAAGATTAACTGTAAATTATTAAAGGAACTCCAACAAAATATGCTACAAATAGTTTTATTCAGTAATATCAACATCAGACTAGTATCCAGGTTTCTAGATCAGTACTAGTTGTAATGACTCACTACTACCCACTTGATAAAGGGCCACCTAGAAGAGTTGAAAGGGGAGTATTCAGTTGCAGTTAAATTATATTTTTAGCCTCATTTCATTTTCCATGAAATCTTTCTGTAGAACAAATTCTAGTGGCCAACAGAAGTCCTTATTCCTTGAAGCTACTACAGAACACCCAATGTGCCAAAGGCACCATTTCATGATAACAATGAAGTACCAAGAAAGACCATCCTTACAGAAGGCAGGTGATTTAAAAATAACCAATGACAAAACAATGAGTGCTTCAAAATTGATCTGATTTGGCCGAATTCAGGGAGATGGACACCAGAGGAAAAAAATTCCTTTTTGTATCGTCTTAAAAGTATTATTTTTTATATCGTCTAAAAACTTCCAAATCTCCATGCACACATGCAGCCCAAATTTATTCAACAGCGATGGAGAGTACATGGGACATGGCTTCACCAGCAGGTGAGGGTCAATATAGGCATTGTGGTTCTTGGAAGAACATAAAACATAAAAAGAAAAGAAAACACTTGCTCCATATAGGCATGCAGTTTTAGGAAGAATATAGGACTAAAAAGAGTTTTTTTTTTTTTTTTTAGCCATTGCATAAAAAGGGGATGATTTAATATCTGTAGAACAAACTACTACTCCTCGAAAACAAATAATACCTACCGCTGCAGGGTCGGCAACAAAAATCCTTGAGATCAAGTGGCAGCACTCAGGAGATATCTGAACAATGTCTGGAATGGAATACTGGACACTAAGGATTCTCTGCATGGAAGCATTTATATATATCTCGAGTTGAGTAATTCATATAAAGTTATAAACAGAATAATAAGTGTTATGCAATAATAAGTGTTAATGAAATACCTGAATTGTCCTCCGGAAGTCCTTTGGTTCATCAGGATCCTCAAAAGGATATGCACCCACCAGCATGACATATAAGGTTACGCCACATGACCACACATCTGCAATCTGAAATCGTAACACAGTATCAAGTCACCAACTCATTCCTTTGAATAATTGGATTATTATGTCAATAAATATTTATGAAGTAGGGATAAGATCTGAAAATGAAATGAACTATCAAGTGCTTCAAACAAGACACAAAAGCAAACTGAAGGAGGGTCACACACATTCACACATACACACACACCTAAAATGCAAGCAACCAAGATTAATCCACCCCCTTTGTTTACCAGCTGATAAGTAAATGGCAATATTGTAATTAACAAAAGTGAGCCCCTTTTGCTTTAAAAAAAGTGGATGCCACATCACCTAGTAGATGATTCTGAGTAGATTCATCCAATGAATATAGCACCATTCTCTGTAATATATATAGCCAATCGCCAACTGAAAATCTATCAGTCCTCAATCCCTTTGACAACAGTTGGAAAGAAATAAAGGGTTAAACACGAAAATAAAAATTCACTGAGACCGAAGGAGTGAAAAAGGCTTTTTAAATTGGTCATGGAACTTCTCCTCACCATTTCATTATTAAGGCAACATAGAGGCATAAAAGGGCCAATCCATGCAGCCAACTTAAATAAACTCTAGATTGTCTATTCATTATACAAGCATTCACTACTATTCCTATCCCCTCAAAGAAAGATCTTATTAATGAGTGATGACGCATCCAGACTTCTCTGGATGGTCAGCATTTTCTAGATATTTGGAGGGGCAGAACAGTAGTGGTATTACATAAATCCTTTTTTCTCTTTTTTCTTTTTTTTTGATGAAGTAGTATTACATAAATCATTCCAGAAAAAAAAAAAAAATTATCTTTCTAAGAGGCAAATCATCACAGTATAAAACTCTCAACTCATGTCATATCCACAAGCCATTGAATCTAAAAACAAAAGGAATGGTGGACAGGATGAAGAGAAACTGACTATAAAGGTAGCAAAAATGTAGGCTTCTCTTGGCTGCCTCAACAGAGATATCCACAACCATCCTTCAAAGGTTCTTACTCAACAAGCCAACTAATACATTCTAGGAGGTTTAGGGTATTAGATGTGTTAAAAGTTTTAGCATCGATATTTTTCACTATCAACAGTAGATGGATTGTACCCTTTTATTAAGTTTTAAGTCTTCACTTCCTCTTCATAGAGATCTCATTAGCCTGAACTACTGTCAACAACCAGAGTTTCCAAAGTTGTATGATTTTAATGTATTGGCATTGAAGTTACAACATTTTAAGATGAGTTTCACCCTGAAACAACAGACATAAAACATACGAAGTCAAATTTTCTCCAAAATTATGTACATGATGACTGCAGGAGTGAAAATGTTTGAGCATTGGATTGGACAAAGATCTAAAAGGATAACAACAAAGGTTACAAAAGCTTCAAGTGCTTGTTTTGCCAATTGCCACACCATCATTGCTTGTGATGATCCATTAGTTCAGGAGAAGTCAGCAGCCAATATTCAGAAAATTTTTCATTTCATGTTGCTAAGGAAAATATTTTTCCAAATGAAGACAATTGATAAATCATAACACTGATTTCGGGCAATAATGTTAAACTCTTGTTTCTTTTTTCAACGAGAAGCATATATGAATATCAGCAGGAGGAAAACACAATCAATCCATTGTAGAAGAGAAATCAGAAGATGCTGAAATTCCATGTGCAAAGTAACATCTGATGGATAGAAAATTCAGTCCTTAAATGAAACATGAAGGATACTTTATTTCCAACCAAAGAGAATGATGCATGGGAATTTTATTAGATTAAAACCTTGCAACTTCAATAAATTGTATACTGTGGAGAATTTTCTAATGACTTTTGAACACTTATAACAGTCTAACCACTAAACCTAGACCCTCAAACTATAAACCTTCAAGCTGGCCACCATGAAGTGACAAGCACATTCAATGAAGTGCCATGGTGCAGGCATCCATGCTCAAGGCATCAATTGTGTCAAATATAGACCGCCTCAGGAACTAATCTTCAAGGCTGTGCTGAGCTTTTAACTCAACATAGAATGCATTAGGATGTCATGGTAGTTGACCCTGTTAAAAGCGGACCGTTAGCCTTAAAGGCACATCGCTAGAGTGGATTTAGCCTGACTAGTGATGACCATGTTGATTAAATTGGATTCTTAAGCTCCCTAAAGACCTGGGTAATCTCCCCACCCAGAAAACAAAATAAAAAAAAGATTAACCACCCCTAACCCTGACAATATCTTTGATTCCAAAGGGACTAGAACTTCCCAAAACCAATTGTCAAATCTATCTGCACAATGCCAATAGGGACCGGTGACCAGCTATGATTCATCCCAAGAAAAAATGATCCAATTATATCCCAAACCATTTTGTGCATAATTAGACATTAGGAAAAATGACAATTTACATTTTCCTACTTTGAAGCATATTATGAGCACACCTATTTCAAGAATACTGTCCAAGCTAACTAGCTAAGGCTATAAATATAGAAGAAGCTGTAGAATTTCATACAAAAATTTCACTTAATATTGGAATGTGAACCAAAATAGGTAAGAATGGTCAGCAAGAAAATGTATAATCCACTTTTAAGGACCCAAATTCTACCTGGGCAAGGAATAGACACAAAAAAAATTTCACTTAATATTGGAATGCAGACCAAAATAGGTCAGAATGGTCAGCAAGAGAATGTATCATCCACTTTAAGAACCCACATTCTAACCTGGACAAGGAATAAACACATAATATAAGAAAATGCATTCAAGGAAGGCAATTAGTTCATAGGTTTGAAGAGAGACAGAAAGGCACAGCACTGAAGATCTTTCCAGAACTTCATTTTCAGACCCACAAGCATTATGTTATCTAAAATGAAGAGCAAATGAATAAGAAATCATACTTAATTTTTCCAAAGTACCAAGGTGCAACTTTTATAGTTATGTCTAAAAACTCTAAATCCCACAGTTTGGTTGTAGACTTGCAGCCTGTACTTGTGCAAAAGAACGAAGAGCATGCTGATTGCTTTCCAAGGTGCTGCATATAAGTATTTTTACCCTTGAAATGATAAGTAACGATAGCTAAAGTGATTATAATTTTGGATTAATCACTTAAATTTTATAACGAGGGAAAGAAAAATCTATAAGAACAAGGACTGTAAAAATCAATAACTCATAGGCAATAATTGAGCACAATGGAAGGCAAAAAGAAAAAAGGTTAAATGAATATTCAATGCTCGAAAGAAAAAATAGACAAGAAATACATAGGGACTTGGTGGACTTTGTCTAATTTCAATCCCATCAAACATGACTGATTGGAGAAGCAAGAAATATAATGTGGCATATCATCACTTCTGGCTTCACACACTGCTATAGAATGGTATGCTAGCCAAGCATTAGAATTCTTGTTCAAGCAATAAACAAAATGTACAATCAGTAAATTTTCTGCATAAAAAGCCTCTGCATTTCATTGATAAAGCTAGAGTTGCATGAGTAAAACTTGGTCAAAAAGTCATAAAATTAGTTGAAATTAAGTTGTAAAAGTAATAAATGGTTTTACCTTTCCATCATATTCTTGCCTCAATAATACTTCTGGAGCAATGTATGCAGGAGTTCCCACGGTTGATTTCGGTTGTGAATGAAGCAATGAAGACTGATAAAAAAAACCCCATAGTCAGACATGCAGAAAAACTAATGAACCCAGATTAGCCTATGGGAGGAGGATTGAATATTCATCGAATGTTGATGTAGAGGTCAAGCTAACCAAAATATGTTTCACAAACAAAAAATAGAGAACTAAAAACCCGTCAAACTTCCTCCTCAAAATAAAAGAAAAACTGGTAAAAAAAGACCTGAAGCAGGGGAAAAGTAAGAGTTCCCTATACCTACAAAAGCCACTAGACATGTAGAATGGCACAAGTGTTCCTACTGATGTCCCTCAGAAGCACAAAGCAAGCACAAAAGTGGAAGCAGGTGCAGTGATGGAAGCTGGTAAGTGATTTGTAGCATCAGGATGTGTATAGAGAGGAAGTGGTCGAAGGGCAAAGGACATAGGAAAAGCAAGCAAAACAAACAGAGACCAACCAAATGCTTTAAGGGATAGGGATCTGACCCAACGCTAGGCAAGGTTCCTCAAATATAACCAACGTCAATAGGTAAGGAATAACAACAAGCCTTTCAAATGAGGAATCCAATCTTGGGAACTTCAAAGCTTTGGAGCATGTAAGAATCATCTTAGCAGTGTGCATGTGTGTGTCCTCTGCAACCCCAAAGGGTAGCTTAGTTGGCAAGGGCCTATGCCTTAGGAAGTGGAGGTCCTGAGTTCAACTCTTGCTAAACTCTTTGGGGCCACCCACACAAGGTTTCATGGTTCTCATGGGCCTTGGACTTACCTGGTCCATATGGGTTATAGGGTCTTATATGGACCCAAGGTTTGCCCGAAGGGTTTCCTCGTCATAAAAAATGTGTGCGTCCCATGCAGGCATGTCTGTCACACACACACACACACACACACACATATATATATATAGAGTGAGAGAGAGAGAGAGGGATCAGAAAATGAACTACATCTAATTCTGGAGCAAGAGTGTTAAGTGAGATAGGAGATTTTGAAACTACGTAATATACATCAGAAATTTTTTTAAAATCGACTCAAAGGTCCTCAGTTTTAATATTATATATCAGAAATGAGATTACACTGAAAACGATAACAGTGAGAAAGATATCTAGTACCTTCGAGTACCCAAAATCACAAATCTTCAAACGAGGAGCTGGGCTTCCATCCAACAAAGTGTTTTCCAACTTCAAGTCCCGATGACATATTTGCTTCATCAGGAAAAACAAATAAAGAAGCCAAATAAATAATGTAGTTCGCATCCCCATGATAATCAAAAGAATATAATCCATGACGGAAAAGAAGTTTAAATACCATTGTATGGCAATAGCTAACTCCTGATATAAGTTGTTGAAAGAAGAATCGAGCCTGCATCAGAAACCTGAGTGAATAAACTATAGAAATGGCACATGAACTGAAGTGAAAAAGGAAATCAGCGAGTTGGATTAAAAACCTCGTCCTCACGGAAGCGGCCTGCATTGCATATTCGCTCAAAAAGCTCTCCTCCAGATGCATATTCCATCACAATAGCCAGATGAGTTGGTGTTAATATCACCTAGCATAAAACATACAGCAGAGTAAAAGTGCATTAAGCAATCATGGTCCCCTTTGAAAGAGACAATCACAAAAAGGATAAACATGAGCAAACCTCTTTAAACCGAACAATGTTGGGGTGCCTTAGAGACCTGTGATTAATAATTTCCCTTTGAACATTTTCATCTATCTGCAACACAGTCACAGATGAGAAAGCTAGAAAAGCGGTAAACCTTTATGGTTCCCATTTAATAGCCTATAGGCGCTAAACTTTAGGTATCGTAGCCTATGGGCAGCAGTTTCCATCAGGAAAAAGGTCCAGTCTGATTCTCAACATTCAAACTTCGCAACACAAAATCCACTTGTTTGAATTATGCACTATACGACCATTGCTTTCCTTCAACACCTCCTCCACACATGAGAAAGTATATCAAACTACAGATAAAAGTAAACAATTATCTATTTCTACTTTCAAGAATTAAAAAGAACAAAAAAAATTTCCTCTGCTTGGTTGCCTACATAGCTGAGAAAGAGAGAAAGAAAATGAACTGGCCCCCATAATTGTTCAATGAATCAAAAACAATGGAAAACGTCTGGTTTCAATTTACTAATGATCTTGCTGCCACTAAAACTTTTTTCTCACCTAATTCAGTAGGTGATTTTTTTTTTTTTTTTTTTTTGGGGGGGGGGGGGAGGTTGCCAACATGGGTATGCAGACTAATTCGTACCACTACACATCAGTTAACATTCAAGATAAACCCGACTGGTGGCCGGCCCGTAAATCAGATAGTTCAGTGAAAATAATATTTCCAAAAAAGGCAAAAAAAACTCAAGGGTTTTATATTTTTGGCAAGCATCCTCCTGATACCCATTGAATTTAGAAAATCAAAAGCAATAAATCTACCATAAATTCTTAAATTTCCCACCAAAAAAAAAAAATTTAAAATGCAATTCGACAACTACCAAATTTGGCAAACCTCTATATATATGGGTGTGAGTATTATTGCATTAAAACATACCTTTTATATCCTTATCCTCAGCCAATAATCAAACTCGTTTCCATAAATAGACGAGAAAGAAACAGCAACGCAAAAAACACCGGAAATCAACAATAAAAATCACCACAAACAAACCAATAAATTACAAAACTGACCTTATCGCCTCTCTCGATATATTTGACGGCAACGAGCTCTTTACTGTGCTTGTCTCTCATCAGCCTGGCGACTCCGAAATTCCCCGAGCCAATATCCCGGACGAAATCGTACCGGTCACTGTCGTGCATGATCGGCATGTCCAGGCCGGGCCCAACCGTCAGCGTCGACCGATCCATCCTCTCTGTTCTTGGAGATTGCTCTGCGAAACTCGATCACATTAGAGGGAAACTACATACGACGACGTGTCGTGATTGAACCGGATCGGTGACTTGGTTTGACAGATCGGTCGAGACTCGGGGGAGTCGGACTCGCCGGTTTGGTGAACTCCGGTGAGTTGAAGAGGTGGTGAAGCTCGTGAACTGTTCTCCGTCTAAAGCTCTAGCGAGAGAGATTGTTCGGCGACGGAGTAATATCTTGAATATTTTACATATATATCTATCTGTGAAGAGGGGAGAGGCCAGGGGAGGGGAACTGGGGAAGTGATGTTGCCAGGGGATAATTAGTGGGCACAAAGGTGAATACGACAAAATGTTGTCGTTTACGTTGGAGGGATTCGGTGAACGACGACGTTTCTGAGATGATTGCCTCGTAGACAACCTTTTTCTTTGTTCTTTTTCTCAATTTTTATTATCCGGGTCGTTGTCACTTCTGGATTAATTGACTGCACTCCTTTATTAAATGACTGAAATATCCCTAGTCAGAAATCCGGATTAGCTTGGCAATGTCTTGAAGATTATGGACTCAGTGCTATATGATGATGATTAGTTTAGAGAATAGCATTAATGTTAAGGATTAGTCTTTGATCTTTTCCCTCTTTCAAAAATTTAAGATTTCTTGTTATCATGCATATCATTATATGAGACCCGTGGTTTTTCCTAGTCTCCATTTTTTTTTTTTTTCTTTTTTACAAGACTAAATTCATGAAATTGTTCTGAGTTGAGTTCTATTTGGTTCGTGGATTTTATTAAAGAAAAAAAATAAAATATAAGGAATTCTACCTTTCTTTATTTGGTTGCGATGGAAAATTGAAAGAAAAAGAATAATTGGAATAATTTTGGCTTGATATGATTTTATCTTTTCCTTTCATTTTCTTTCTTCTTCATTTTTTTTCCTTTCTTTTTTTTTTCCTTGGTAGAATCCATAAACCAAATAAAGGGTGAACAAATAACTTTCCAAGGACAATGTGTAATAATAATAGTTAATATTTATTAGTTCAATTTTAAACTTATGAGAACTTTTTGAAACTTAACTATAATTAATCTAGTGGCACATGGCCTCGTCAGGCATGCTAAGGACATAGAAGATTGTTGTGTGTGGGTTGAGAAAGTACCATATTTTGTAAGAGACCAATTTTTTGTTAATTTACAACATCATTCATTTAAATATGAAATCTAGATTGTTTCTCAAAAAAAAAAAAAAAAAAAAAAAAAGGAAGAGAGAGAGAGAAGAAGAAGGATTTCATATAATTTATTTACCAATAAAGATATCCAAGCCTTTAATCCAATTAATCTTTTGGATACATGTACAGTAACACTCAAAATAATCCCCTGGCCAGCACCTTGGTAAAAAAATCCCCTGGCCAGCGGTTCCCTCTCCCCGCAAATAGTGATTAGTCCCTGGTTGAAAGCTTTGGGGAAACACTGGGTCTTGACCAAAAAAAAAAAACACTCAAAATAAACTTATTCCGTAATTAAAGACTAATTCCATAAAAGAGTGGAAGGTCAAAATAAAAAATTTCCATTACTAAGTAGTATATATGATAGTATCTCATAAGTTTCAAGTTCTATTGATTTCTCTTGATGTTATGATTTTTATTTATTTTTTTATTTTATTTTATTTAAAAAATATTTATAATTTATGAAACGTTAATTTGTCGGGATAAGCTATTTAGAAAGATTAACACCACCGCACTCACAAACCGAAAACGAAACCTACAATTTAGGTGAGATTTGTTTATGTAACCAAATGTCGGCCAAGGATGGTGATGAGGGGAAAGGGTTTGGATATTCGGATATTTATTAAGGATGCTTTGGTCAAATCGATGCTAGAAAAATAATCAAATTAGTGACAAAGCCTTGTGAACAAAGCAAGGTTTCTGACTTTCAACCACTATGCCGATTGCCAAATAAAGAAGTGAGCAAATGGAGACCATAGATTGGTTCTCCTAAGGATTACGAACTACATAGATCCACACCGTTGATGGGTCCAAAAATACAAATCACGCAAACATCAAAGCCCATCGAACGATTGGAGAGTGGAGAGTATGTAGTCCTTAGGAACATGTGAGCGTTGCCGAGAATGAGAATGATCCATTTTTGGCAAAAGTTAGGCGACAAAAGTGAAACGGCGGCGTTCTAAATATTGAGCTTTGTTGGTTAAACTGGACTTTTTGAAACGGCGCCGCTTGGTGTTGGTTGGATCCTTATGGATTATGGAGTCTTCGCTGTTGTGGTGGCTTTCAGATTGGGCCCACAACTTTGTCGGGGTTTGGATGTGGGCCCAAGAATTTCGAAGCCGAGTTGCGCCCACAACCTGAATTTGGATACGGAATCTGATGGCCCGTCTCATCTATCTATTATCTATTATATATATCTAAAACGGAGGATTGGCACCCTTTTGTGTGCCAAGTGTCAAAATAAGATTTTTTTTTTTTTTCTCTTTTCCTTTCACGTGCTGAAATAGGGATACAATTGCATTTTTGGGAAAATTACTTTTTAGTAACCATTTTCTAATCTAATACCAAAAAATGATATTTTCTATCAACTTGCTACAAATGTGTGCTAAAATGACAGCTAATTTCCATTGTTTTATATTAATTTGGAAAGTAGTCACTAAAATGTAATTTTACCAAAATGTTACTTTTAATGACTTTTGGGACAACTACTTTTAGTCATCACTTTCCAATTTAATACCAAACAAAAGATATTATTTGTCAACTTACCACAAATTGACTTGATAAGTACTTCAAAAGGACTATTAACTTTCTTTGTTTGGTATCAAGTTGGGAAATGGTCACTAAAAGATAAATTTTTCACCTTTTTTTTTTCCTTTTTTACTTTTGTTGGTATTATTTGCTCATTTTCATGCGGTAGAGGTAAGTTAACGCTTGGTATTCATTGCATATCTCTTTATTTTTATGTGCGATGATTAAAAAACTCATATTATACAATGTTTAACCCAAACTTAATAGACTGTACTATATTTCTCTGTTTTCTTTATACCTATTCATTTCTCCTTCTAAAAATTGAACATATAAAATTATAAATAGTCATAATTAAAAAGAGAGACAAATAAAGGAAAGGATGATTAAAAAAGAAAACGCAATCCGCCGAAATTTGCAAATTCTCCCAATTCGCTTCCAATACCCAAAAAAATAAAAAGTAAGAAAAAAATATATTTTAATCAAAATTCTTCTATATGGTTAATTACATAATGTTGAAAAGATTTATACTTTCTCTTATTTTCTTCTCCCTCTGACTTTTTTCTCCTATTCTTTTTCTCAGTCTAGATTTTTCTCTCATCTTTTTATGCTCTAATCTCAAACAAATTTTTAATATTTTTCCCCATGGTTTTTCACTTTTTGTGAAACCCACTCGAAACTTGGTTAAGATTCATCATTGTCATGCATTCTAAAATCTGCACTGTCGGATTTCGAGATACTTTCAACGGCTATACTTGCTTTGGTATATACCAACATGTTAAAATCATGATTGTGGGATAGGTTAAGTTTTAGAGAATTTTAATATTTTTCCACCAAATATCATAACGTGTCAGTTCTTTCATTTTTTACAAGTTTCTACCATTAAATTAATTATTTTTCAAAATAATTTATCTTTTTCGAGAGTATAATTAAATTTGTGTGATACATTACGCTAACATCACGCCAAAAATAATTTTGATTGAACATCAAAGATTATTTTTGTCTATATCTTTTAAATTTAATTTACTTATTATATTTTTTTTTTTTGGTAAGTAAGATGTATTATAAACAAAGAAGAAGAATACGTACAAGCCCAAGGGCCAAGGGCCAACTGGCCAACCAACCTCAAACACACTCTTTTAAGCTAAACAATTAGAAAAGCTTAAAAGAATGTGAAAGAGAAAACAAAATTACACTTTGAATATGTCATAAGTTATGCCCCAGTTAGTACAAAAAAGTCTATGCCTATCACTATCCTTGATTCCTTTAAAGCTAGCAGCCCTGAATCTAACATCATCAACAATTTTCCTAATCACATGAGAGTGAGTACCATAGCAATTCTCATAAATACGAGCATTTCTCTCACGCCAAACATTGTAAATGGTGGAAGCCCAAGCGAGTTTTTTTATGGTGGCACAAAAGGATTTGCCTTTGAGAGAATGCACGGCCCACAAGTACTCATTGGCCCAAGTCCTGGGAGTGCGAAAAATATAGCAAAGAGAAAGGATTTTACCCCAAATAATAGACGTTGTCTGGCAGGAGAAGAAGATGTGATCACGGCTCTCCAAAGCATGACCACACAACACACAAATGGTGTTAGGCGTGAGACCCCAAGCATTTAATTTGTCCAAAGTGGAAATTCTACCCTGAATAGTAAGCTAGACAATAAAAACATGCTTTCGGATAGCTTTGGAAAACCAAATAACTTTGTGCCATTCCGGGGAAGCAGCCCTTTGACGAATCACATTCCAAGCAGAAGAAGAGGAGAATAAACCCGAAACTTCTGGAGTCCAAACAATGGAATCAACTCTATCCTGGAGGGGGCGAAGATTGGGAGGAATGCTTGATTGAATATCTATAAGCTCCACATTACTAGAGGGAGGCCAATTCCAAGCATTAGCTAAAATAATGGAGCTAACCTTGGCATCTGAAGGAATGGCTGCATCGTAGATAACACCAGGGCCAAACCGAGGAAATAACGGACCAAAAGGGTGCCAGTTGTCATGCCAAAGGAAGGTAGCTTCACCATTACCAATAACATGCTTGAAAAGAGGGCGAACCTTACCTCTAATCTGGAGGATTTTCTGCCATGTCCATAAGCAATCAGAAGGTAAAGAAAGAGTCCAGAAACTTCTCCCCTTAATAAGATAAGTATTAACCCAAGCAACCCAAAGAGACCCTGCTTGTATAAAAATCTTCCAAATATGCTTCATAGCAGCAGCTATATTAATATCTTCAATTCTACGAAGCCCCAAACCCCCTTCTTCCTTTGGAGTGCAGACTGAAGACCATTTTACCTTTGAACCCGTTAACTTTAGCTCACTGCCAGTCCACAGAAAAGCACGAAAAATCTGTTCGATCTTTGTGTAAATACTTTTAGGTAACACAAAGATACTACACCAGTACTGCTGGATTCCATAGAGCACAGAAGTGAGCAATTGAAGTCTCCCAGCATAAGAGAGTTTCCTTGCACTCCAACAATGAACACGGTGAGTAATTTTCTCAATCAAAGGAATGCAGTCCCTAGCAATGAGTCTGGAAGAAATGAGGGGAACCCCGAGGTACTTGACTGGAAGGGACCCTTCGTTGAAGTTCAACTTGTTCAAGATGGCAGCTTTGGTGGGCGGGTTAACAGCAGCAAAAAAAATCTGACTCTTGTTGGGATTGACCTTTAACCCAGAAATTTGCTCAAAAAGATAAAGCGTTGTACTGATAAGATCAATGGCTTCAAAGCTTCCATGGGAAAATATAAGGAGGTCATCAACGAAGCAAAGATGAGTAAGCTTCATTTTATCACATCTGTAGTGATACTTATAACCAGCAATAGATGTGATCTTCTTAAGGAGTCTGGAGAAAACTTCCATAGCAATCACAAACAAGTAAGGAGAGAGAGGGTCTCCTTGTCTAAGACCTCGCTTTCCCTCAAAAAACCCCTCAAAAGAGCCATTAATAAAGATTGAAAACCTAGTGGTAGAAATGCAAACTTTGATCCACTGCACAATATGATCAGGGGTATGGATGGCCTTAAGAACATCGATGACAAAATCCAAATTCACGGAATCGTATGCCTTCATTAAGTCAACTTTAATAGCACACCTAGGAGAGCCAGTATTACGATGATAATTCCTTAGCACCTCTTGAGCCAAGAGGACATTGTCAGCAATACATCGCCCATAGATAAAAGCTGATTGATTTGGGCTAATAAAATCAGGTAAACAGCCTTTAATGCGATTAGCAATAATTTTAGAAATACATTTATAGATGGTGTTGCAGCACGAGATAGGTCTAAAATCACTCATTCTAGAAGCATTGGGAATTTTAGGGATAAGAGCAAGATAGGTAGCATTAACCTCTCCCAGAAGCCTGCCTGACCAGAAGAAAGACATAATAGCTCGAAGCACATCCCTACCCACTATATGCCACGCCTTCTTGAAAAAATGGGGGGTAAAGCCATCAGGACCAGGAGTTTTGTTGTCCTTGAGAGAAAATAAAGTATCTTTGATCTCTAGGAAGGTAATAGGGCTGTTGAGAGTAGCCAAATGATCTTCATTCCATCTCCAATCAATAAGGTCCTGCAGAGAAAGGAGGCTCTTGGACGATTGAGGACTAGTGCCCAACAGATTTTTGAAATAGTTAACAGCTTCATTGCTAATATCTTTGTGAGTACTCAGAACACTGTTACTATCAGTGATCAATTTAGAGATGGAATTGGAGGAGTTCCTGACCTTGATAGCCCGGTGGAATAAGGCCGTGTTCTGATCTCCAAGATGAAGCCCTTGAATACGCGACTTTTGTTTAAGAAAAGCTTCTTCAGCTTTAGCAAAATTCACATACTGATGATAACAATCTTTTTCAGTGATATTAGCAGAGGCAATGTGAGGATTATGGAGAAGATCAACCTGAGCTTTATGTAATTCTTCTTTGGCTTTAAGAACTTTATCACTGATTGCTCCAAAGTGGGACTTGTTGAACAACCTTAGAGCTTTCTTAGTGGCTTTGAGCTTGGAATAGAGTTTGAACATGGGAGATCCATCCACTTCCAAATTCCAACTGTCCTGGACACAATTGAGAAACTCAGGATGATCAGACCAATAATTGAAGAATTTAAAAGGCTTTTTAACATTCCGACAATTATCATCAAGAGATATAAACATAGGACAGTGATCAGATATGCCTGGAGCCAAGAACTCTGTAACACAGTAGGGGAAAGTATCAAGCCAGCACTCATTAACTAAAACTCTGTCAAGCTTTTTAGCAATAAGATTATCCCCTTCTTGTTTGTTGGTCCAAGTGAAAAGGGGACCAATAAAATTCATATCAGTCAGATCGGCTTCAATCAAACAATTATGGAACTCCGCAGTATCAACAGAAGGATAGCCATTTCCACCATACTTTTCACTGGAATATCTGATAGTGTTAAAGTCACCAAGAATCACCCACGGATTAGAAGAAAAACTACTAGCTTTGTCCACCACGTGACTCCATAACAGAGATCTATCAACATGAGAATTAGAGGCATAGACAAAAGAGCAAAAGAACTCTGAAGAATTAGCAAGAATTTTAACTTTACAAAAAATGGTCTGGTCAGTAGAAGAAACAACAAAAATATCAACCAGATTCAGATCCCAACAGACCCATACACGACCTAAAGTCGAGGCATGATAGTTGTGAACAATCTTCCAATTAGGGAGAGCTGAGAGAGCAACCTTATCAAAGTTAACAGATCTCACCCTAGTTTCAACAATACCCAAAATACTCAACTTATATTTCTTGACAAAAGACTTAATTTCTTTATGCTTAAGTGGGTCATTAAACCCACGAATGTTCCAACAAGCGAAACTGATCATTTTAAGGCTGGAATAGAACTAACAGCCTTCCCTTTGTCAAAGGATGCACCTACTTTAGAGTCAGAGGACTTGGATTGGGAGAACGCCTTTTTAATGTTCTACTTTTTCTTTTTATTGCTTATCTCCTTTCTTTCCACTTCATCAACCTTAATAGCGCGGTTCTTAAACACATTCACTGGGGTTGCATCAGAATCTGAAGGGCATCCAAGAACTCTGGAAGGGGGGGAGATAACAACATCTTCAACAATCTCAGGCTCAAGAGAAACAAGGGTTTCAAACTGATTAAAATGACTTACAATAGCAGCATTCACAACAGCTTCAGAACCTGGACCATGAGAATGGTCAATCGTTACCCTCTGAGCAGAATCCATATTCTCACCAATAACCGTAGAGGTGTTAACCACAACATCTGAAGAACTCACACCAATAGTCTTCACACTTATATCAGAGTTAATATTAGTAACTATACTATCATCAACAGTATCACTGGAAGAATTTGGAATAGACACATTATCTGTAGATTTAGGGACCCAAACCTTCCTAGGAACAGAAGAGCAACGAGTAGCTGAATGTCCGAAAGTGCAACAGCTTTTACAACACAGAGGCTTCCATGGGTATTCAACCCTAATATCAATAGAGAAATCCTCCGTAATAAAAAGAGGAAAAGTAGATGGAAAATCAGAAGTTGCATCCACTTCAACACAAATACGAGCAAAAGAGAGTCTGGTGGCAGCTTTTGTAAGAGCATCGAGGTACAGAGGGTGCCCAATAGCGCTAGCAACATAGCTCATCCCATCATTATTCCAGTATTCCACAGGGACATTGAACAACTTAATCCATAAAGGAATCTTCCTCAACTGGGGTTTAAAAAGCTCCATTCTAGGTTTCCATCTTCTCAATATCAAAGGCTTACCACCTACAAACCAGGGACCAGTCTCAAGAACCCATTCTAGGGCATCCAAATTGGAAAACTTGAAAAGAAAAATACCATTATCCAAAGTGATGACATCAGGAATTTCCTTATTACCCCATAGACAACCAACCGTGGCCTTAAGAAAACCATAAGCAGGTCTTCGATCCAAAAATTGACCCACTAAACAATTTTTCCAAGCCTCAGCACCAGCTAAAGCAACTGTAGGAGGAGGTATAACAGCCATCTTCCCGTTAATCATCACCGGAGGGAAGTATTTCAGATCTGAAGGGGCTTTCTTAGAAGAAGAGAAAAGAGATTTCCAGTCACTGATGACACGGGGCGGATCAGGCTTCTCACAACCAGGGGAGTGGGAAATGACTGCTAAAGAATTCACCATTGAATCTGTCAAAGCTGGACCATTAAGCTCCACCGGAGGAACATGCATATTAGCAGCATCTGGAATGGGCTGAGACAAAGAAGGGAACTCAGCTTGATGAGTGAGAGCTGCTCATTGAATGTCCTCAGAAGTTTGACCCGAAGGATAAGTGATGCCAGAGCTTCTTGGTGTACGAGAGTTAATCTCTGAACCAGATCTAACTCCATTCTTGGGTAAAGAAGAAAGACCCAAAGGAATGGCTCCATTCACCGTTGGACCAGCAAGAGAAGGACGGGATCCACTATGGGAGACCTCATGGAGCTGGTTGACACTCGACGGAGGTACCCTACTCAACACAACCCCAGATCTGTTAGCACAAAGCCCCGATCCAACAATAGACGCGGCCGTACTGTGATCAGCAAGCACTGAATCGCTGGGAGATTCATAGCTAACCTGAAAATCTGGTGGAAGGCCCAAAAGAGAGCCAGAAGAAGAAGGTTGAGAGACAGAGGATGCCTTCGAACCAACCAGATTTGGCAAATGGGCAACAGCAGGAACATGTAGACTGGCCCTAGAACCAAGATCTTTAGAAACAGCGGGACCCTCAAATTGGTCTACAGATGGAGAAACATTTCCATCAAAAGGAGCAATAGGAAGGGCAGAACCGGAATCAGCAACAAAGGATGCCATAAAAAAAGGAGGACCAGAGAACAATGGAGGAAAACAAGTGGCCAACAAAGAGAGAACACGGCATCATGAGGAAAGACGAGAGCATCTCTCTCTAGGAAAAAACATGTTCGCCCCTATCTAACAATTTCTGGAACAAATACTTATTACATTAACAAATACATTTTACTATTTTAGAGAATAAATATTCTGTTAAAATTCTAATTTGCTAATAATATTTTTTTTTTTTATAAATTAATCCGTGCATCGCACGGGATTCGAAGCTAGTTTACAGCATAATTACAAAAATGCTTGATGAAAAACCAGATTTAATCACATATCTATGTTGGGGTGTTCCCGTCAGAATTGATGGGAATACATTGGAATTATTTGGTTGCACTTTTTAAAATATCTTTTTTTAAGTAGTAAAAGTCATTTTTTACTTTATTGCTTTTTGCTTTTAAGTATAAGCAATAAAAACAAAAATGTGTTTGATAAAATTGATTTCGCCAATGATCTTTTGGATGTAATGGGAAACTCTACCGAATCATCGTTACCCAAATGAAAGGCTAAGACAGATACAACCTTTTATGATCGTAAATTTTTCAAGTTAAGGTCAAACTTGTCCAAAAGATAAAAATAACTTTTAGAAGTAAATCTTCATTGTTTTTGCTTAAAATCAAATATTTTCTTTTTGCTTTTTAAAAGTCCTTTTTATTTCCTCTAACCAAACAGTGTTTTTTGCTTTTACAACTTTTTGCTTTTAAAAGCAAAAAAGATATTAAAATAAGTACAACCAAATGGTGCCATTATTTTCTTTTATTATTTAATTATGAAAGATATTTTATATCAAAAGGTCTAAATTATTACATGCCAAAAAATAATAATAATAATAATCATAAAGGGAATAATCTTTCTTAGTATTGTTGCATTTTATCTAAAGTTGGGGGAATTATAGATAGGTTTGACTTCAGACGAATAATTATAGTTCAAGAAAATCAAGAATGATTGGTAAAAAAATAAAAACTAAAAAATAAAAACCTAAACATTATTTTCATGATTTCATGATGATGCTACTATGCTGATGGGATCAGTTACTCCACATATAACTCCCATCCATATGATATGTATCTTAAAGTAACCACAAAAAATCTGCCTTCTTTTCTTTCAGATTCAGGTGCCCACATTTCCCTATCAAATTATCCCTTTGTTTCAAATGTACCTTTTCCCTTCTTTTCTGTTTCTGGACCAATTCAGGTTATAGACAATGCATAAGGCGCATAAAGTTGAATCTCTATTTGCGGGCGACGAATAAGACATTGAGATTATTGCTTACCCAAAAAAAGACATGGAGATTACTGTCTTTTTCTGGAAGCTAAATATCAGGGCATGCTTGAAAAATATTTATATGCGTTGGATCCTTAATTGAAACTCCTTTTTTTACTTGCAAAAATTTTTAAAATGGAAACTAATCTTTGCCATCTAGTTCATAAAGTGATTATGGAGTAGGGATGGCAATTTCGCCCCGATCCATAGGGTCCCGATTCGATCCATACCCGAATGGGCGGGTATTTTTTATTTTTTTCGGGTATTGGGTCGGGTATGGGTATAAATTTTTAAAAAATTTCGGGTACGGGTTGGGTATGAACCCCAACAAGAAAAAACCCGAAGACCCGACCCGACCCGCTATATTTACAAAATATATATATTTTTTACAATAAAATATAAATACCTACTTAAACCTATCTTGATGTAGGCTTATGGAGTCCATTTGAAGGCTCATTATGTATTTTTATTGTTTTTTAATCTTTATGTTTGTGTATAATATTTGTGCGATCATATTAGGTATGATTTTATTTGAACAAGATCATTTTAATTAGGTGCTAAAAACATTTATAAGCTTGGTATATGATTATATAAATAACATGTAATAGGTGTAAGTAACAAAAAAAATGGAATTTGGGGGAAAAAAATCCTCACAACAGGGCGGTCGGGTATGGGCGGGTCGGGCATGGGTAGTCCAATAAAACAGTGGATCGGGGATGGGGTTAATTGTTCATACCCATCGGGTATCGGGTCGGGCATGGGTATAAGAAATTAAAGGTCGGGTCGGGTATGGGGTAGTGCCGACCCGCATCCGACCCGACCCATTGCCATCCCTATTATGGAGTGTAATCATCAAAAAACTATTCTCTACAAAAGTACTAATTTGAAAACCTTTTTGAGAAAAATATACACAATTTATAAGGTAACCCACTTAGTCGAGTGGTAAGCATCTTGGAACCTTTAGATATTTATATAAATAAATAAATAAAAATTGCAATCTTAGTCAAGTTCCAGGGTCAAATGGGGCTAGTTTTGAGTTCCTTACACCCAAGCTAATCGCCTGATCCTATTGATAAGCATCTTGAAATCTCCTAAATTTTTTTTTTTTTGAAAAAAATAAAATAAAATTGACTCTACAAACTTAGTGTGCGTATGGTATACTGTTTCAAAATATAAAAAAACACATTTTGGAAAAAGGCATTTCAAAATGTCATTTTGAAAAAGGCATTTGGAATAAATTGAATGTTTGGTGAACGTGTATTTTAAAAATCATTTTGTATAAAAAATGGATAAACATTAATATTTTTTAATTTTATCTCTTATACTATTTTACTTTTTCGCAAGCATCATTTTGAAAAGTTATCCTTAATAGCTTTTGCTAAACTATCATTTAAAGTAAATGACTTTTTATTTAAATGCAATTTCAATGACTCACCAAATACTTGTAAATTAATTGGAATGACTTTTATATTTCAAAAGTCCTTTTGAGACCTTCTAAACGGTATGTCAACCGCCCACTTAGTCAAGTTCTCGGTCAAATGGGGCTAGTTTTGAGTTTTGCTTTTTTTTTTTTTTTTTTTTTTAATTTTTTTGGGGTCAAAAGGGCTAGTTTTGACTTCCCTGAGCCCAAGCTGGCTCAAATAAGTTTTGAGGTTACCCCGCCGGAGCAGGCCCATCCCATTAACTATTTTTGAATAGGCCTTGTTCAGGTTCCGGCGAGAAATTGCCCGGTCCGTTAAATTGATGCACCGAATCCACGTGACGCATATGAATGCTTTCAACACACGGTGCTTTAAAAGCACGTGAAATGTAATGCCCACCGCCGGCAGAGCTCGTGTACGGTCAACATCTACATGAAGTAAACAGTAGCCAAATCTTCTCTTGCCGCATTTGCACGCATTCCAGTTTAATCACATTTTTAAAAACAAGGGGAAATTGGGGAATAGTCTACTTTTTGATAAAATATTGGCAATTAATCAAGTAATAATTTTTCTAAGTCAATTAGTCAATGAAACTAAACTTATTTATCAATTAGTCATACATTTTTTGAAAATCCCTGCTTTGCCCTTATTATTACTAAGGGCACTCCTTTTTTTGTTATTAAGGGCAGCCTATGTAACTAACTTAGTTTTTTAGTGTTATAATTTTTAAAAACTTATAACTTAAAATATACATATCCGTTTTTAAAAAAAAATTATATTTTTGGAACCTACTCGTCGACATCTTCGAAAAACGATCCATATTCATTAGGTAATTATTAAAAAAATTAAAACTGTAAAATTTTACTACTTGACACAGTCTAACATAATAGTTCACAAAGTAGTAAAATTTTACTACTTTCAGTAGTAAATTTTATAGTGAAGTAGTAAAATTTTACTACTTTACGAAATAAATTTTATTACTTAATGAAATAAATTTTACAGTGAAATAGTAAAATTGTATGGTTTTGTATGATTCACTTCATAAAACTAGTTTGATGAAAATGCCATCTTACTTAAAGTCAACATAATCTGTAAAGTAAAGTCTTACTGTTTTATATACAATGACTATAAAATTTTACTATTTTGTTAAATTGTAATAACTTTAAAATAAATAAAAAAAGGGATTGTACCGTACCTTGTCTTTGAGAACACCATGTCAGTGACTAAATTCAATGCCATGATCTCAGGCCTATTCCAGCTTGGGAGTGCATATGAATAGGTTGTCACCAAAAAATCCAGCCGCTCCTCTGAGGGTGATCTTGTCTCACTTGTTGAGAAAGAACCAAAGCATCATAGGGGTGGTTCTGAGCCTAGTCTTGGGGAAATGGAGGAAGCCATACAGCAAGAGCAAAAGGTTGCTTGGAAGAAGAAGCACAATAGGATATATACAAAGAGTTGGCATTGGCTTTTCTTCTTTTAACAGCTACAGCAAAGAGTCTCCTCTTTGCATAGGGCATCCATTTCTACTTCTTGCTCTTCCAAGGGATATCATTCATGCTGGTTGGTCTAGACTTGATTGGCGAACAGGTTGTATCATAATAGGCTTTGTAGGGGATAAATATGTGGACTATATAAAACAGGCAACATGGGCAGGCACCAAATGTGGAACTTCATCAAAATAAAACAACAATGGGGAGAGGCTGTAGAGGGAATGAGAATAATTTTCCTCCACCCTCCAACTCCCAATCCGACCCCGAACTGCCCAATACAAGAAGAAATTGTGTTAAAAAGGATAGAAGAATTACTTCAATCTGGAGACAATGCAAGTAGATAATATGGAAGGGTTTTTTTTTTATTTTTTGATTCTTTTGTTTTTGGGTCTTATTCTTTTGTAAGAAAAAATGGTCGTTTAAAGATCAAACAGGGAATTTTTAGTTAATAGTTAAAGAATCAGGACTTCAGGAGAGTAAGCTTTTAGATTTGGTTTCTTCAGATCTGGTGTTCGTCGTCGGAAGGACAAATCTTCAGATCTTGTTCGAAGGAGCTCGACACCGACAAGCTTCATAGTCTATCGTCGTCGCCGGAGGTCGAACATCAATGGAAATTAGCCACTGCCGGAGTTGTTGTTTGGATTGGGGTTTGAGAAGAGAGATGGTGATGGGGTGGTTTCAGGGTAGAAGATGAAGAGGGGTAGGTGAAGAGAGAGGGAAAAAGAAATAACTCAATAAGAATGAGGGTATTTTAGTCAGCTAAAAACCAAATGGACTAAGTGAGTTGGAAAAAGAGTTGGGTGATTGTTTGTTAAATAAGTTCCACTTAGTGGACTGATGGCCAAATCCCCCTAAAAACAAATACTGGTATTAAAGGAAAACACCCTGAAAGTATTATTTTTTTTAAAAAAAATTTGGGAAAAATATAGCTCTAGGGCCATGCAAAAAAATGGATTCTAATCATCGAAAGACTATTATCTGCATAGAAATCACTCTCTATGCTACTTGACCTAACCCACCAATAGTGTGAAAAATCAAATGGTTGGACTTCCTCTAAACATTACCATTTTTTTCATTTTTTTTGACACAAATGGTACTTAAGGTACTAATGACTCATGTGGGATGTGATTTGGGGATAAGCTATAAAATTTTATCCAACAAAAATAGAAGGAAAAATAATTTTAAAAAATAGAACCAAAAAAAAATGGAAATTAAATATGAGATCCATTGTGTGACAAACGCCAACATAGTTTTGTTTTTTATAAGAAACAAATTGTATTAATCACAGGGAAGGTGCCAACATAGTTATAATGCAGCATGCATTATTATTCTTTAACTTCAAATTAAAAAGAATATTTTTATTTTTATTTTTACTTACAAATCTACCATCACTACATCACTTGACAAATAAAGCAACATACTATCAAGCCTTATGGTATAGTGGCATATTCCCTCATTGTACAATGGGAGGCAAGAGTTCAAACCTCTGAAGTGATACAAGATTTTACCTCATTGAATCAAAATGAGTTGATTTTGGGCTAATTTTGAACTTATATTATACACAGTTTTCAAGCTATTATTATACAAATGTGCAAAGATTATGTCAGTCCTAACTTGGTCTATAGCAAACCAATAATTGAATCGAAATTGAACGTTTGGGCTGGTTTTGTCTAATTTTTAAGCTATTTCAATTTTGTCATATATAACAAATGTAAAACCAACTTTTATCTGGTTTCGGTTCACAAATTGGGTGTTATAGGTTGAGACGATAGATAAACTAATTATCTATCAACCGAACTAATCCAAATTTTACATAGATTATATTGATTTGATTCTACTAATGCATATAGTTTGATCCTGTTAACAAAATGAGAATCCAGCATTAACCAACTTGATTTTGGGTCAAGACTTAAGACTAGATTGACCCAAACCGTTCTAAATTATGCCCCATGGTTTGCTCCCGTAACAAGTGAAGTTACCTCATTGTTGGTATCCAAAAAAACAGAAGAAAAAAAGGAGCAAGGACTCGTACGGACATTGCAGACAGAAGCGAGGGCAAATCTGTCGATGTGAAGAAACTTTTGAAAAAGTCACAGGTGGAGGACCTTCACTTTCACTCTAACGAGTAACGAGAAACGGGTGAGTTCCTCTTTTTCTCTCATTTCCACAAATGCCCTCTCCTCCCCAAACCCAACCTCAACCCCACCGCAACCCAAACCTCAACCCCATCCGTTTCTCTTCCTATCTCAGCCACCTGACTCACTGAGTCCACCGACTTGCCGCACCATTCCCCGACGCAAAAACCATCTCCGATTCAAAACCCTAGCCCGCCCCCGAAAACATGGTATCGGACTCGGAGATTGTGTCTCGGCTTCGCGAGTTCCTGCGCACCTCCGACCTGAACACGACGACCACCGCCATCGTCCGGCGCAAACTGGAGGAGGATTTCGGAATCGATTTGTCGGATAAGAAGGCGTTTATTAGGGAGCAGGTGGACTTGTTCCTTCAGAGCCAGTTCGAGAAAGGCGATGGAAATGAAGATGTTGATGAAGAAGTAGAAGTTGAAGAAGATGGAGGAGGAGAAGAAGAAGAAGAAGAAGATCAGAAAGAGGAGGTGAAAGCGGAAGAAGGCGACGGTTCTGATTCGAAGGACGAGGATGATGATGAAGAAGAAGAAGAAGAAGTTGAAGAAAGCAGTAACGGAAAGGGTAGCAAAAAAAGAGGGTCAGTCATATATAGACTCATTTACATACACAAATATATAAATTGCATAAAATTTATACGACATTTCGCTAACATGCATGATTGTTTGGGGATTCTATTGAGCAATTTGGGGATTTGGAAAGGACTTTGTTTGTTGGGATTCAGGAAGTACAGTGGATGATGTTTGGTTTCATGTGCACATTCGTGTTATTCTTTGCTTTATCTGACTGTAAAATCTGATTTAGGGCTTGTATTTTTTGTGGTTCTATAATTAGGTTACTTCTATAGTTGATTACTCCTGCGAAAGAAATGTTTTTGCTTGATGGTGAAAATGGAGAAGGAGCTTTTGAATTGCAAACAATGAGGTGTTACAGCAATCCCGACTGTGTGTACTGCAATGAAACCTAATCAGAACTGTCTCTCTCGAAAAGAAGAATTTTTTTGATAAAATTTATGATTCTTTTGTAATCTTAGATCCCAAATAATTGGACCTCATGAGTTATAAAAAAAAAAAAAAAAAAAAAAGTCCTTTGCAATTTCCAATTTGTGCAAACCATTACAGATTCTCTTTTCCATGATTAATCTTTCCCTGGTCAAAAAATTATGTTTTTATAATATTTAATGGTCGATGTGTTGATACTCCACTTGTTGTGGTGTAAAAGGTTTTATGCCATTTTGTAAAACAGGCATTTCTCTCCTTATTTGCTGTAGGCCTAAGAATGTTCTGCAAACGGATTTATCTTTCTTCTTCTTCTTCTTCTTCTTCTTCTTCTTCTTCTTCTTCTTTTTTTTTTTTTTTTTTTAAAGTTATGGTGTTTGGAATGAAGGAAATGGGGTAGGATTTACATTCAAAATTGATTTTAGAATAAGATGCTTAACCACCTGAACAACTTTTCACTTGGTATCAGGGCCAAAATGGAGCTTCTAAAGACCCAATGAATGTTTGAGTGATAAATGAGCGAATGGTCGTTGAGAACACTACTCTAACTGGGTATGTGTATTTTTAATCCAAATAAATTTCATCAAACAGGTCCATGATTAAAACCTTGTTTCTATTGGTTTTTAACTCCGTGGTTGTCCCTGCTATCTCACATATCTATCACTTGTTTCTCATTAAACAGTTTATAGATATTGTTTGTTTTGAGGACTGAGTTATTTCTTATTTTATAACCATTAATTGAATAGCTGCCACTTTTGTTCTCTTCAAGACTATCTGATAATTAGGATGTTTGTGAGGGAAGAAACTTCATTGTGCATTGGCATGCATTCTCTTAAGGGTCGATAGGAATCAGGACCCGAGGTTGCAATTGTTGTTGTAGCTAATTTTATAGTTGATTTATCTTATTAAGCAGGTCTAACAAGCTGAATAAGGAGGTCAAGAAAAGAGGGGGTGGATTTTGCAAATTATGCAGCCTTTCTCCACAACTTCAGAAATTTGTCGGGGTGCCTGAAATGGCCAGGACAGAGGCATGTCTAGAAAGTTTTGGATAAGTTATTTTTAAATTTGGCATCAGCCATTCTGATAGTTTTGGGTATGAATGGAGATTTTATTTATTTTCTTGTTCTTTTGGTTCTAGGTTGTCAAGCAATTGTGGATCTATATTAGAGAGCATGATTTGCAAGACCCAAGCAATAGGCGAAATATAATTTGTGATGAAACACTCCGTGCCCTTTTTGGTGTTAATTCCATCAACATGTTCCAAATGAATAAATCCCTAGCTAAGCATATCTGGCCGCTGGATTCAGATAACGGTATTGCTTCTACCATTTTATCATGTTCAATGTAGAAGGATCATCTGTGCATCTGAAATATCTGTGTTTACTCATCTCAATTTTTGATGTCACTTGACAGGTTATATTGGGACATTTTTTGAGGCTTACTACTTTTTGTTCATTAGTTTTTGGATAATTTTTCTATGAAGCTTGATTTTTAAACAACTGGTTCTTCATAATACTTGACGATATCATGTCAGTCCTGGCACCCTTGAATGAATGGTACCCCTCGATCATAGAATAGAGAATATCTTGATCCAAATTTTATAGTGTCCCTTCCGAGTTACTTATTATTTTAAGTGAAGGATAATGAAATTTAGTAACTGTAGTGTTCCTGTAGTGTTTTACCAAATGAGGAAGCTATATCCAAATAATTGTTTAAAATAGTTGGTAGTAGTTGTTGTTGCAGTAATGTAACATAATTTTAAAATCCTGTATTACACTATCTCCATGTTTCCACTTAGGTATAAAGACCTTCCTAGATTTTTAAATTATCGCTTTCATGTCGATTGTTGCTTGTTTGGTTATTTTGTGACATCATGGTATGTACCTTGTTTTTTTCTTGATGTGGTGCAAGACTTTTGTCGGAGAAAGGAGACCAAATAAGGGGGCCAAAAAGAGGCTTACTCTTGAAAGTACAGCCATTGGTAGTGCTATTAAAAGTTGTTATGTGTACAATCACAGAGACTGAATCAATATAATAATTCCTTGGTCTAGGGAGGCATGGTGTTACACTGTTACCAAATAAGTCTTCTAATGCCATCTCTCCTTTATTTTCTTGAAAGTCTGCTTCCAAGTTTGCATTTCTAAGCAACCATACTGGGGCACATTCGATATTCTTAACAAGTCAATTGCTTCATTAACAACATTTGAGAGTGTCTGTCCACTCCTCAGCTTACTTTATATCGACTCAATTATATTTTTCTGCAATGAAGCTGTGATATCCATGAGTATAGGCTCACTGTAGCATCCCCACCATTGTAAGTTTCTAGAGAACTCCAAGATTATTGTGTTGCCATTGTGATTCTTTAATATACCTCCTACCAAGTGTCCCAAGTTTCCAAGGAATATCATCCATCAAAGTTTAGTGTCACCTTGTTAGGTGGCAAGGGAGACCACATTTCTAAAAGGTAGAGGACAGTGAGATTAGATCCAGCTACAGCCCTCCAATGTCTAAGGATAAGGTTGAGAAAACTCCCCTAAAGTTCTGCCAAGTGGAAGCCTGAATAGAGACTGAAATAATCTTCTTGATTGTTGCATGCACCATTTCATGTTTTATCTTCAAAATTTTTACAACTTCTTGTATTTCAAATGTACTATGTAGATGAAAGCAGTGTGCATTTCCGCAACAATAGTTCTGTAGTGTCCCAAAACCCCAGAAAATTGGAGCTCAAGAAAGAATGGATGTTCATTGTAGAGACCAAGTTTAAAAATGGCCCCAATGCTCTATATATGTATTGCAAACTTATTGTGTGGGAACAAATTATAATGAAACTTGCCACTCTTCATAATCATATTTCATGCAGGAGGAGACTTTGTTTGGCTTATTATTTTTTCCCTTTTTCTAAATTAATGTCTGACTTTTTAAACTTTTTATGGGCTACTGTTATGGTTAGAGCTTTGAATTTAGGTGGAGGTTTAGAGGACCAATATAACTTGGAAAATGGGAAATGAATATATTGGATGTCAACTTGAATTGTACAAATTGATTTGTAATAAGATTTCCAAGAGGAAGATAACTGGACTCAAGAGTCCAATCTTTGGAATCCTGGAAGTTTGGAGAAATGCAAATTTCAAGCGGCGCTTTTAGCAACAATGGTTATATGCTACCTTCGCCAAAAATACGCAAGATGGGGTTGATTTTAAGGATCAACTTTTACTACACTTTCTGGAGGGTCAAGATTTTTGGGTAATTTTGTTCTCTCTGTTTGGGATGTATTAGTTGATGCAAAGAATATTTTGATTGATCCTTTTTTGTGGTTGGTTGGTCAAGACAGAAATAGAGTTGTCAAGGTTGTTGGAGAGATGCTCTCTCATTATATTCTTTCACATATTTGGAAGGAGCGGAATAGAATAAATTTTTGAGAATGTAGCTCTAGATTCCTAAGTTAGATAATCAGATAATGTGCCCCTCAAATCTTTGCTATTACAGGGGTCCTCTTCAGGCTTGTTTGCAGGTTCCCGTTTTGTATACCTTGTGTTTACTCCGTCTTCACCGCGCTTTTCCCCTTTAACAGAATGGTTATTTCTATAATAAATGAGAGTGTTTAAAGAAGTCGATTTGTTGTTTTAGCTGCAACTGATTTGGTGAAGAGAAAAGGCATGGGTGGTTTTGGAATAAGAGCCTCGGAAGTAGGAGAGGAGAGATTATCACCGCATTAATTTTGATAGAATCTAGTTTTATCATGGTATCTTAGATCATGCAAGCGTGAAAGAGAGGAGAGGAAGAAGGTAGAAAGCATTTTATATGTACAAATGTACATGGATATGTAAGTGTATATATATTTTCATCGTTAGGGAAAACCTGTCATAAGATTTTTTATTTTTATTTTTATTTCACTTCACAAGCCATAGAATGGGAGGTGACTGTTAGATAGGGGTAGGCATGAGTTCATTGGAAACAGGATAGGGTCAGACCATGGGGCTGGGTGCCTTGTAAGATAGTATGAAATCTCAAGAGAGGTCATTTCTCAATACCCCGGCAGACACCAATCCGATGTATGCAATCTCAAGACAGGTCATTGTTATTTCAAAGACCTCAAGGGAAGTCGATGTTGTTTTTAAAACATCTGGGGAAGTTTCTTAATTTTACCCCAATAATGTGGGGTTGCTTGTTGTGGATCCTGAAATTTCTTTCTTTTATGTCATGCCTGATGCATTTAATGCAGCCATATGCTTGTAGAGATTAAAAATTTTCTTAACACCATAATAGAAGTATGGGATTTTCTAAATGGCAAAGCTTGTCCCCAGTGCATCATGTTGATGCCAGGGTTTTGGTTGTGGGGTAATCATGTGCTCTAATACATCTCAGTGAACCATGTTACCTAATTTATAATCTTTTATATGTGATCTACTACATCCGAAATATATGATTGTATCTCTTTTAGCCTTTTCTAGATTGGCAATATGGAGTTGGTTTTTTAAAAATTCATTGTATCATCAATGTTCTTTTGTTCTATGTTGTCAGTTGTCACCAATTCAAAGTTCCCCTTTTCTTGTAGTGTTGACAACATTCATGTTAATTTTGAAATCTATAATGTTTTCCGTGATTTAGCCACCCCAGTCAAGTCTATGCAAAAGGAAAAGCAACGGAAGCAAGAGAGTGAAGAAGGTGAGAACAATAAATTAAGTTCTTTATGCTTAGTTACAGAAGTTTCTTGGCCTTAACACTTGTACTGGATTTATGCTTGTCCTCACCACTTACTTGCTATTGCCAGTGACACTTTTTGCAGCTCAATTTGACCTTATTTCTTCTATCTGGGTTTGACTATGTCTTACACTAGCTGTCTGCTTAACACATTCTCCTCTTTTTCTCCAGCCTGGGACTAGCAATTCAATAGCACTCGTGGAGTTTGTGACATGTCATTGCCAAATAATTATATAAATTTGCTAATAAATTCATATATCTAGCTCTCGTCAACATATACCAGTGAATTACTTGTTACAGCCCAATCCTTGTTGCATTTCAGATCCAGATGAGCCAAAAAGAGAGGAAAAAAGGCAGAAGGGAGGGAAGTCAGGTTTTCTTGCTCCTCTCCAGCTTTCAGATGCTTTAGTGAACTTCCTTGGTACTGGTGAAAGTGCATTATCACGGTCTGAAGTTGTAAAAAGAATTTGGAATTACATAAAACAAAATGACCTTCAGGTATGTGGCTCTCCCCTTGGTCAAATCCTATGCATGCTATGTAGTTGTAGGAACAATCATATCTCAAATATTGGTTGCCCAGGTTATAGTATGCATGATTAGCAATCCCTTTGATTTCCATGCATCCTCATTTTATTAATGCTAAATTGTCGGACAGATTTCAGATTGCTATTCTTAAAGTGTAGGAAAAACAACTGTGTGGTTAACTATTTTGGGAACTTGGATTAAAAATAAAAATGTTATTTGGATGGGAAGTTAAAAGATTGTAAAGTTGTTGAATGTGTGTGTAAAAGAGTTAACTAGATTCCTTTAGATCTAAAATTTAACTATTATTAATCTGGGAAAAAACATATCAGAAATATGGATGTTTAGTCCGTAGCAATGCCTGCAGTACTGTACTAACCTATAGTATTTTCAAGGATGGTCTATTTTCACCTGAATAGTGGGTTTATGGTGATGATAATATACAGCATAGTGTTAACTATTCTTCTTAATAATAATAATCTCAAGGATACATCTGAGTGACTGTTGTTGGGGTATAATTTGTAGTGTTAATTTTGATCTGATAAATTCTTGCTACTGTCCAGCTTAAATTATGTATGTTAGTGGTTGCTCATTATATCGTATTTGGGGAATTTTATTATCGCAGATTGTCTAGAGAAAAAATAGGGAAGTTTTAAGTTGTATACATTTTTGTATCCTTTTTGGTTTTAGGCCTCTTTCTTAGCAAACCTATCGCTAAACAGTCTTTCACACTTCTGTTCTTTGCTTGTTCTTGAAGGATCCGTCTGATAAGAGGAGAATAATATGCGATGAGAAGCTGAGAGAACTCTTTGATGTTGACTCCTTTACTGGATTTACTGTCGCAAAACTCCTAACTGCTCATTTCATAAAGACAGAACAGTGAGTTGCTCCTACAGTGTTCTTGTTAAAAGCCCAAACAAATGGGGATTTTGTTTGTGAGTTTAGGTAACATCCAGTTTTTTTTTTTTTTTTTTTTTTGGTTGTCCTCCTCTATCATGTAACCTTTTTCACACTCCCATCACCAGGGCAAATATAAAATCCAAAAAAAAAAAAAATTAATCAATTGTTTCTCCAATCATTTCATATGACATTTTGGTATCTTGTTTTAGCAGCTGGATTGCTGAAGCTTAGTCACTTTTCCTTTTAATGAAAGATGTGAATGTAAAGGTGGTTTTACATTGTTCTTCTGTGCTATGCTGCACTTCCAGTAGAATTACGGAGTAGCAACCCATGATAGGGGAAAAATATTATTGAGGCATCACCACATCAGTTATTCCTGGAAAGCCATTCAAGAGATAAAAGTGGGCTCTTATTAACTTGACATCGAGGTGAATTATGAACAAGAAGTTGTTATTCTCCTGTAGAAAGTAGCCAATGTTCTAATTAATTCATCCTAAGGCAGTCACATGCTAGGGTAGAAAAAAGAATTGGAGAAAGCACTGCAAACCTTGGAGGTGCTTATAAAGAACCCTTTTTTCTTTAACCTAATTGTTTTTAAAATTCTTCCTTTCCTAATTCCACATGAAACGATTTCATGTAAAAATGGCACTTTGGAAGATGTACAAATTGTGTCTTAGTTTGAAAATAAGTTCTCTTCCTTCTCCCTTGAGTAGCAGAACTGTTGTGATTCTACAATTCTGCTTATTGCTCACTGCTCAGTGAACAATTTTAGCTGACCTGATTTAACTGTGTCTAGCTTGTCGGAGCTTTCCAAAATCGAGCTAGTGTAATTTAATTCTTCTGTAGCACTGCCTTACATCATTTTTATTTTATTTTATTTATTTACTCCATCTATATTGAGCTTATAAGAGTCTGAATTATCCAAATTCCAGATGTATATTCTGACAGGGATTCAACATGGTCCATTGTAAAACACAGCATAATTTGCAGATCATAGTTTGTGGTGTTTATGTTGGAGAACTCTTTCTATTGTGTTTGCCACACAAGATGATTGATTCTTTGTGAATAACAAATTCGGTGTATCTCACTGATGAAGAAAAAGTTGCTTCTTTTATTTTGTTTTACCTTTCTTGATTCCTTTTCTTGTGATGGAATTCATTTCCCAAAGTGTCAGCACAATGGTGAATTTGTTCACAGAATTATATATATATATATATATTTTAAAAGAAAACAATCCAAATTTCAATGGGATTACCAACAGGGCCCGTTTTGATCCAAACTGGGCAAAAGTTTCTGTTAGTAATTGACTTTCAATTCCCCAAGGAACCTACTATCAAAGGGCTGTCCTCCCAAAAGGAGAAGACTGGGTTCCCATAAAGACACTCAGCTTCCACCTGGAAGGTGGGATGGGTGATTGTAGGATAGAGTTGGGTGGGGTGTCCATGAAAGATGAATTGGTAAGACTTCAGGTAGAGAGTTGGTTAACTACCCTGTTGTGGCCTATTGCTTTTGCTGGTGCTTCCTGAATTTTGAAAATGTTTTGAGCAAAGTCATGTGTCACTGAGGCCTGTTGTTGGGCTTTAGTGTGAGTACATTTTCTTTTCTTATAATAGCTCAACCAAAAAAATAAAAAAAAAAAATGCAACAAGTATGGCTTAGACATCATGTTGGTGCAAAAAGCAGTACTATAGGGTAAATTGGTCAGATTCATTCATCGGGTGAGAGGACATTCGATATTTGCTGTCTTTTACTCATTAATTGGTATGCATAACTAACAAAAGAAGCACATTAATCGGTATAAATGACATTTTAATAATTGCGTATGATATTAAGAAAAGAGGGAATGCCGTGTCTAGTGAATAATTTAAAATGAATGATATTAGTGATGAAACAGCATTTTCTTTGTTGTTTGTTAGTTTTTTTTTTCTTTCTATAGTATAATTGGAAGGGTTTGAATCTTTAATTTATCTTAATTTTATCTTTTATTCCATCTTCTCTCACCCTGTGGCTGTTTGGTTTAAGGGAATGGAATTGAACGAGAGTAAGAATAGAATGAAATAAGAATGAGAATGGACATTCTATCCTAATGTTCGGTAAGGGGTGGGAATAGATTGAAAAAGCAAACGTGAGACCTATTTTTAATATTTTTACTCTTTAAAAAAAGGGATTACTCATTTTTCTTGATTTAGGAAGGAGTGATTATTTCCTCATTAGAAGAAATAGACCCCACAAGGGAATGACTATTCCTTTGTGCAATCAAATATTTACTTTTTTTTTCTCTCTCATTTTCTCGTAACAACCGTAACATTAGATTAGTCCTTTGGTTTTTTTTTATTTATTTTTTTTAATATGTTATTGGTGCAATATTAAGACCAACAGGAAAAAGTGTACAGAAGAGGTAAGTGGGAGACACGTAGGATTACCACAAAGGAAAAAAAAAGAAAGAAAAATCATAGTGTGGGGGCCGCCACATTAGCAACACATTACACATGTCAGCATAGTGGCTCAGATGCGGCGAATCGTTTGGATTGATACGTTAGATGTGCTTCATTCGGTCATTACTGTCAACTCATATGTTGTAGACTTTTGTAGTGGAATCCTTTTCCTTTTTTGGTGAATCTCACGCGGTGGGTTTTTTTCGGTTCCTTTCTCCTTTTCTTGCTTTGGCACGTGGTAAGTTTTTAGTGGTGCATAAATCATCCCAATGTTACCTTAGGATGAAAGAAATGTTACGTAATCCTAAAAGCCCGAACCAACTTAGGATATTTGTTTCTCAAGACGTGATCTCTTACCAATTAAGTTATTTATTGGGGTTCATGGGTTATGCTTTATTTTTAGAATTGTGTTATATATTCTTACTTCTATTTTAGCAAACCTTATTCTCGCTTCAAAATTTATTATATCTAAAGCTTATTTGGTCATTTAAATTTGGGACTTTTATTGGCATTCTAAGACTCGTTTTTCACCTCTTACTTATTTTATATTTTAAAATTTTATGAAAAATACAAAAGGTTTTCTTAAAAACTGAACATGTAATCTATTAAAAAATATCATTTTGAACAATTTTGTAAAAGAAAGTTTTTCAAAGATCTATCGTTTAAATGAACTTTTTAACCATTTATGAAACAAAAACTGTAAATGATAAAAAATTCTACTTAAATAATAGATTTTGGAAAAACTTTATTTTACAAAATTATTCAAAATGATGTTTTTTAATAGATAGCGCATCCGGTTTTTAAAAAACATTTTATATTTTTTATAAAATCTTAAAAATAAGTGAGGATGAGAAGGAAGTCTTCGGGTGCCGATAGAGATCCTCTTTAAATTATTTTTAAACGATTATATAGTTTATATAATATTGAAGACACAAAATTGTTATATTGAATGAGACAACCTAAAAAGTTTGGTATAAATAAAAGGTAAATTTTTTATATAAAAGTTAAAACTCACCATGATAAATGGAGAAAAAAGTGACTCATGCTTAGTGAAGACTTTTACTCTCGATGGGACATTCTAGAGGAATTTTAGCAAATACCTCATGATTCACTTTGTGACCTTATGCTCTACGTTGATGTCAAGAATAAATTTTGTGAAAATTCTATGTCAAAGTTGTTAGGGTGACGAGAAGGGGTAAGTGCAAGAAAAAACTATTCATGTGATTATGCTCCACCATATGGGTATATTGACAAGTCCTTTTCCTATTTTAAGGCATCTCATAAAAAATACGAGACACGTGCTCTTATGTTAGATCTTCAAAAGTCACACTTTATACAAAATTTATAAAATGATATTTGATCATATCACACTCATCAATCAAATTTTGATGTTTTATCTCAGCCGACAATATATATTTGATCATAATTTTTACAATTTGCCCAAAGATGATTTCATTGCAACAATAAAACTTGAGGCAAACCTTTCCCATCACTCCACCACTGCCATAATTAGGGTAGCAATGTCTATCACTGAGGTATGCAAGTTTACTCAGGAGAGGATCCTCTCTAGTAACTAGATGTGTCCAGTAAAATCTGGACCATCCATGGGATGGTCCAGATTTTACTGGACACATCTACCGGAGAGAATCCATACCGTCAAGTATACGGAACCTCCAATAATGGTGGGGTCCATCCTGGTACAATCATTAATTCACAATGAACAAGCATTATTGAAGCACGTAGTGGGAACAATCCAATTTTGCAGAGACAGAAAAACATGATGTAAAAGGCCGCCTTTTTTTTGTTTTATTTTTTATTTTTATATTAGTTGGGGACTTGCTTGCATATGAGCCATTGATCCACAAAGAGCAAAAAATTCATTGGAATCATCCAACTTTGTACAGGCAAGGAGATGATGAGATCGGTACCTATTTTGCTCGTCCACCATTGGTCTCCATTAGAACAGGCATAGCTCAAATCAAGCAACCATCCAATTACATGTGGATAAGGTGTCGTGCATGGGATCCATTTTCTATCATATATATATATATATTATATATATATATACACGATTATGTTTCCGTCAGCACGTGTTGATATAAGTTATATTAGCATCATGCATTAGGATTGTAGTCCTTGCATTGATTTAATATACTTCATATCCCACTAATACACAAGGTACAACTCCTAATGCGAATGTTGATATAAGTTATATCAGCATGTGCATACTTGATTATCATTCTATATACGATTATGTTCCCATCAGCACGTGTTGATATAAGTTGTATCAGTATCATGCATTGGGGGTTGTACCCCTTGCATTAATCCAATGTATCTCATATTCTACTAATGCATAAGATACAACTCTCAATGCGGGTGTTGATATAAGTTGTATCAGCACATGTTTACTTGATCATCATATACATACGGAAATGATCATTGATCACCTACTGGACATCCCTCACTGTCCATATGGATTAGACAGTGCGAAGCCGAATATGGCATCACATGCCAATTTTTTGAAATTCCTAAAATAACTTTGTTTTTAGCCTGTATATAATACTACTGTCATTTGTTATGATGATTGTTGTCGATCCTCTTAAATTCTCTTTTGCAATAATGGATTTGTTCACAAAATTATATGCAAAAATAAAAATACAAGCTAGGGATTTCACGTGGGACAACCAGACATGTTCTTAAAATATTTTGAAATAAATAAATAAATTGATATACCAAACCTCACCATTATACGCAACAAGTTGGACCCAAAAAATTTACAATTATTGAACCTTTAAAGTTGGTTGTTATATGATTGATGTTGAAACCATTTCTCTCAAATTTTTTGGGATTTCTTTCACTGCCAACCTAAAGGGCACCGCCGTTATCAATCGCATAGTGAAATAAGTTAACAAAATGAGTATTTTTATTTTGGATACACCGATTTTTTATTAAATTGCAAAGGAATCAACCCTAAAATTTTAAACTACTTAAACTCTAACCCATCGTCATCAACTCTCACCACTCCCCGGCCCCTTAAAGCGTCATCAACTCTCACCACTCCCCGGCCCCTTAAAGCTACTCCGTAGACTTTATCTTGTAGTTACCTGGTGCATTTGGAACGAGAATATTGCATGTGCTCAGAGATTACTTAAGTGCAAAGCATTTGGAATTTCCTAATAAAAAATAAAATAAAATAAAAAATAAAAAATGAAAGAATGAAAGAAAAAACGAAGAAGAAGCAGCAGCTAGTACGGCAAGCAGAAGATAATCTAGAGAAAAGTGAGGGTAAAAATAGGGCACACCCCTTTCGTAAAATAGAACCAACCAACTGGATGGTTGTAAATACTTGTCATCTTGCATGAATAAAGCATCTTCTTCTTTGTCTTGCAAGAAAACATACAAAATCATCAAAGGCCGTGGTCCAAGAATCCTTATCTCTTACTATGTTATAGATTAGACCATGAAAATGCTATTTTATTTTACGCCATATGCGAAAATTCTGGGAAAAAAAACCTGTATATGGCATCAATACAATGTTATTGTGTTGACACGCATGATATCCCAAGCCAATAGATATACAATAAAATGAAATATGCATTACAATAGAAGTCCTTATGCGACAAAATTTTATCAAAATCTAACCAACACTTCAATGCAAATATTATTTTTTACTCAATTTTATTATGCCCATGTTTTTTCACTAATTTTTTTTTTTTTAAAGTTCTCTTATACTACCACAAGAATGTAATGATGTAATATCGCTATTACCCCTATTTTCTCAAAGGAATGAGCTATTTATGCACCCTTTTTTATCCTAACATCTTTTACGACTTATTTTCATACTCTTGCACACATGGAGGAGTGTTGGAAATAGGCTCACCATTTCTCTAAAGACAGTGATGCCCTTGAGCGACGTGGCAATCATAGAGTGCGAGAAAAAAATCAGAACCACATTTGTATGGTGTAGTAAACGTAAGATTGATAACACGTGGTAACGAGGAAAAATAGAGAGTTGAAATTTAAAAAATGCATTTAACAGTCTAACGCCTAACAGTCTTTTATATTTTTTTCTTTACCACATATCATCGATCTTAAGTTTACTGCACCATGAAGTAGAAGTAGCCAACCGCACCAAATCTGTATCCGTCAACCGAGGGCGTGACTCGAGCGGTTATCCTCCTCGATTTCTTGCTTGGTTCTAGAAGTAACGATTCCCTTTGTAAATTGTAACGGACGGGAAACAAGGCCAAGCACCTGAAGAATCTCACCGTTCATTTAAAGTTGCTGACCACGTGTCGGTATCTTCACAGCCGTTTTATATATTTCTACTATGAGATTCCTATTTGAAGGTTGAGGATAAATACAAAAGCCCACGTCTATAATAAAAAAATAAAAAAAACTCAAAAAAGTTAGTGGTTGCCAAAGAATGACAATGTTCTCTCCTGTGTTAATATTTTTTGATTTGACAATAATGCCACTGCCCTTGTGATTTCTCTCCAAGCCATCCACCGACTCTAATAATAATACGAAGAGACAAGCAAGAGTAGGATGAGAAATGGAGCATTGTTCATAGGCTTAAATGGTTCAGCATAGAGAAAAGGATAATGAAACTTATCAAGTGAGAAGTGAGATGAGTCTCTTTTAATAGAGTAAGTGTGACATAAAATTAACTCTATATTGAGGAGACTATATAAAGATCATATTGAATGTTATCTAAAATGCAATAGAATAATCTTTAACGTACTTACTAAGTTGTTTTACAGTTAATTTTAAGAGATGAATCAATGATTTTTAGGACTTACGCCTTAAGAAGCAGATGATTTTATATTTGACTTTTCACTTTCTCTTGTTATCAACCACTGGACCACCATACAGTGAATGTTAACTAATGTGTAGTGGCCATGAGCTAATATGTATCTCAACGAATTAGTTATTGGACCGAGGGTTTGACTATCCTTACCAGCAAAAACTAAAAAAGAAAATGAAAAGAGGGGGGGGGGGGGTTTGTTTCGCATTCATTCTTTTATTCTAAAACCATAAATGCATTATCACTTTCTATTTTGGATGGTTCTAGTGAATGGGTATTGCTGCATATATGTATCTTGATAGATTTTTAAGAATTTTGACGTTTAGTTTTTAGGAAGGTGCTAATTTTGTGGATCAGAAGAGTCGAGAAACTTGAAGAATGCATCGTGGGCCCTTAGGCAAGGCCCTATATTGTGTGTGCACTGTTTAGGAGCTCATAATGCCCAACCTTATTAAGGAGACTGAATTTGAAAGTGCCATTCTTCTTGTCGAAAAGGATATACTAGAAACTACCCTTATCGAGCCCTAATCAATGATTTAACATTAAAATTTCAAGCTTATGCATACATATAGAAAAGAAAATTTTTGTGTGCTAATTTCTTGGGAAAAAAATTGGGCACAAGTGTCTATTTCTCTGGTCAACAAAAGTATGCAAATATTTTGCCTGAGTAACTCCCAGAAACATAGGCGTGTGACTCAAATGCATTTGTGGCCTTGGTGCATGTTCTTCCTCTCTTTTTTTACTTTTATTTTTATTTTTAACAATCGATGAAAATTATCCCTACCTTTAACCCCTTTAATATCAGTAGTGAATGTTAACTAATGTGTAGTGACCCTAGTGGGTGATGAAAATCACCTTTATCTTAACCTCTTTTAATATCAATAAATGAGTATTAACACTTTTTCATAATCTTAAATTTGAGATCACCCATTTAATGAGTGAGGCAAAAGCTATTAGGCGGCCAGCGACTATGCTATTGACGTTATTCCTTTTTTTTGAAAAAAAAAAAAAAAAAACCTACAAAATGCATTATGAAAAATTGACAATACCTGAGGGAAATAGAGGGAAATACAGATAAAAAAAGACCACAACTCATGAATTAAAGATCTAAATCTTTACACCCTCATTATTAGATGTAGTGCCATATTAGTGGTTTATATATTATGGGAACTAATTCAACCTTAAACCTCGGTAAGAGTAGGCCAAAACTACCTCTCATTTGACAAAGGAAAAAATTGTCAATTTGCTAACATTTTTGTTAGAGAATTTTTGCGAGCACAATACCAAGGGCATTGTTGGAATCTAATTTAATTTCAACAAGATACTTTAAACCTCAAGCTGAAACTTTATCCATAAAGTTAATTTATAGTAAACAACAACAATTTTCAAAAGGTACCCATGTGAAGAAGACATATCCACAATGCTTATCGATTGAGCATGCTTGTTATAATGACCATATTGCCCACTCCAACACGTTAGGGTCAACGATTGTGTGTGTTCTTTGTTGCTTTTCCCCGTCGATTCCTCCTCTAGCCCACCCACCGAAGAATCTTGAAAAGCAAAACCCCAAAATTTTTTTTATTTTATTTTTTAAATGAAAATTAATTACTCCGTACATTTCGCCGCGACACGTACGGGTATCCTAGATTCCAGCTCCTAACTCGGAAACTCACCACTGTATCGAACGAGTTACAAGGCCGAGTTTCCGAGTCATTTCAAATACGCGACGACCCGATTGCCTTTCACGAATCTTTGCGTGGATATATATGCACGACTATCTGTATCTCATGTTTAGCTGGGAAATGTTAGAAAAGCAGAGAGAGAGAAAATTTTAGAGAGAAAAAAGCAAAAAATGGGTGCGAATTTGCGTGAACTGAGCTTGGATTTGAGTCGGGTCAATGTTCCCAAAGCCATTTCCGACTTTCTCAGAGAAGTTTCAACGACCAGAGAAAGCTCTGAGAAATTGTTGAAACTAGATAATTATATCGAGCAATTGGAAGATGAATTGAGAAAGATCAACGCTTTCAGACGTGAACTTCCTCTCTGCATGCTTCTCTTGAACGATGGTGATTACTTTCTCTGCTACCCGTTTTATAAACTCTTCCTGCCTTCGGGTAGCTGTTTTGTAGTCTTTTTCTTTCTCATACATATACGTATATGTATATATGTTGTGATTTTTGAGTTGGGTTTTTGATTCTGAAGTCTGTATATATTTTATTTATTTATTTATTTTTTTTGGATGGGGTTGAAGCTATTTTGAGGTTGAAGGAGGAAGCGATGCAGTGTACGGAATCAGAGGGTCGACCTGTAATGGAAGAATTCATACCCTTAAAGGGTAATTCTAATGAAGATGGAGGTGTAGAAATGGGAAGTGATTGCAGTGACAAGAAGAACTGGATGAGGACTGCTCAGCTTTGGAGCACCAACACCGAATATGATAGTAATAAACAAAGCCCAATATTAGAACTGCAACCGGTAATCATATATCTCTATCTTCTCTCTCTCTCTCTTTCTCTCTCTACATATATCTTTATCATGGGGGAAGTTTCATGATGACAGAGAAGGGAAGAAGATGGTGGTTCTGCAACAGAGAACCCATTCCAACCATGTAAAAGCAGAAACAGAGTGATGGTATTGACGGAAGACGAGGAGATTATACCAGTTCCAGGTGGCCTGTCTCTTGTGACTCCATTGGGTTCTAGCAATATGAATTCGAAGAGCGGTGGCGGTGGCGGTGGCGGTGGCGGTGGCGGTGGCGGTGGTGGTGCGATTCCTGGTTCTTCTTTGTTGACGGACCAAACGAAGTTACATAGCAAACCACAGCAACAGCAGCAACAGGCGTTGAGGAAACAAAGGCGGTGCTGGTCGCCGGAGCTTCACCGGCGTTTCGTTAACGCACTTCAACAACTAGGAGGACCTCAAGGTTGAGATTTTAGACCTTATCTAAATTCGTACGGGTTACCCTATAGTCAAAATTCATATTTCTTATTAAAAATGGAGCACCGCAATTAAAAATTCACATTTATCTTCTGTCAGAAATCCCTGACAAGGTCGGCACTATGATTGGAAAAGATATGACCCACTCACCTAATTTTTTTTTTAATCTTGCACAATTTATTAATAATGGGCTAGCACTTGGAGCTTGGTTGAATCTGCAGAAGAGAAAAACAATTTAGAGTTGATTTTTTTCATGGTCTGTCTGACTTAGAAATACAAATATGGAGAACTTTCAAAACCAGTGTTTGGATAAGATATAACCCACTTGTAAGAAGGTATTCCATCTTCCATTATAACCCACTTGTAAGAAGGTATTCCATCTTCCGTTAAGTATTCTATGCAAAGAATACTTGAATTTGTTCTCTTTGGTATGCATCTGAAGTAGTCCTTTTTGATTTTGCAGTTGCTACTCCTAAACAGATTAGAGAACTCATGCAGGTAGATGGGCTAACAAACGATGAAGTAAAAAGTCATTTGCAGGTGGGTTTTTCACTTATAACCTTCCTTTTTCCATATTTTCTTATGTGGGAATTTCTTCTGCTTTGGGTGCAATAGATTAATGGTGACAACCGACAAACTCTTATGTTGTTGCAGAAATACAGACTTCATGTCCGAAGACTTCCAGCTACTTCGGCTGCTGCTGCTGCTGCAAATGGCTTGTGTATGGGCCAAGATCAGTGTGGAGATCACCTGTCAAAGGCAAACAGTTCCCAGTCTGGTTCTCCACAAGGGCCTCTCCACATAGCTGGGTCTGCTAAGGGTATTTCCACAACGGGTGGTGACAGTATGGAAGACGAAGAAGATGAGAAATCGGAGGGCCATAGTTGGAGAGGTCGGATCGACAAGCCAGGAGAAAATGATGTCTAGTCACAGACTGATCCTCCATGAATTTTGCCGATACAAATACCTACAAGGGAAATTGGACCGTGAACATAGAAAATAACAATAGAGAGAGAGTGAGAGTGAGAGAAGGATCTTAACATTGGAGTTTTGTAAGGCATTATCCCTAGAAATCGTGTGATTTTGCAAACTTACTGACAAGTTTATTTTTCTTTTCTTTTTCTTTACTCCAGTTCTGTCTCATCCTTTTGTTGTTAAGGAGTTCGATGTAATCTCCATTAATGGATTGAAGGAAGCAACGTGACAATCTTATATTTCAGTGTTTTCCTTCTTTTGATTTGATTTGCCTTCTTTTTTTTTTCTGCTAAGTTTTGATTTGATTTGCTCAGTAACTCATCATTGTTGGTTATTTTGTTGAGTTTTACGCAAGTTCAGTGTGAAATCAGTCCTTCCAAGTATATTGGTATGCATTACAATGTGGTTTTTAATTACCTACTTGATTTGTTGAAGTATGCAAATTTTCAATTTTTTTTATGATTGGTATTTGAGGATGGGGCTTGATGATTCCAAAGGATGCCTCATATTGCCTTGAAACTTTCTGAAGAACTCTCCTCAATCTTCATTAGGAGAGTGAAATGTTGGAGCTTTATTGTCAATATTCTTATGTTCATTTTATTCTCTTCATGGAAATCATGTCTTGCTTATAGTACTCTCATACTGCAGAATGCAGGGCCTCAAATACCACAATACATTTAAGACCCTTTGTTTTTCCTTCTAATAAATCATCTCCTTTCTCTTGAGATGTAGTGGCAAAGCTTGTTACCCAAAGTTAGCCATTGGACTATAACTAAACCTTACCATATGTCTGAGCTTCATTGGATGCTAAATTTTCCTTCTTCACGACTCCATCTAAAATGGAAAATGGAAAATTGCTGAACCACTTGGATAACAATATGTTCTGTGATCTTTATTCAATTTTCTTTGCAGCTTGTTTCATTTTCTTGGCGTGTCTTTTGCACCTTAAGGTCAAAGTCTTGATATTTCCTTGTGATGCTATATGTTAGCTCAACTTGGTCCTCACAATATAGAGAATCTAAGGCCATCCACTTGCTTGAACCTTTGTATCTACATATGCTCCATGTGCTTAATTTTTGCGATGCCAATCTCCTGTTATTTTCCCCCAAGTATAGAATTCTTTATTCTGCAAAATCTCTCTCTTTAGCCTTTGTTTGGATCTTGGAAAGAGCGAAAGAAATTAAAAGAAAATGATACTACATATGCTACATGTGCTTAATTTTTGCGATGCCAATCTCCTGTTATTTTCCCAGAAATATAGAATGCTTTATTCTGCAAAATCTCTCTCTTTAGCCTTCGTTTGGATCTTAGGAAAGAGCGAAAGAAATTAAAAGAAAAATGATAAGAAGAAATACTTAAGAAAAGGAAACCATTTTAAGCAATTTCGAACATTTTTCTTTCCCTTCCCTCCTACTTTTCAACCTAGCTACTTTCCAAGATCCAAATGGAGCTACAGAGACCTACTTAAACCTAGTGGCCTTATCTAAAGTTCAATTATTATATGGCTGATTAAAATAGCTAAGCTTTTGATATACTCTAAGACCCAACTCCATTGATTATTTGAATTTTCACCTTATCATTTCGTCTGTTTGTCAAAAAGGCTTCCTATCTTAGGACTATTATTGCATTTGTGCATATTCCATAGTCTACAGCAAGGCTATGAAGAGATAATTTGGAATCAATGACAAATCAATCATTCTCATGATAAACTTATGAATCTAATCCAAAGGATATGGTGAGCCCACACAAATATTTGGTTATAACAATGAATGACTCTAGAACGATATGCTTCTTTATTAGTATATTACTTTGTTTAATAACATATCCCCCTTTTTTCTCCTCCAATGAATTTGATAACATATCTCATTTATTCTTGCTTTTGGGGAACTACCACTATTAGTAATCCTGTCATGTCCTCTCTATATATAATCATAGCTAGAAAATATGGGAGAATATAGGACGAAATACCTACAGAATATAATTCGTTTATTTTTTAAATATAAGAATACGATGAAAAATATATTCGGCATAAAAATACAGAAACAAAAAACTGGAGTTTTTAAAATATATACGTACGTATATTATATGAGTATAATACGAGTATTTACTAACTAGGTATGTAACTATTTATCATGGCTAAAATTATCTCATGAATTAGTGATATACAGAATTTGGTAAATGAAAATTATATGCTATGAGAAGTATTTGTTCATATGGAACCAAGCTCCCTCTACTCACTTGTGTTATGTGGCAAGCTGCATGAGTACAGTAAAAGAAAAGAAAAAAAACGCAAAAATACAAAGAGAAACACCAAATTTGCGTGCTTGGGAAAGATACTTAGGTGGCAAAGTTTATGGCGAAGAAACAGATCAAATCCACTATCAAGAATAAGGATTCCATACAAAGCTCTTAACCTCGCTTTGGGTACAGGACTAACTCACCCAGCTAGCTTTCTAGGAATGCTTATGGAGTTGCATAATCTTGTTTCCAGGCTCATTATACATTTTCACCATAGAGTTCAAATGAACATGAACTATAATAAGAAAATGATGTAAACATGGATATGAGAAATAAATAAAAAAATAACCCTGATAAGAAGCAAGGAAGAGAGAAAAAAGATACAGGTTTGCCCAAAAATAAATAGCTGAATGAAAATATAACAAATGTATTATAAGGTAACACATATTAGGCATGTGAGCAATTATTGAAGATTGACTAAAGGTGGATTTAGGTGATCAATGTCATTTCTTCTCTTCATTTCAAACATGTAATTTATGATTTTACCCTCCTTGATGTTTTTAGTAATCAAACACAAAGAAGGGTAATTTTAGTATTAAAAGAAAAATAATCTATGTTTGTTATAAGGGAACTGAGGGAAAGAATAAAATGGTGATTTCATTTTCCAAAAAAAAAGTAAGTGTTGGTTGTAGTGTTGTACAAAGGAATGAAATAGTTATTCCTTAATTAAGGAATAGTCATTTCTTCCCAAACTAAAGGGAATGACTATTCTCACCTTTTAAGAAGTAAAAATCATTAAAAATGAGTCTCACCTTATACTTTTTCATTCAAGTCCCATCCTTTACCAAACATTGGAATGGAATATCCATTTCCATTCTGATTCCATTCCATTTCCTCAAATCAAACGCATCCTAAAGGCTGAATTGCACCATTCAACCGATCCCTTATGGCCTTGGTGGGGTGTGTGGACTGTGGGTGATATGGGGTTCGAGTCCCTCCAGTGTATTTTTTTATTTAAAAAAAAAAATGGTGCTCAGAAAGACAAAAATAATTTTAAAAGGCGCCGTTTCCCAAAACGCAGCGTTTTCTTCACCTCCCTCAAAACGCACCGTTTTTCTCTCCCTTGTCCAACATTCTCCATGGTTCCGAACCTACATAGTTATCTAGGTTCCCTCCCTCGAAGAGTCGAAATATTGTTGCTACCATAGCAGAGTGGAAGGTGTGTTGGATCCAATACCAATTACCAATTACACCGAACTCGGTTCGTCCTGCTTTCTGCCAAAACCCTAAAAACCACAGATGAGGGAAATCGTCACTCTTCAAGTTGGAAGTTTTGCAAACTTCGTTGGCTCCCATTTCTGGAACTTCCAGGTTACCTCTCTCTCACTCTCTCTCTCTCTCTCTCTCTCTCTCTCACACACACACACACACACACACACACACACACACTCGCATATTCCTTTTGTTGTTTTCAGTGTTGTGGTTATTTGATTCCTTAATGAATGAAAATTAGTCACTTCTTTTTTAAAATTTTTTTAGAGGTACTACTAGTTTAAGGGATTTGGGATTTCGTTGCTAAGGTTGTGCCACAAGATAGTTGAATGAAATATCACTTTATTTGTGGGATGGAATTTGCCCATTTTGGTTCATAGTCTTTGGAGTGGTCCGAGTGGCAATTTGGGGGGCAATTATTATTAGATACAGATGAGATGATTAAGGCAATTTACTTGAAACCTTTGTTATTGAGGTGATTTTGATGAGTATTAGTGTTACCTTGGTATGTGTCATGGGTGTCCGACACGCGTGGCACAGGGACACAAACGCAGCAAACTATGAAATTGTGCTGCCCAGTTGAAAAATTCATTTAAGAAAAGAGAAGGAAATAGGTTTCAAAAAATTGTACCTCCTTTAGTTTAGATATTCTCAGAAATTTTATGGTGAGAGAGTTGAGATCATCAATTCATTATCATTATTTATATAATAATGCTTGCTAATACATTGATTAGCATTTTTTCCCCATCAATTTTATCAACAAAAATAAAAAAAATAATAAAAAAGCAGTTGTCTATCAATTTAAAGTTCCGTAATAGGAACATCTTCTTTTGCCTGGAGTCCTGGACAGAAGGTACAGCTGTACAGTTTAGAGAGTTGAGAACTTGAGATCATCGTCATTCTTATAACCTGGTTGTTGTTTCAGTTTCAAAATTTATTAGTAATCTATTATGGGTGATTTGTTTAGTAAGTGTTCTAGACATTTTTATGTTCTCACCACTTTGTATTGTCTTTTTTAGTATTTGGTGGGAATTGCTCTCTATCTCACCATGATCATGGTGTTGCAACTTGCTAGTTGTAATTTGTTGACTTCCTCCTTGGAACAAAGTGACGCTTAAGTTCGCACTTTGATTGGTCGGTGAGCCTTTGAAGACGCGAACTGAGGGGAAAGCTTTTATGCATAGGTCATTATGACTACTAAAAATTCTACTATAGTGTTGTGTTGGAGAGCCGAGATACTTCCACATCTCTTCAAAGATATCCTGTTTCTATCCTTTATCTTGAACATCTAGTTCTTTTGAGTACCAAAATTCATATCCTTAGCAGTTGTGTACCTACACATTTGAGAATGGCTTAATCATGGGACTAGCATTCCATTGTGACCTCGCCGCTTGCTTCCTATATTGTATATACATTTTCTCTTTTCCATTTACAGCCTAATGGGATAGATTTATACCTTTATGTTCAGCCTTTTATTACAAGTTTTGGGGGCTTCCCCTTGAGTTTGTGAATGGTGTCATCTCCCAGGCAATAGGAGTCACCTTTATCTTTTTTTTTTTTTTTTTTTGGAATTTACTCCATTACAGTGGTCTATGCTTCTTGTTAAAATTGCTTTTGTTTGATTTTGAATGCTTAATTGGATGTTACGTAGGCATAACTTTAACATGATGTCGCAACCATTACAATTTATGACATGTTCTATTATGATTTCAAAAAGATAATATCAACTTGATGTGCTAATGTTGAAGGATGAGTTGCTGGGATTGGCTGGGGACCCCCACAGGTGATCCGGTCTTCAAAAATCAATGTATGGATATGGATGTGCTTTACCGCACTGGAGAAACAGAACAGGTAAATTTTTTTGATATCTGACTCCTACAATGTAGGCACAGGTTTGCAAGTTCTTTGATGTTGTTACTTTGGAAGATATTTGGATATGGCCCTTGATAGAACTGAATGGCGCAAAAGGATTCATGTAGCTGACCCCATGTAGTTGGGAATAAGGCTTGGTGGAGTTGGGTTTGATGGTCTTTTTTTTTTTTTTTTTTTTGTATGCTAGTATTCTGGTACTGAATCTGTTGAATGGCGCAAAAGGATTCGTGTAGCCGACCCCATGTAGTTGGGAATAAGGCTTGGTCGAGTTAGGTTTGATGTTTTTCCCTCTTTTATTTTTTATTTTTTTGGAATGCTAGTATTCTGGTACTAAATCACATCCAGAAATATTGCTGCCATTATTAATCAATGTTTGATTTACCTTATGTAATGTTTCTGTCCTAAAGTTGGACTAGTATTTGTCAATGGGATCACTCTACACTACCTTTTTGTGTACTTATTTTGCAGCAAATTTGATGATTTATTTTAAACACTTCTAAATTGCAGTCTCCATAGAGATACTGCTGGTATATCATTGTTGCTAATATGTTAAGCATATGCAGGGCATTCTTACGTATATGCCTCGCTTGCTCTCGATTGATTTTCAAGGTACTTGATCCTTATTTTATGTTAGTCATTATTATCTACAAACAACACCCCCCCCCCCCCCCCCCCAAAAAAAAAAAAAAAAAAGAAAAAAAGAAAAAAAAAAGGCAAGGAGATATCTGTTTGTATCATTAGATTCATTTAGCTGATAAAGCTTTTGTAGTTAGATGATTTATCCATTTGTCAGCCTATGTTGTATGGAAATATTTCAAGACCTGCAGATAATGGGTGTTTGATTTCTTAAATAATTTGCTAGACACTCCGGCAAATTAGATGTAAATTCTGTTTATGAGGCTTGTGTCGGTGGCCTCCAACTACGTCATAGAAAATAATTTGCCGCTTGTAATCACGCTTGAGGCCTATGTAGGCACCAAATCCTTCCACTGTGTCCTTGTTTTATTTTAAACTTGGGGGTGACTTTTTCCCCCTTTTGGTTAATTTTTTTCATGACGTTGAGGATGACATAGTTGAAATTTATAAAAGCTTCAATAATTACCACCAATTTGTCGAATCATAGACCCTTGTGTCTTTTCTCACTGCCTTGACTAATGGTTTTTTTTTTTTTTTTTTGGCCTCCTCTTGTAGCTCTTACATTTTACAGAATAAGTTAATTCGTGGATCTTTCACCAAAAAAGAAAAGAAGGGAAAAAAAAAGGTTATATCTGTAGACTCTAAATATGTGTCGAAAAAATGATGAAGTGTAAAATAATCCAATGCTTAGATTGGAATTATGATTTACTTACCCATATTTCTATCATTTTCTGGAATCACTCTTGTAGTAATTGTATTATAAGTTTTTTTCAGTTAGTTGACATTTTGGGGCATCTCACTATGTGCCCTACAAAACAGCCCCAAGAAAATCCACATTTATGAAAATCTCTGCAATCAACTCCCAGATCTTCCTAATTATTCTCAAACCTCTTATAAATCTGTTGATGGTCCTCCACGGGTGTGATCTCATCCCTCTTACTTGTAGGGTAGCATCACTTTTTATAAAAGCACTGCATACTCTCCAACAAAAGAGGCGATGACCTTTGAACTTGTTAATCTTCCTTAATTTGGTGTGATTTCCTTTGAATCTTACTTATTTTTCATGGTTGACAAGGGGTCACAGCAATTGGTCAATGAAAAGTTGTTTCAATTGAAGTCTTTTGTGTTCATTCTGGTTCCCTTAGATAAAGACTTACAGTTGTTTCAGTGGAAGCCACTTTGTTTGTATCTTTGTTCCCTTTTATTCACCATCAAGTCTCCTAATAAATTATTATATTGATCGGTACTTCTCTTTTTGTCAGTTTATTCATTGAAGTCATTGATGTTGTAGGATCCCTTGGATCTATGAGCTCACGTGGTACGTTGTACAATGAGGTTCCAAATACACCATCACCTGTTCGCACATGGTGAGACTGGCTCTTTTTATACGATCTTTTACATATCGAGCTTTAATAAACTGTTTCCTATGATACGATGGACGACTGTATTTTGTAATTTAGACCATTGATGAATTTTGGGGGATTATGTTATATTCAATTGAGAAATGAGGGTGAACAACCTCAAGGACTCCCAGAAATTGATGACTCCCAATAGTTCATGTTCTCCCTGTATTTGGCTGCAGTTACCTTTCTTCACAAGCAGACGCATTCTTATCCACTGTGCGTTATCGTAGTTGTGGTCTACTAAATCGAAAATAATTGATGAATAAGGTGTATGAAAAAAAAAAAAAATGTCTGTTGTTGTAATAGATGATTCTGCCATTAATTGTATAATAGTCAATTAATAGTGGATGGCGTTGGATTTTGAATTCAAAATTATATCAAATCCTCCATCATTATCATATACGAACAATATCTATGCTGATCTTGGTATTATTATTTTTGATAAAAAAAAATTGTGGATTCTTTGCTCCTTTGTTTTCCCTCCCTTTTTTTTTTTTTTTTTTTGGCTTTGTGTCTTTTAATTTCATGCCACATCATTAGGGAAATAAATTAGGGAAACATTTAGGGATCATTAGCATTTCCTAGAGAAAAATGTGACATAAGTTAATGATTGGTTGTGTTGATTCTTATGATTCAGGCTAATGAATTATATAGCTTACCTCTGCCATTATATCTTAACTTAGAGAGTCTAAAACTTATCCATTTATTCATTTGTACTTATGGTCACCTTCTTGTATTTTGTCTTTTATGGTATTTAAATGAATTAAATGTCTTTAAATCAATACACAGGACTGGTGATGTTTCCACTCATGTATCTGAACCTCGTAAGAAGAACTTGTTCTTGCAAAGTTTGTGTGAGGAAGAGCAGGAAAAATCAATTCAGATGAGTGGTATTGAAAGTGGGAGAAATGATTCTCAAAATGAAATTCAAGATAAGGACATAGTTGAATCTTTAGAAAATGGTGTTCAATATTGGACAGACTTTTCTAAAGTTCATTATCATCGCCAAAGTTTATACGAATTAAATGGATTAGGGATGGATGCTCAAAAATTTGACAATTATGGAATTGGAAGGGATGTCTTCTCTGGGGGATTACAGGGAGAAGAAATGAATGACAGGCTTCGTTTCTTTGTGGAAGAGTGTGACCACATTCAGGTATTATCATTACTAAAAACCTTTGGACCTCTAGTATGATTTTGTCACTGAACTCTGAGGGGTATTTATTTATTTTTCATTTCCAAATTGAATTAAGGAACAAGAATATATATTCTTTTTATTTTTAATTTTTAATTTTTATATTTATGACAAGAAGATAATTGCTTATCACATGTCTACTGAAATTTAGCATGGGATTCAAGGCCCATTACAGTTTCTGTTTCGTAAATAGGAATGTGCTCTTCTCATTGTTAGTGATAGTATGCCCTATCATTGTAGTGTGTGATAAGGCACGGGACCAAGTTCTCATTCAATTAAGTATCTGGAAGCTCCTGTGTCTTTTGCATTGTAAAAATTTCATATAAGAATTAAAATACAAAAGATGAACAGAAAAAACTGGTGGTTGTTCGAATAATGCTATATATATATTGGGAAGTGTTATTGCTAGAGACAATAACTATGCTTCCATGGCCTTTTGTTCTAAAGGCACAAAATTGCCCTTTGTTAAAGAGTGATAAGAGACGTAAGAGAGAAAATCACAAAAGGGGGCGAGAGAGAAAACGTCAAAAGGTAGGAGAGAAAACTGGGAGAGAGAAGAAGTAAGATGGTTGGCCATGGCTGCCAACAAACCACCCGAACAGTCCCTCTATTCTCTCTACCTATGTTGCAACTTGCAACCCACCTGTTCCACTGGCAGCATCCATTACATCCAATTAAACACTGCTACAACCCAATTCAACCCTTTTTCTAAATATAAAATAGAGCAAAAACAGGAAATTGTAGGGAATATAAGGTAAAAGCAAGAAAAAATGGGTGAAGAACAAGAAAATAGAGGAAGGAAAGGAGATAAGTGGGGTAGTAAATCCAGAGGGAGGAAAATGAAAACAAATAATAAGAAGGAAAAAGAACAAAAAGCTAGGAAAAAAGGAGAAAAAACAGAAATTAGAAAATGGAGTATGAAGATTTGGAGACGAAAAAAAAACAAACAAACACAAATCAAATGTTACAGTAGAAATTTGGAGACAAGAGAAGATATTTGAGTGGAAGAAGAACCAGAGAAAAACGAAAGGAAAAAAGGAAATTGTCTCTGGCAATGTTAACCCGGGCAACACTAGGAATTTGTCTCTTAGATCAGCTTCTCTCCTCCCTCTTCCTTCTTCTCTCTCCTCTTTTAATATTTTTCTCTTTCATCCTGTTTCGTTGTCATCCGGCGAGCTGCCAGTGGCGTCATTGCCAAGGTATTAACGCCATTATCTTCTTCTCTCATCCCTCTTTCTGCGCCTTTTGTGATATTCTCTCTCCTATGTCTCTTTTCACAAGGGTCAATTTTGTCCCTTAAGAACAAAAGCCGTGGAAGCAAAGTTATTGGCTCTGGCAATAACGCCTCCCTATATATATACATATATATATACACATATATACATACACACACACACACACACACACACACACACACACACACATATATATATATATATCCTTATAAAAATGGTAATTGTATAATTTTTTGCGTGTTATTAATGTTTATATATTTTGTGGATTTAATGAGGAAAATATTTTTGGAGCTTTATCTTTATTATTATTATTTTTTTTCCACAAGTTATTGTTTCTTTTCTTTTGCTGAAGTTCATGCGCTTAACGACCTTCCCTGCCAGATACCTATATGCTGTCATCATGCACTTTATGACCTTCCTACGAAAGACCTTTATGCTGTCCTAGTAATGGTATCACTACCTAAGATAAAACATTCTCTCTCTGGGGACTTAATCCATGTATCTCCTGCAAAGGAAGTTCATATGTCATATTAAGTGCTTCTAAATTTTGCATAACTTGGCAGGATGCGCAAAATAATCAGTCTCGTAGAGACTTGCAGAGAGAGCATAAGCCTAATATCTCGTTTTTTTTTTTTTTTTTTTTTTGGACTAATTATTTGCTCATGATCCATCCACATTTCATTGTTTTCTGAGTACTCCATTCTTTCTTCTGTTGGTTAATGATAAAATTCAAACCCCTCATCCCACCCTGGGCAAAGTTTAACCCCGCCTGTAGATCAGTGCTATTTGTTGAACAAGTAGCAAATCTGTAGCCATGCACAAGGTGCGAGGTTTATCTACTAAATTGGATGGTCTGTGATCTTCTATGCAAGGGTCCCACCAGGAACTTCTTGTTAATGCTATGTTCATTTAGGCGTTGAGAGAGCTTCACAAACTTCATCTATCTTTTGCACATTGATGTTTACATGTGCATGATAAGACCGATTGTTAACTGAAATTATTTTAAATACGGATAGAATTTGTCTTCTGGCCCCTTTTATATTTCTTTGATGCTGAGATCCTCAACATGAATTCTTATTTGGTCTGTACTCCCATTTTCCCATTACTAAACTCCCAGTGGTGTTGACAGGGTTTTCAATTTATTGTTGACGACTTAGGAGGTTTTTCCAGTGTAGCTGCGGAATTCCTGGAGAATATCGTAGATGAATACACAAACACTCCTGTGTTGCTCTATAATGTCCAGGGTCCTAGGTCTTACATGAATACTAGAGGCCAGAAGAAAACTGATTTCTCAGGATCTTCATGATGCAGTTTCATTTTCAAGACTATCATCCTTCTGCAAATTGATTGTGCCAGTTGGTTTACCCTTCCTGAGTAGAAGTAAGCGTTGCTGCATTTTTGGAAAATATATTTTCAGATAATCACCAGGTCTTTCTTGATATAATGCACTGTATGTATCTTTTCATGCCTTTCAAGCATGTCCTGGAAGTGTGGTTCTATAAACAGCCATCAGATTTTGTTAATCAATTCAAAATGGTTAAACTCTGTCTCTGTTATTAGTTAGAATATGCCTCCATACTTCTGATGCCAAATATTTTAATGTTAGCATGCTTAAGTTGGACGGCTAGTTATTTAATACTCCTGTTGACCTAATTGTTACTCTTCAGGTTACTTGATTTATTGTAATTTTCCTTGTCTGATGTGTCCATATTTGTAAAGGTAGAGCCTCCACATATCTGTGCCTAGAAGATAAAAAGCCTTACCATTGCAGTGCTGTTTATGCTGCTGCGCTACATTCTATTAGTCTTCCTTTTCGAATGGAACTTCTTGGGCCCACTGCAGATTCACACTATGTTTCTGGTGCTGCGGATGTCAATGGAGTCATACAAATGTTAGCAGGCCAAGCAAGGCAGAATATGGTGGCTATCCTGGATGTTGCTATGCCAGCACCCTCCTTGACTGGTAATTATCTGGATGGTTTTCCACCTTCACACTTTTGGTTATGAGCAATGAGTTTGATTAAGCTTTAAGGATTTTTAAATCCAGGGAAAGTGGTTGAGCAATCTTTGCTAGAAAATTTGCACCCGTTGACACCAGAGATAGCTGAGAATGTGGAAGACTTGCTTGCAGTGGAATGCATGACTATTCATGGAGCCCTTTGTTCAGGTATTATAAGGATCTCTGCATGATATAGTTAAATGCTTGTCTACTCGTTAAGATTACATTTATATCACATTGTATGCAATGCTCTGGATATTACATTTGCTTCACTGTTCATACAGAGCAACATAAGGGATTATACAAGAATGGCTTCCAATGGCTGATAGATTTTCTTGATTATCACAAACCAGTTCATCATGAAATTTTGTTTAGACCCACAGCTTAGATGATATCTAGAATCTTGGAAGAAATAACGTTGGGAGTGATCACAGGGAATTGCTTTTACCCTCATGATTTAATCCTTCCTATTCAGAAACTCCTTACCAATGTTCATTTCTTGCCTAATCAACTCATCTCAACCAACTTGGTAGCAATGGTGAATCTGCATTGATCCCCAATTCCCCATTTATCTGCTCGAGAATACCAACATTATTACCATTAACTGACCTTTTATGTTTTGATTTGTTATGTATTTTCTCTTTCAGTGAAGCTCCCTAGTTATGATTGCAATCTCCCATACATGATGTCTCTTGTTAACTTTTTTTCTGGATATCTGCATGTTATACTTAAATGTTTGTAATACATACTCATTAAGATTACGTCTGTATCACATTGTATGCAATGCTCTGGATATTAGGTTTTCTTCACTGTTCATACTTCATAGCCAGCAACATAGTGGTCTATTACAAGAATGGCTTCTAATGGCAGATAGAGTTTATTTGATGTAATTTTCTTGGTGATTACGAACCAGTTCAATATAAAATTCTGTTTAGACCTTTGCTTAGATGATATTTCAAATCTTGGAAGAAACATAAAAAGGGAATTCATTAAGGGACTGTTTGGACGCCAAATGAAATTAATCAATTATAGAGTATTCTACTTAGTATTGAAGGCGCGAATCCATCTCCTTGAATATGACTATTTAAAAAAGATGGAGTCATCACCATAGTTGATGTTGTAGGATCAATTTATGAAATGCCACTACTTTGGATTTTCACTATAATTTATGATGATGGCCATCATTAACTGTCTTCCTTTGGTAGTGGTCTACAAAGGCCTCTACATACAGGGGTCGCACATTGACTTATTCTATCTCGATAGGGAGATTTCAAATTCAATGAAATGATGTTGGAGGACTTTTTAGAAATTTATGAAATGCCACTACTTTGAATTTTCATTGTTATGATGGCCATCATTATCTTGAATTTTTCCATTCAAGGGTGATGGATTTGTGCCTTCAATACTAAGTAGAATATAATTGTTTAACGTCCATTTGGACGTCCAAATGGGCTCTAAGAGGTTTCAAGATCCAGAGAAGTATTTCAAGGATCCTGAGTACTATAATCATTACGAACACATATCCAAATATAGGGCACCTATCCTGCACAAGGTTTTTTTTCTTTGTTTGTTTTTGTTTTGTTTTGTTTTTTGCTAATTGAAATTGCCATTACAAAAGGAAACACCAAACTAACAAAAGAAGAAGAAAGGAATAAAACCTAAAAAATAAAAACCAAAGAAAACAGCCATCAAGATCGAGGACAAGAGTTTCTCAAGTAGGCATGCGTGACTGTTTCTTGCAAGGCATCTGGAGGCAGTGATCTAGTGAAGCCCATCCTAAGAGTTCGTTGCCCACAAGTTGTTCGCTTACAAATCGGTCACTTCATTATGAACAGACTTACACTTGTCATATCATGGAATATACACATCATTTTTTTCAATGGGGAGGGGAGGAGTCATTTCAGACTATGTTTTAACATAAGTTGTCATTTTACTTTGAAGTTGCTTCCAAAGACAATGAAACCTTCTGTAGTGCAAGTTTGTAAGTATGTATTCATTATATTGGATAAAGATATTAGTGCAAGGAAATTGATCAATGGCAGGGTTTCTCTGGTGGTGTTTGTAAATGGTGAAATGCATTCGGGTGTCTCATTTCTTAGCAACCTTCTAACAAGTAACACAGTAGTTTACCCATAAATGGATATAAAAATTAAGAAGTAATATGTGTAGCCACTGGTCTCATAGTTAAAAGTTGGAGAAATAAAATACACACACATATATATCTGGAAACCGGCTGCCCACTGCATATGTTCTATTTACACAATGCTCATATAACTTGAAGCTTTATAAAAACCAGTCGAACTTATTGAAGTCATAGTAACAAATTCAGAAAATTGGAATTTATTGGGCATTGGAATAATGTGGAAATATTTTTAGTAATTAGGAAATAGTTCAGAAATTAAGAAAAAGGCATTGTCCTTAATTTTTAGGATATATAATTCAGGAATTATTTGCAATAATTAGAAATTGGGTTATTCGTGAATTATTGAATTATTTGGGGGATAACATAGAGTTTTGGCACTTGGGCTATGAGTCAAGGTTGAGGTTCAGCTTGGGTCCTTTTAAGATCATTTATGTGCGAGGTCAAAATTACTACAGATAGCTTTTTGGGTGCTGGAAGGGCCATAAAACTATAAAAGTCTGACCTCTGTGTAGCTTGGTAGATGTTGAGTAGGGATAGACCGGGTTTGGGATTCATGGAATCTAAAATTGTTTTTTATATAAAATAAATTAGGAAAGTTATTGAGAGGAAGAGAATGATGCAAGAGGGGCGAAGTCTTATAAGGGTAAGAACTATGAAACAAGGAAGATCAAAGAAAGAAAAGGGTGAAAGAAAATCAATAGCCAGGCCAGAGGAACCCATTCTAGGATAGCCTATGGTAGGATTTTTGGAAATCTGCATAGCTAATCCCAGCTAATTGACAGCTTTAATCAGTTAGGTTGGTTTGTCTTGCTATTCTGCTGTTTAATGAAGAATGCTCTGCATTCTAAACTAACTTCTTGTATTTATTTTACAGGAGGTCGCCAGGCTTCAGTTTCTGAAGTAAAGGATACAGTTCATGCTGCTTATGCACATGCTATGACAAGGCCAAAGTTCTCTCATGTGTCATGCGGCTCTTTGTCCTCTTCCAATACCCTTACCATTTCCTTCAATCTTTGGTAACCTTGTTGGCCAACATGGTGAGCTACTAGGCAGCCCAATATCAGGTTCCTCCGCAAGGGGATCGCTTGATGTCCATTCCATCCCTATGGCAGCAAGACTATGTTCTAGTAGTGCTGTCTTGCCATTCTTGGAGAATAGGTTAGGGAATCTTCGCAGGTTTGGTATTCAGCGAGGAGCTCCCGGGACCGAGTTACTCAGAAGCTGGGGTTTTGAAAGGGACTGAAATAGAAGACATGGGAGAGACGCTGTCTAAGATGGTTGTGTCACTGGATCCTCATTCTCAAGCGTCCTCCGATTCAGATTAAGTTACCAGTGAGTGTTATATCAATTTTGTTAATCTTTTTATTTCTGTGATTAGAAATAGTAATAAATTGAGGATTTACTCTGTATTCTGGTTTGTGACTCTTTTTTAATTGACCTGAATCATTGAGTTGAAATTCCAGAGACCTTATTTCCAGGAAGAAGTTATGTCGGCGAAGTTGGTTGAAATTTCTGCATACTTTTAACTCCTTGACAGAGGGAGGTTGAGAGTTCTATACTTGGAAGTCAGATCTGCAACTTGGGTTCTTAATAAGTCAGGATATGTAAACAGAACAATTCTATTACTTCAATGAGCTGACAGGTAATTGCATGTCCCGAGGTGCACTTTGAAAAGCTCAACCATCCAAAATTTTGTAGATTAGTTTCTATCTGGAGTGGCTTCAGGTACTGTACCTCTCCTCTACCTGTTTGTTTAAATCATTGTATATATTTGTGTAGTGAAATGCAATGTACCTTGAGCTTGAAATTTTGATGTAGATTTAAGGCATCTAGCAATGTCAAAGCACTGTCACATTTCATGATTTTTAAGTGATATTATCCAATTTGTGATCTCTCCCATTTCTACATCCTTTTGTCTGGTCTCATATAGGATGGAAATTTAAGCAATATCGATATGATTTGGACTTACATTTGGCTTGAATTCTATCAACTAGATCCTACAAGAATCACCTTTGCCTAGCAGTGTTTTTGTGGAGCATTACACACAGGCTTAATGGAATAATATAGTACGCATGGCGACTATGAGGGGGCTGTTGAACCAAATGCATTCAAGCTCATGTAAGCTTGACTGCATATCAGAAGGGCATCCCCATCTAAAGTATCAGGGAAAAAAAAAAAAAAAACAAAAGGGCATCCCCATATAAACTTTTTTGACATTTTTGTTTTTTGTTATTTTTTTATTTTTTCAGTAAAGTCCCCATTTGACATTCTGTAAGGCTTATTTCCTCTTCCCTCTTCAATGCTAGAGTTCTTTGTTCCTTATTTTACATAGAATGCTAGAATTCTTTTCTCGTTTAAAAACATGTTGGGTTCGTGCTTGATAAAAAGCGTAGGCACATAAGGACATATTCAAAATGACCGAGTGCAGGTGGAGCTTTTCCAGCATACTGCGGTGCAACCAAGTACGGTACGAACTCAGCCTGCTTTAAATAACTAGAGGATCTGAACTCATCAAATGAAATGATCGTATTGGACATATCTCTATTATAATGTGGCACACACTATATGGATTGGTACGTAAGCATAATTGTATGAAGAGAGAGAGAGAGAGAGAGAGAGAGAGAGAGAGAGAGAGAGAGAGGTCCCATTGCTGGTGGAGGAGGTAGCGATGATATAGTGATTAACAAGGTAAGTAAATTTTTGTTGATGCGTCTTATTCCATTATGGCTTGATTTATTGGACATTTTTAGTAACATCTCGGTGTCCTGATCGATGGCAACAATATTTCCCTTTCAAACATGTGCCTGACGGTAATCACAATCAAAGTATTTATTGTGCCGTGGGGCTTCTTGCCTAGATATGCTACTTTTGCCTTAAACGGTTCAACCGCACCACCATATCAAAAGGAGGTTCCATCGGAGCCACCTGCATACATTATAATTTGGACCTACCATCATTTGAGTCTCTAGTATATTAAGTACCGAAAATTAGTCTCATTAGGTAAGATTTAATTGTGCAATCCATGAGCTGTATGTCTTTTCTTTTTCTTTTGTTCTCAAAAGATTTTTCATGCCTTTAAAATTTTTTTATTAAAATCAAATGACCAATGAGATTTTCAAATCGTTGTTCAAGGAGTGAAGGGATCATTTATTACCCTAGACCAAAAGAAAAAGAAAAAATCAATCGTTTTAAAGAAATTGATACGAAGGAGCCCTAACTCTCAAAGGGATTCTGTAATAAGATAGCAAAAACTTGTAAAATTATATTTATGACTTTAAAGACAAAAATTAATAATGAGAGAAAAATTTAGTAAAAACTGATCAAATTGAGGAATCTCTTCTCCTCTCTTAATAAAGACGTTAAAGGTTTGAAATTCAGCAGTATTTGATATTACAAAAATTTTAAGTCGCCTCTAAATAAATAGGGTGCAGGATTTGATACCACATAAGGGACAAAAAGGGAAGAGTGGGTCAAGGAAGAAAATAAATTAAAAAGAAAAAAACGGAGAGAGGAAAAGAAAAAATAGAAAATTTGGAGAGAGAGAGAGACAGGAGAGGGTCATGAATTCAGTTCTTCCTTTTTGTCTTTACTGACATTTGTTTTGAATAAATAACCTAGAAGAATAAATTACTCTGCTGGCTCCATATTAAGAACCATCATGTATCTACTCTTTTCAGTTCACTTGCCTATCGCCAAATTCATGTGATTTTTTCACATTAAGTGGCAATGGCAGATGCTCAAGATGAATCATAAGTCTCTCCAGTCACAATTTAAAAATAAAAAATAAAAAAATAAATTTAACCAAGTCTCCAGCCTGTCTTTTAGGTTCTCCATTATTGAACACATCGAATCCTTCCAGTATTTTTCCTTCCTTTATTTTTGAAGTAGCCTGTTCCTGTTCCTGTCCCAATTGAATATTGAATAATCTATATATATATATTCCAGCGGCCTTTTCAATAGTAGCAATATTTTAGAAGGGGAAGGGGAGAAAGAAGAGAAAGAAGAAGAGAAGTATTCGGAGAGAATGAAGGGAGGAGACTGAGACAGTGTCTCAAAGAGTTTTGCTGATCCTTGTATAATGTTTATACATTCAGATGGAAATCAAAGAAGATGAATGAGAAATTTAGTCTCCTCATAATTTGTTCTAAATTCTTGGTTTTACAACAATATATATATATATTCCAGCGGCCTTTTCAATAGTAGCAATATTTTATTTCCTTACAGATAAACATCCACTCTGTATTATAATATAACCCAGCGGAAAAAAAAAAAATAAAAATCCACCCAATAATATTATGCACATTACATCCAGTAAGTAGACAAACTATTCTCAATTAATAAAGGGTTTTTATTCATAGGGTAGCCGCAGTCATCAAACTGAATGTAATTTATATCTTGATTGCTAAAAATGGGTTCTTGGCAATATCAGTAACTTGAAACATTCTACACCATATAAAGCCCGCAAGTGAAACAAATCATCATTGATTGATTATATACATCTTACAATGCGTAATCTGATCTATACATACTCAGCTTAAAAATCTACAAAAATGGGGTATTACATTGGATTCCTTTGTCAAAACAAAAAGGAATAGGTAAGAGAGATCCTCACTATGAAACATAAGACAGAAACAAAGTCGAGACAACTGTTTCTGGCTCTTACAGCCCCATATTATATGCTGTACACACCATACAGCAATCCACTTTCCTCATGCCACAATAATTACAACTACGAGCTAGATCCAAAAAATCAAACAAATGGGAGATAAGCGGTGGTGATGCTTGGTCCAATTTTACAATCTCCACAGAGGCCACAAGCAGTCCGTGAAACATTCAAGATCAAAAAGATTGGAATGAGTAGCCCAATCCAGACCATAATACCAAATCCAGAGCTTTGGCCTGAACTATGCTTGACTACAAATGCCGCCCCACCCATGCATTTGAAATTCTTTCAGATGCCATCCAAAAATATGGTATATTCTTCCCCTACAAGGCCGATTAAGAGAGCCCAAAGCTCTCAGCACCAACTCCGACCTGCAAATAAAAAGAGAAGGATAATTAGAAACTGTGGTATAACCAGCACCATTTCCAATGGTGTGCCAAAAGGTTTTCAGCTACATATCTGCCTTGCAGAAAAGAGTTGTTTATTCCTTAGCCATGAGCAGAACAGAATCAAGTGATAAAGGTGCGGTTCGAAAAATCAATTTATTCCATAACACCAAGTTGCCCAAAGAAGAGCAAGAATTTCAAAAACACAGAACTAAAGCTGGGACTTAGGCAATGAGCCATTAAACATAACACTAAGGATTTCATCCAACAGCTGAAGTCTATATCAGAAACATTCTCGAATGTTTCGTAGAGACAGCAGAGATCCAAACCAATTGCATTTATCAGAGAATAATGCAAAAATAATGTGAGACTGTTTCAGGTGGCACTGTAAGAAAGAGCGCATTCCCCAGTGCAGCTAATGTCACTTCCACAACTCAGACCGGACCAAGCATTATGCAAGCCTCTCCATAAAAATACGTGAATTGAAAAGGAACAGGAAGTCTCCATACCAATGTCCTTCCCCTAGAAATGCCACCAGTTATTCTTGTGCTGCACGTCCTTCTCCCCGAGGCATTTTTTTTGTTCCCTCTGCCACAGATTATATACTTTAGCAAGCAATTCATACTACCAAATAATACTATAAAAGTAACGCATAGGCTATAACATTAAATAAACTCGCTTTTTTTTTCTCTCTCTAATATAACAAAACATGGCAATAATCTCAATTTAGTATTCCAACATATAGACATTTTTAAGGAAGTTGGATTGTCAGTTGTCACCATTCGAAACGGTAACCAAATATCAATTCTCTCCAATATCACCACAACAGAAAAGCTTTCCTGAAAGAACACTTTTCATGTAAATGCACGAGTGCATATATGTTTATATAACGTATATGCATGTATCTAACATAATTATGTATAGGACTGTTGGTATAAGCTCCTGTTTTCACAATTTTTGAAACAGAATGCAGCTTAGGTTGGAATGGATATTGGTTTTACACCCATAAGTGAAAAATTCTCTTGCCCTTGGTACACATGTAAAGGGGTTCCAAATGATCAACTCCACAACAAATACCAAAACTTATTAATTATTGACAATAATTGCCATGGGACTCGTCATATTTTCCAAAGGCCAATGCGCACATACCGGGTATATGTACAGGTTCTCTTTACCGGTCAAAGGGCTCTTCACATTTTGGAAGTAAGAAGAGGCTTACTTCTTCATTATTTACAGTTATGCCACTCAGACAACATCTGGTAAACACAACAGGTAAAAGATCTGGTACACTAATCATTTCCCTTTCCAAAAATATGTTGTTAGGGCGTGTTCAGACATTCTATGGGAATTCCTTTTCTTTTCTTTCCCCCTTTCTTTTTTTTAACATAACGATCCACTAGAAATGAGTCATTGCAGAAATGAAGCAATAAAGAAAGGGCATCTTTCAATAAGATCCCTAATATTATTCTGTACCTTATGCAAACAAATACCAAGCAAACCACAATGAAATATTTCCATATCCAGTGGAAGGTCTAAAACACTCCAAAAGATTTTGGTTACTAAATTTCTCAACCCACCCCCCCACCCCAAAAAAAAAAAAAACAAAAAACAAAAAACAAAACAAAACAAAAGGTTACTAAACCACCATGGACCTTGTCTAAAGATATATGTGCCTATGCATATGAGGTCGATTTATTTGGCTATTTGATCTATGCTAGATTTTTTAAATATATAAGGGAGAGTTATCTGATCCATAACCCCCAACAACATAAGTCACTCTGAAGCACAAAAGGGTAGTGAAATTTTGTGGTAAAAAAAAGATGAAACCAACACGCGCACACAAACACTGCACACATGTGTGTACGTGTGCACACTCGCACACACACACACACAGCAAGCGAGCAAGAGAGAGAGAGAGCATACGATCTTCAACATCTTTCAGCTGGTAGTAGTGGGGAGCTATTTCCACTAGCCACTCTGGCTTTAGTTCTGTAATCTGCAAATCAACTTCCCAATTTTAGCTAAAATCACAAGCATACAACAAGAAAATCCCTTACACAAGGGAACAATGACTGAAATGAACTGTTTAAGGGTTACTGAAAAGGCACACACTTGTCTCATATACTCCTTCGTTGTGAGAACCAACTCATGGTATACAACCCATCTGGGTAGAATCTGAAAGGAAAAACCAAAAAAAAGTATCAGCAATAGTGCAAAATCATAGTCCTTGAATTTCCATCGAATTTATTAAATATTCTTTTTTTTATACACATATTGACGTTCTTTAGAGCTTTAGTTATTTAAGGTATACATGCGCATATGTGTTTTCCTTACCAAAAGAGAGTATATATTTGTTTAACTGTCTTTAGGCTCTACTTGGTTCGTGGATTTTATCTAAGGAAAAAAAAATACATATAAGGAATTGTACTTTTCCTTATTTGGTTGCAATGGAAAATTGAAAGAAGAATTGGAATAATTTTGACTTGATATGATTTTATCTTTTCCTTTCATTTTCTTTCCTCATTTTTTTGTCCCTTCCTTTTTTTTTTTCTTTTTTTTGCCTTGGTAGAATCCACGAACCAAATAGAGGGTCAATATCTTGGATGAGAAAATGTACTTCAGGAAAAGCTCATACATGCATTTTCATATCTGTGAGACTGTGACTGTGTACACAAGTGAAAACAAATCTCGATTTTTGTCAAGATATAAATGGACCAGACCTGAAAAAGTAGCAATATTATTACTAGCTAAGGGGCTAGTAGCCTAATCTTCTTCCATATATTTTGCCTTATGAAGGAATCTCCATAGCAGGATTTGAGCAGGTGGGGTTTCTCACACTCAAAAAGTTAATCAACACCACCCCCCCCCCCCCCCAAAAAAAAAAAAAAAAAAAAAAAAACAAAGAAAATTTTTTTTTTTTTGGGGGGGGGGGGGGGGGGGTTGTGTGAAACAAAATAAGAGTGCACTGGCAAATATAGTTTTATATACGCAGCATTCTGCCCCTGGTGGAAATCAGCATGCATTGAAATGGTTATACTGAGTAAGCCAGAAAGGCACCACAGATTCACATGTTACCATTAGTCCATTATTAACTAACCTATACTGTGTATGCCAGCCCTAATCCAAGACTTCAGGATGGCCTTTGGGATGAGCTTAGCGGTTTTGCTTCTTCTCACTCTCTGCCTTGGTTGGTCATTGGTGATTTCAATGATATAGCAGACTCAGGGGAGAAGCGGGGAGGAGTGCCTGTTAATCAGTTGAGTAGCTCTAAATTTTTACGTCATATTAGTCAATGCAATTTAATGGATCTTGGATTTCAGGGGCCAGCCTTCACTTGGACTAATTCAAGACACGGGATTGCTCATATCAGGGAATGACTAGACAGAGCCCTTTCTAACACTCCCTGGCAAGTGTTATTCCCGGAAGCTCTAATCGTGCACTTAACTCGCACTCATTCAGACCACCATCCTCTTCTCATTAACTTAACAGGTTTAAACCCGCCCCCCCTGGTTAAGCCTTTCAGATTTGAGTTTGCTTGGACTTCCCATGCGGATTTTGAGGGTCTGGTGTCCCGTGCTTGGGCAACCCCCACTTCATCTATTCCCATTATTCTTACCTCCCTTGCAGAGTCTTTGAAGCGTTGGAATAGGGATACCTTTGGTAATATTTTTAAACAGAAACGTCAGCTTGCTGCTAGACTGAATGGTATTCAACGATCTCTTGGTTGCCGTCATTCATCTTTTTTGGTTTATCTTGAGAAAGAGCTATTGCTGGATTATGATGCTATTTTGAGACATGAGGAACAGCTGTGGTTTCAAAGGTCCCGTATCAATTGGTTGAGTTTTGGTGATCGAAATACCAAATTCTTTCATGTTTCCTCCATTACCCGTAGAAGGAAAAATAAGATCAGTATGCTTAAACTGATGGATGGTACCTGGTGTTCGGATCCGATTACTCTCACATCCCATGTCTCAACCCACTTCATTGATCTCTTCACTAATTCCCCCATTACTCCCCTCCTTCAGTTCCCAGAAGTTGAATGCCCTACACTTTCTGTTGAGGATTGTGAGGTTCTCACTGCTTCTGTTGACCTTATTGAAACCAAGAACGCCATCTCCTCGATGAAACCTTTTAAGGCTCCTGGTCCAGATGGGTTTCAAGCCTGTTTCTTTCAGAAGCTTAGGAATATTGTCGGTCATAAAATTCACTCCTTTGTCTCTACTGCTTTCTCTACAGCATCCTTCCCGCCTGCTATTAATGAGACCTTTATTGTTCTTATTCCGAAAATCCTTCACCCAAAAACCATCCATAATTTCCGTCTGATCTCTCTATGTAATGTTTCCTACAAAATCCTCACTAAAATTATTGTGGCTAGAATCCGATCCTGTATGCCTAAACTTGTTTGCCCTCTTCAAAGCAGTTTTGTTCTGGGTCAACATACTACTGACAATATCTTGATTACCCAAGAGATTATTCACTATATCAGAAGGCTGAAAGGGAAGTTAGGTTATATGGTTTTAAAGACTGATCTTGAGAAGGCTTATGACAAAGTTAATTGGGCTTTTTTGGAGTCCACTCTATGATTTTGGATTTCCTTCTTCTTTGGTCCACCTCATCATGGCTTGTGTGACCTCCTCTTCTTTGTCTGTTCTTTGGAATGGTGAGCCTCTCCCTGCCTTTAAACCTTCTAGGGGCCTAAGACAGGGTGACCCTCTCTCCCCCTACCTCTTTGTCCTGTATATGGAGAAGTTATCTCAACTTATTTGCTCTAAGGTTAACAATAAGTCTTGGCTCCCTGCAAAAGCATCAAAACAAGGGCCCTTTGTTCTCCCATCTATTTTTTGCGGATGACCTCTTCTTATTTGCGAGAGCTTCTACTCATTAGGCTGAGACTATTATGGATGTTTTAGATACCTTTTGCAATGTGTCAGGACAGTCCATTAATTATCAGAAGTCCAAGCTTTTTATCAGCTCTAATATCTCTCGTTCTCTTACCCAGCAGATTCATCATATTTTTCAAATTCCTCTCACTGCTGATTTGGGGAAGTATCTTGGTGTTCCACTTATTCATAGTCGTGTCAATAAGCAAACTTATGCTTATATTCTTGAGAAGGTTCAAGCTAGGCTCTCTGGTTGGAAAGCTAAGTGTCTTAATCTGGCTGGCCGTCACACATTAATCAACTCGGTTACTTCAGCTCTTCCAACTTATACTATGCAATCTGCGTGGCTACCGACCTCTATTTGTTCTAAGCTTGACAGTTTAAACAAGCAATTTCTTTGGGGTAGTACTCCTGACTCTAAGAAAGTTCATTTGGTTGGATGGAATAAGGTTACTTTCCCTAAGTCTGAAGGTGGGTTGGGCATCCGTGAATCTCGGCTAGCTAACACAGCTCTCTTGGCTAAGGCTGGTTGGAATATAGCGAATGGTTCTGACTCCTTATGGGCTAACATGCTTCGCTCTAAATATCTTTCTAATTCCACTATGTTAACTAGTAGAGTTCAGCCTCATGCTTCGACTGCCTGGAAAGGAATTTTGAATAGCTTCTTCGAAGTTAAGGAGGGTTTTGGTTGGCGGTTTGGTACAGGCTCTTCTATTTCTTTCTGGTTTGATATCTGGACGGGTAATCAACCTATTTTTGAGCTTCTGCTTCAGGATATTCTGGAAAATGAGTTGACTCTTAAAGTGAGTGATGTTATTAATGGAAATTGCTGGGATCTTAGCCGTATCTCTACTCCTTTGCCTTATGAGGTACACCAAATTATTCAAGGAACCCCTCTCCCTCAACTTGCTAGTATTGAGGATAATCTTCGCTGGAGGTTCTCTTCGAAAGGTATTTTTTCCTCCAACTTTGCCTATAAGTTCCTCCTTGCTAAAAAGCTTGATTCCCCTGCTGAAGGTGATTGGAAATGGATCTGGAGTATTCAGTGCCCTCAGAAATTTAAACTTTTCTTTTGGCTGTTTCAACATGATCGCTTACACACCAATGAGCTTCGCTTTATTAGAGGGATTTCTCAGGAAGCTACATGTCCTAGATGTAATATCTTCTCAGAGTCTTCTCTTCATGCTATTCGAGATTGTCATCAGGCTAGTCAGGTCTGGAGACTTTTACTTCACGCTTCGGCTCATTCGTGGTTTTTTAATTTAAATCACCTAGACTGGATTAAAGCCAACCTAAAAGCTAAGGACATCAGCCATCCTTTAGCTTCTAAGATGAAGTGGGCGGTTCTCTTTATCGCTACTAGTTGGTGTATCTGGTTAGCTCGCAACTGTGCAATTATTGCCCATGAATCCCAGAGCCTTCATTTCATTAGCCAGAGGGCTTTCAGACTCGCTAGAGATATGGTTATTGCTTTCCCTTCTGGCTTATCGCCTCGTCTCTCCGCCTTGGGCGCTAAGCCTTCGCCTACCCCTGTTCCTTGGCTTCTTCCTCCTTCTGGTTGGTCGAAACTCAACACGGATGGCAGTGTTTATGTGAACCCCAAATCTGCTGCTGCGGGTGGACTCATCAGAAATGACGTAGGGGCTTGTCTGTCTGGTTTCACTTCTAACCTGGGTATTTGTAATATCACCACTGCTGAAATCTGGGCAGTTTATAAGGGTCTCTGTCTTGCTTGGGACCTTAATATTCGTTGCTTAGTCATTGAGACTGATTCTCAAGTGACAATTGATCTCATTCAAGGAGCAAACTCGAGGCATCACCCTGATGGGTCCCTTATTGAGGACTGCCGATCCTTGTTAACCAAACAATGGCAATGGAAACTCCAGCACACCCTCCGGGAAGGGAACCAGTGCGCCGATTTTCTCTCCAAAGAAGGGCATAAAGCCCATTGTAATTTTGTTCCTTTTCATGTTCCGCCCAATGGGCTATGTAACTTGCTTTTGGCAGACCTAGTGGGCGTTAGTACCCCTAGGTTCTAGTTTTATATTATATCTTTCTGACCAAAAAAAAAAAAAAAAGAATTAAGAAGCACTTGAATGAACTACATAGAGTAAGGGTATACTTCAAGTGCATAAGAGGGAACTAAAATATTTTAGTCTAGTAACACTAGGTAAAATTTATACTAGCAACCTTATTTTCAAAGCTTTTTGAGAAATATGATTGGAAAAACCTTAAACCTAACTCGATTTTGTCTTCTTAGTTGAGAAAATGCTGTTGAATCTAGATGATGATCATGTCAAAGTGAGGATTATCAAACTCATAATCTGTGCATAAAACTATGGGAGACTAACATTTACTTTGGTCAACATATTTCCCATGGGTGACATCAAGGATCACTCGTCATGTAGATTGGAAAACATGGCTTATTATTTCTCATTTTTAATCTTCATGTGGGTGTCGCTACTGTCATGCAAATGATAATTAAAAAAAATGTCTTACATGAATCACAAAGTTTTATGACTGATAAAAACAAATATATATATATATATATATATATATATAGAGGGCTGATCATGTGCGGGATATCCCGGATTATCCCGTTCGATCACAGCCGTCCGTGGATAACATGCACGCATTCACATGCGCACACGCACGTGTATCTCACGGACGGCTGTGATCAAACGAGATATCCAGGATATCCCGTACATGATCAAAGCTATATGTGTATATATATATATATATATTTTAAAGAAAGAAAGAAAAGAAGCAAAGCAAAGAAAAACAAGTCATTTCATCAATCCAGTATTGTCACAATATTTTCAGGTTCAGATATATCCTAATAAGTTCATACATAAGGTTGTACAATCTATTCCATTTACCAACCAAATAGAATATGCATTGCATTTTAGGGGCACATAGAGCTTACCTGTGCTAGGCCCGAGCTGGGGTGCATATAAACAGTCTGTGGATGTTTAACTGTTCGATAAGACCCATTTTTCTGCAGCCTCGCAGAATGAGGGAAAAAACCTGAAACAAATAATCAGAATCAAAACATTTAACAACATATTCCTAAAGAAATCTTCCCACTTCTAAGTCGTTACAAGCTGAGGGTCGTTATCACAGTACCTGATGTTATAGCCTTCTTTATTGCTTCTAGATCACTGGAATTGGATGTGAGTTCAATTTCAACCCTCTCCAAGAGCCCCTCCAACTGGTCTCTTATATCTCTGGCACGCTTCATACTCCTGACCTGAAAAAATTGAAATCACTGACAATATGAAGAAAATCACAGATTAAGAACTTATTAACAAATAACAGAACACTGGAAAAATAGATAGGTACAAAAAGTCACTCTCTCAACCCAAATGAAAATCCAAAAACAACTAAAAATCATCAAGCACTTGAAACTATTATTCTAATTGGCGTCATCATTTGAAGTGCCATAACCCCCTTTTTGGGGTTAACAGAATTTGTTCAATCATAGAATATCAGAAACCATATATTCACTAAAGGGAATATTGAGTAAATCAACCCTAAATTAAATTCCAGCAAGACATTTATAATATATTGACTCTCTCCAGGATCAATTCACCTCAAGCACTTCAAACCTATAGCAATGTTTTGGTTTTTCATAATCACGCAATCTACTATAATATGTATGCCACCAACAGATATGCTTTAAACAAACATAGGCATGACTAAGGTGAGAAGAACAGTAATAAAAAAAAAAATATTAAAAAAAACCAGAATTAGGCATTGTGAAACATCAAACTTTACCTGAATATAATTTTCATAGCACCACTGAGTTGAGTAGTTAGTTTCCTTCCAAGAACTGTAAACCTAAAGGAGAACAATAACAAATAAGGTCAATCACTTTTAATTGGAACAGGAGCTCAAGTAACACAAACAACTTAGCACTTGGTCCCTAAAGTGCAACACCGTCATGCCATTCATGTGATTACAATGAAAATGCAACCTTAACATCCAATTATTATAGTTTTACAGAATGAATGTTACTATCTGTCCATGTCCAGAATTAATTGGCCAAATAGATTGGACATCTAAAAAAGACCTATACCAAGTTCAAGATAATCAGAAAACTCATGTCAGTAAGGTACAATAACAATGAAGGATGGCAGGAAGTAGCATGCAGAAGTGTACATAGGCAAAATAATTAAGCAACCAACCTTAAGCAAGGCAATGTGGTCCCCAACATTCCCAGTGTGGAAGTTCATTCTTGCATTGTCCGCGTGAACTTGTTTGTCCTTCGGACGGTAGAAGATGGAATTTCCGATGGAAAGCATTGCGGCAATTGAAATAATCTCATCCGAACATTTGTACTTATCTGCCGCTACTATCATCTTGGAAAGCATTGGGTCGAGAGGGAACTCCGCCATTCGTCTACCCACCTTAGTCAACTCACCTAGTTTATTTAGTGCACTCAACGCAAAGAGCATTTCTAGGGCTTTTAGCAATGCTTCAGCTGGTGGTGGGTCCATAAAATCAAAATTCAGTAAGTCATGAATGCCGAGGCTCTTAAGGGTGAGGACAACATTTGCAAGGTTAGTGCGTTGTATCTCTGGCACAGTATTGTCGTCCAAATCGTTATAATAGTTATAGGCTGTATACAAACGGAAACACTTCCCAGGACCAGTTCGCCCAGATCGACCAGCCCTTTGCATTGCTGATGCCTTAGATATGGGGGCAATTAGCAATGACTCCATCCCAGTCCGTGGGTTATAAGACGTAATCTTGCAAAAACCCGGATCAATGACATATTTGATCCCATCAATTGTCAATGAAGTTTCAGCTATGTTTGTAGCCAACACAACCTTGCGTGCACCCTCTGGAGTGGGTTCAAATATTTTCGCTTGCAGCTCAGTTGGCAGATTTGCATAGATGGGGCAGATTATCAACTCAGCAATTTTTGTCCCTAAGCCCCTTGTCCTGTGTTTTAAAATTTCTTCCGCAGTTTCAATTTCCTCCTGACCGGTGAAGAACACCAATATATCTCCAGCTGGTTGGGTCACATGGATTTGAAGCGCAGTGACAATTGCTGCATCCAAGTAATCGGCTTCTGGCGCTTTTGTATAGTTTATTTCAACAGGAAACCGCCTCCCCGGAATTTTAAAAATTGGAGCAGAATCAAAATAATCGCTAAATTTTTCGGCATCTAGAGTTGCACTTGAAATAAGTAGCTTAAGATCAGGTCGAAACCGAGCAATATCCTATCAGAAAGCAGTTAAAAAAATATCAGATAATTGATCAAAAGGATGTTGAAAAATACATTAATGCTAAAAAAACCATGGCATCCATCAGTTTTCCATAAAAGCAACGGATTCCAGAACATCTGACCCTAAAGAGTTGGTAAGTCGATGGTTTGATAGATCCAGCATCAAAGCAATCTATATATCAAAAGAACCAGGTGGCATCACTGCAAGAGATTATGGGTTCAGTTCCCTACACCTCCAACCCTCGTGTTTATAGTTAGGAGTATATATAAAAGAATGGTTAATTTTTGGACCACAGGTCTCATAACACTGCTGCAAATATCCATGCTAGAGTTTCTTTCATGGATCAATTGCTTTGAAAGAAAGCAACCAACTGAACCTTCTTGATCAACCAGTCGCTTGATTATATCTTAGGAATTCACTGAGGCTGGAGTCACCAAACTTGAGGTCCTACCTCCACATGTGCAACTAAATGCGAAAATGCCACTTGGACTTGGTAAAGAGTTTCTGCTTACCTTTACTAAGCCAAATAGAATATCAGTTGACAATGTTCTTTCATGGGCCTCGTCCACCATAACTACGCTGAAATTTTTTGCAGACACAATGATTAGACCAGTGTAATTCAGTCCAACAGAAATATTAATGTGATTATAAAACAAAGCTCACCTGTAGCCTGCCAAATCCGGTTCACCAAGGAATTCTCGCAACAACATTCCATCTGTCATATATTTTAGAACCGTCTTATCTGATGTGCAATCTTCAAAACGAATAGAGTAACCAACCTGTATACAACATGATCATGATTATTGTTGAATATTTAGAAAACGAGAATTGAATACTGGCAACATCCCAAATGCAACAGATACAAAGTCCTATAACCACATTATCTATTCCATTCTTTCATACTAATGAGGAACTGAACATTTCAAGGAAAATGGAAATAATAGGGATGGTTGCAATTTTTTTTCCCAATCAGGTTGATCTTTTGATCTAGAAGATGTTACATCCCGAAATCCTAAGATGTCAGAGCAAAAAACACCACATGCTTGTTAAGTCCTGGCAGCAACACTTGTAGTGGCAAGTGGCAACTACAGAACTACTTGATCGGAATCCAAATATGTACATTAATATCCCTTAAAGGGTTAAAGGCAGAAGGCATGTCATCTGAAAATCAAATATGCATTCTTTATCACTCGGTAGATAAATCAATAAATTAATTAATTAAGAAGAGAACCACAATGGAGTAGCCATCCAAAACCATCAGAGTACATCAAACGCAGAAGATGTACCTCATGCCCAAGTTTGACACCCATTTCTTGAGAAACTCGAGCAGCAATACTCATAGCAGCAACTCGTCGTGGCTGGGTACATCCAACCTGTGAGAATAAAACAAGATTGTGTAACTCTGGGCACACCAATAATTTCAATTTAAACAAATGTTGGTCCTCCACCTGCTTCATTGACAACAAAGGGCTCCAACCTTCGAGGATTCAATTCTAGTAAGTACCAGGGAGTTCAATTGCATCAAAATATTGCAAATAACTACACAAAAAGAACATTTATAATTACAGCAAAGGATTTATTGTTTTTGGTTTTTCCTTAGTGACAGTCAAACTAAACTTGGCAAGAGTTTTACAGACTGGGCCTTCTTTTTTTCCTTCCATTTTAATTATAAGGTTTACAGCTAGTTCAAAATGCAAGTGAATTTCAATGACAAGTATACCAGGCACTTACAAACATGAATTCCAATCTTAATAAGGATCAAAGTGGGGAGATGGTAATGGGTGGTTTCACACGAATAAAAATTGCTGAATGCAGCCCCACCAGCCAACCCCTCAATATATTACAATTTATGAATTAAATTAATTTGGATGTCACAATAATGTTATAATGTCAAGAATGGAAGAACAATTATGAAAAACACCACTACCCACTATCGGTCCCTCTAAGCAGGTTCAAGGAGCCAAACCCATGCCGGTTTTGTCTGAACATATTCAAGCAGGTTGGTAGTTTTGAGTTAGGTAATATGTATGCCATGCCACTGCTCTGGAAAAAAATTAGGCAAGTCAATCTGAAATTCAGACATGGTTTCTCCACCTGGCCAATATTCAGATTGATTGAACTAGAACTTGTTATGGTTAGAAATCAGTCAAGTTAAAAGTCAAATTGACTAAGTCGACTAACATCTGAAGCAAATTTAAATCAAATTAATAATTCCGTACTCAGAATAATACAAACATTCTAAATCACAATTTTTAGCACAGTATTAATGATTTATGTATCATTTATAGCTATATATCAAGTCAAAACGTCTCAGATCAATCCTTGGATAAATTCTGATGGCATCATTTCTAAAGATTTGTGAAACCTTGCCTCACCCAAGTACCTAAGTAAGTGCTTAGAGTGCCTTTAAAAACACTGATGGAAAGACAGTGAAATCTAGTTATTTAAAAAGTATCGAACTTCGTCCAATGATTTTTTTATTTTATTTTTTTGATGAAATATTGTATTAAATAGAGAGGTGGGGGACGAAGCCCAAGAACTTCATCCAATGATTGGGAGACCAATTTTCAAACTTCCTTATAGATATCCTAGTATTCATACTACCTAGAGATGTAAACCAACAAAAGATGATGAACAGATTTAGGGAGCTTTACACTAAACTCATATTTACTTTAAATTAGACAAACCTAATCATCTTTGTACCTTAAGGAAAAACAAAGTCCAACCAAACCCACTGAAGTGTCTTTTTTCACACACACAGAGTTGCTTTGGACAGAATTCTGACAGTTAAAAACCTGATTTCGCCAAAAAGCAGACATTCTTGATAGGCATTTACATGAAGATAATGTCATAACCTACTATTGAATTGCCTCTTTTGTGCCATGTAAACTTTCTTCAATATCTTTTGCAGGTAGGTAACACTTCATTTTCAATTCATTTTTTTTTACCACATAATATTGCCTTTATATTTTATCCGTTTTTATTTTCTTGGCACCATACCAATATAATAAGAATTTTCATGTTTAGCTTCTTTTTTCTATTTTTTTCTTCCTCTTTTTTTTTTTTTCTTGGGATAAACTACAAGTATATTATTCCAATTAATGGGGGAATTACAGATTGGTATGGCTATGGGCAAATAATTACACATCAATACAAATGACTACTAACTTCATAGTAAATGACTACTATTTTTTTTTTGGATAAGGTAATCATTATGTAATCAAAAAAGTGCAAAGCACATGTACACAGGCTGTGTACAAAGGAAAAACTAAAGCCATAACTGTAAAGATTCGCAAAATTTCAGAGAATTGAAATCGCTCTCCCATAGCCAGACCAATATGTAATTCCCCTATATTAATTACGAAAGGAAATACCAAGAAAGGACGATAAGTCCTTAAAGAACCAAAAATGTGACCAAACCTATCAACAGCCTCTGAACATAAAGAAATGATGAACAAAAACAACCAAAAACCACAATGCCTATAAAGCTAGTAAGAATCCCTTCATGTTTAGCTTTCCCAATTTAATTTCCAATTTATACATTTATTTACAACACTGCTTGTACACATATATATTTATGCATGCATGTCTGTATATATCTGTTCATCATTAATAATAGTCTCAGAACCAACCATGCTATAGACTTAAATGGATTGAGCTTTGGTAGAAATCCTACTAAATGCACCATCTCTTCAACCCGTTGAGCCAAATGCAGCAAAGAATGGAGAAGGATGATAAATAAAGGAATTCTTGTTTGTATCAGAAATGAAATTAACAATAATAGTATTAAAATTCTTGCCCCTGCTCATTGCCTAAAAATCACCAAAAGAACAGTTCACCTCAAATTTTCAACAATGCTACCAGTTACCCCACTTAAATTTTGTTCAAGGGAAAAATAATGTCAGAAAATAACAGCAATTGTACCAAGAAAAGCAACACTTTGCAATCTATCCATAGGGAAGACATTACCAGCAAATAACCTTATACCTTTCCATGTTTTGTGTACCCAGCTTCATGAAGATATTGGGGAATTTGAGTAGTCTTCCCAGAACCAGTCTCCCCCACAATAACAAGAACCTACAAAAGCAATCACTCAGGGTCATAGATAGCAAATTTGAACATAACGTATGTAGAAATATGCTTAATATAGACAATGGCAACAAATTATATGTGCATGGTGCAGGATATTTCTGATGCAATAAACGTGAGGAAATTCATTCTTGGTGAATATGAAAATATGTAGAATTCAATCAGGAAACTCATAAAACCTGATGATCATGAATAGCTTGGAGCAACTCATCTCGATATTGATAGATAGGTAGAGTTTTTCTCTCCTCCTGAATGGCAAAAAATGCAAATGACTGGTAAGTACTGTAAGTCTCCTATAATGACAGAAAAGAGGTACTGTAAAGTCTTCTATAATTTGATTCATTGAAAGGCTAAGATGAGCAATTGGACCTAAATCCCATTTCCCTCAGGCTGTATCTGTCTCACAGAGTCAAAGAAATTTTGATTTTCTGCGACTTTTTTTTCGGCAGGAAGATGAATATGAACAAAAATTATCTTCCCATTTGGTCCCTTGTTTTTGTGACTTTGTCATAGGGTGGACAAGATTTTCACTTGTATGTGTCTTATGTACAAGGGTTAAGCCCTTTTGGTTTCAATATAAATCATTACCTTATAAAAAATAAATATATAAATAAAATTGTACTTTTGATTGTTATAAAGTAATTTTTTTTCATTCATAAAATTATTGGCTCATACACCCCACATGCTTTCTGAAAGCATACAGAATACAAGAAACCACAACTCTTTTTTGGCTAACACTTGTATATACCTTATGTACTTGGGCTAAGCCCTTTTTCTTTTCTAATACAATCATTTACTTCATCAAAATAATAATAATACTAATAATAAGAAACCACAACTCTTATGGAAACAGAGATTATCAACTGCACACCTGAAGCTTCTCCAGTGCTGATTTTGTAGAGTTGTCAAGTGAGACAGCAGGTTGCTCCTCTTCAAACTGCACAAAAGAAAGTGATAATCTCAAAGATTGCACAGTGAAAAGCAAGAAGTGATGCCCAATGATGAACAAAGTTAGTGGACATACACTGTCACCATCCATCACTGATGCCTTGATGAACTCAATCTGGTCCTCAAATACAAACCTAAACATGCCAAGATCCAGGAGATGACAATTTTTTATTTGTTCATGCATTGATAAAGGGAAACTGTAAAAATAACCTCCTAATAGTATTTCATATTTTCACTTAAAGTAAAAACAAAAGGGACAAAAATAAAGAAATCTGAGATAATTGATAATAAATCAGACAAGGAAGTGAAACAAGATAAATCAGAGAAGAAGCAAAGGGGGTGGCAAACACATAAACTTACTGATAGTCATCAGATGTTTGCTTTTTATTTTTTGAACCAAATTTCAGCGTTGCCTTTCCTGCAAGATGATGACTTCAGAATAAGAATGCTGAAAACTGACCACATTCTTGTTAAAGAACATGATGCACAGAATGCTGAGACATTAACAAGAAATTACCAATTTGATGCTCCTCCCAGGCCTCTTGTTCCGCAAATGGGTTCATTTTATCACCAGAACTCGAGTCCCTATAACAGCCAAAAAGTAAAAAATAATTCTATACCACAGAGCAAAAAGTGTTTCCAGAATACAGAAGTCATATTCCAGTCATGCTTAATGGAATTCTCCAAGGACATGTGGTTTGCATATAGTGAGTTTATGTGTGACAAGTGTGCCAATCGTGATCATTTAGCAGTCTTTCTTTTTATAGTAGACTGACCTGTAACGCTGCAAAGCCACAGCAAATCTCTTCTCCTGATTGACACCCCCTTCCTGATCATAAGCTTCAGGCATCCTATACTGCATTCCCAAAATAAAGTAGAAGAGCATATCACGATATGTAACAGGCTAACAGAATGCTTCAGAACAATTACCACAGCAATTAACATTGAAAAATAACAGAAATAATTGACCACAACTATGAAAGAATAGATGGACAGCTACTATGTCAGAAAAGGTAAAGAAACCGTTGATTACCTCGCTTGTGTTATCAGCCTCTTCCGATCGCTTCTTCACAAGCTCATATATTTCCTTTTTGTATCTGTGAAAATTTAAAACCCATTATCCTTGTCAATGATTTATGACATGACATACCAAGTTTACCTTTTCAGACTTCCAGAATAAGGAACTGTTCAGAGCCACATGACAGAGAGTTGGGACAGTGAAATATACCTCATATTCCAATTAAAGTGCCCAGGAAAAGGTTCAAAATCATATTTCATGAATGAATACTCATACTGACAACAGGGTAGGCAATAATATTTTCAAGTGAAAGGGTTATCGCAAGGCAGAACATGTATTAAAAGACAAGAAATAAAGCAAGTGCCTCAAATCATTGTACCCCATCTTTACTCCATTGCAGCCACTTTTAGGGATGACATAGGAATAAGCAGATAATAACATCTCTAGAAATGGAAACCATATAAGGTGGCAAATAGCATCGCGTAACACACTGTGGGTAACATTTCATGTCACAAACACGTGTACAGTTTAAATGTGAGACTATAGAATAAGTGGCTATGTGGTTTATCAAAAAAAAGAATAAGTGGCTATGTGGGTATGTGGGTATCAAGCAACCAACTAATGGAAAAAAAACATGGCATGCAGAATCTATTTGAAGAATAGCTCTTTAGCAAGACTACAGAAAATAAAAGTTTCCCTTTAACATCAAATCATAGGAGGTTGAACCCAAGGTAATGGCTTGAAACATTTTCATAGAGTAATTCTTGCACAGAACCTGGATTTAAGCTGCCTGTTATTTCAAATAATGCCTTTTTGTTTCAATGTGAGGAAATACCTCATCACCTCAAAAGAGTTAAATATCTTGCAGGGATTTATTTTAAAAAATCATTATTTTAAAAAATCATTACCATGTCTTGACCAACCAATAGGAAATAATTATATGATCCTTTTGATATGCCACTTAAAAAATAAAAATAAAAAATGAGAGGGGGGAATGGGGAAGAGAATGAGAGGAACTCAAAGACTCATAGTATACAGGAGGTAGATCAAATTCATGAAAAAAGTACAGACATATACCCAAGGAGTAGAATCTAATTACCTTAGCTCACGATATTCTGCTTCAGTCAGCTTCACGCCTTCAAAAAGATATTGTTCATCTTCTATATCATCTCTGAGATTCACAATACATGGTTGGGAAACCAAAAAGGATGAGAAAAATAAATATGATAAGCAATATTAAAAAATGTGCCCAAAAATTTAATTTTTTTAAGGAGAAAATCATCTATCAGTAGAACAGAAACTAAGCTCTAGAGAACATGACAGAAATGTGTTTCCATCATACCTGATTTCCTCCAGTTTCTTTTGCTCCCTTTTCTTTAAGTATTCTTGCCTCGAAACTACTCTGAATCGAAGAGAAAAAGATAAAAATTAGAATGAGCTCATTCAGTAAATAAGTTGAGAAGCTAAACCATGTCCAACAGATATACAATATACCTAAAGATCTTTTGTGTTCTGTATTCTTTGTATTCCTTAGACAGTTAACGAAGAAGTTTGAATGTACTAGATGAAAATGACCAAAGGTTTTCTTTTAAGTTCTAACAAAGATTACAGCAACATAACTTCTTAAAATCAACTATGTGCTACTAAAGGGTAATTTGATATCCTAGAATGCTAGATTGTGAATTAATGAGGATCCCAAAGGCTGTCAAGAGCCATATCATGACAGACTCATATCTTTATTCTCTTGATGAAATCAGAGTTCTTTTGGCTGATGAAGTCTGAATATATGTTGGATGCTTATGAAAAGAATAGGTTCATGTATGTGACAAGCCAAAGTGAGCTAACCGCTGTAGTTTTTATTCTATACTATTTTCCTCTCTTCTTCTCAATGATAATCATTGCAAAACCCAGGAGTGAAATAAATAAGAATATAATGACAAACCTTAAAGTATCAATATCATTTTGCTCCAAAGCATCAGATCGTCGTATTGCCTCTTCTGTTATACAATAAAACGCATCAAAATGCGGAAACATAAGAACATAAGTATTTGTGTAGATATGTATATTGATTCTCAAGATGTTATACCTTCCTCCCTTCGTGATAATTTGGGCTCTGTCAACTGTTAACATTAAAATTTTAAATAAATAAATAAAATAAAGAATTTCACTAGCACAAAAATCATAAAACAAAGCATTTTGGGAAGTCTAATTAACAAAACCATATAATAACAATCATTGGCACATATAAGAAGCCAGAACTCAGTTAAATGAACAGCAACAGATTAAGAAAAATGCTTAAATTAAGTATGAAATCTATCTGGGACAATACCCACCTGGACCCAAATTTTCTAATATGCATATATAGGAGACCAACTAAGTTTGAATCAGCAAAAACCAAACTCAACTCAATTTGTTCGAATAATTTATAATAGTTATAATATGGGATTTCTTAACGTATGCCCTAAGGGCACAGGTTAAGACGCATTTAATGAACCAATAATTGCATGGGAAAATGTGAAATGCATAAGAAAAGATGCAAATGGCATAGAAAAATGTGAAAATGTATGGAAAATGATGATGTAAATTGCATAGAAAAATGTTGCCATTCATAGACAATTGTGCAAATATATTTTCCCATGCAATTATTGGTTCATTAAATGCATCTTAACATGTGCCCTTAGGACACACTGTAAGAAATCCGTAGTTATATATACTATATTGATAGATGTTATCAGGGCAAACCTGGTAGAGTTGTTTGAGCTGGCAAACTCAGACCCATTCCAAGATTCTACTTAAACACCTCGGATTATCCTAACCAGTTTATCTCAGGTCAAACGCATTAGAAAATACGGCCACTATTCATATGCTAATTTATGTGAATACATGGAATAATGTTGGTTATGTACTTATGTATGAGGTTGAATTAAGGCATGAAGCTTTTGACAGACCATATTTGAACCAAGAAAAATCATAGGTTCAGCAGACTCCAAATAAACCAATACTAACAGTATAGAAGTGACAGGATAAAAACCTTATCAAAAAATAAAAGTGACAGGATCAAAGCATTAATTCAAACATAAATGTGTACCTTCCGTGTCCCAGCCGCATCCCGTTCTCTTATGCTCCGCTCTAATTGCTCCCTCTCCCTTTGGTCACGCAATCTCTCCTCCTCTGACTGCAAATAATTATTAAACAATATGCAAAACATATTAAAATTTGGGAAATGGGGGAAAAATGGTAAAAGGTTTTCCTTTAATAGAACCAGGATGCTTAGTATGATAACTATCCTGGCACAATGTAAAATATTTATGAACCTTAATGAAAGATATAATTATAATAATATTATACAATGAAACTAAGTAGTTATTCCAAAAACACATTGCAGGCTGTGTACTATGGTATATTTAACTTTGAACCATAAGGGTCCTATCATATAGCAAGGAGACAAATTAGATGAGGAGACCTCCAGCTGAAAGCCTTGACAATAATTGAGGAACTAATCCATCGAGTAAAAGCTGAACAGGTGATTGCATATTCCATCAAGACTTCTCTCTCTCTCTCTCTCTCTCTCACACACACACACAAGGAGAACTGAGATAGGCCAAAATAAGGAATCGATGTAAAATATAAGTACCCACATTTCAGAATAGCTATATACCTCAGAGCCATCATCTTCATCCTGAGAAACCCGTCTTCTAACATGTCTTTCGTGTTCCCCTTGTGCAATTACCTGCAGCATTGCATTCAGTCAAACCAAAAGAAACAGGTCATTACAATGTCTAGATCAGCAGCTTACCAAAAGAAACAAAAACCTGAATTCTATCAATAAGAGTAAAACACTATGCCTCATCATCATCATCATCATCTTCTTCATTTGTATTCTTCTTCCTGAACCGTTTCTTATGAGTATCCACCTTTTTCGACTGAGAAGCAGCTGCAACAGAAGATTTATTGTCAACACCACCACCATCATCATTGTCCTCGTCATCAGCATCCAGAATTGTGTACATCTTCTGCTTCTTTACCAGCATAGCTGCTTCACTCTCTTGTTTTTGATAAAGCTGAAATATACACCAACAAAATTTTGCGACAATAAATAAGCCAATTTTCTAAAAGAAAAAATAATGAAATTGCAAACAGCCATTACTAAACTTGTCAAAACTTCTAAGCCCATACACTTAACAGAATCTCAAATAAGAACTCACATTTACCCCGGATGCTTTACGTGGCACCCTTGCAAAGATCTCTTCAGCAAATGAGCGTGTTTCACTCGATGAAGACAGCCCAAACTCCACTAACCTGATGACAACATCATTTGGCGATGAAGCTTGTTTAGCTGCAGAGAAACCAACGTTTTCACATAAATCACAATGCTCATAATACCCAATACAACAAAACTGCCACAGATAAATGATATAAAAAATAATTATTAAAAAGGTAGGGTAATTATCAACTAACCCAACCCAATAATGTATTGAACAAGTGTCGGCTGGGAATATCCTAAAAGGGACATCAACATGTCAGACACCCAAGTTTTCAGATTGCTCTCACTGCCCATCTTTCACTGCATCGAACAATGTAAAAGACCAAATTAAACCGACAATTTTGCATTTGAATATATAAACCCTCTGGTTGATTCCACACACACACAAATGAAGGCAACGAATGGAAAAAATAGTTCTGCATCCTATGATTCAGGCTGCCCTGACTCCTGATAACTGAATAATAAAGAACTTCCCCTATTAAGCCAAATAGCTGTGGAGAGAGAAATCTTCGAACTTTTGAAGATAAGAAATCCTCAATCATTGAGCTCAAGTCTTCTTTTATCAAGACTCTTTTTGGGTGGTTTCAGAGTTACTCTAATCACCTTAACCCCTCTTTTGTTTGCTTTTTAGATATGCTAAAGTTATAGATTGGGGTTTTTGTTTTTGTTTTTTTGGTTTTGTTGTCTAGCTCTTGTATATACCTTATGTACTTGGGCTTTGCCCCCCCCCCCTCTTTAATACAATACTTACTTCATCAAAAAAAAAATTAAAATTAAAATGTGCTCGGCATCTTTTTTCTTTTTTCAGTCTTTGAATTTCCATTTAAGTGTATGAGAAAACGTGCATGCTCAGATTCAAATAGCTATACTAGACTCAATGTTCATATTTACTCAGATCCCAGATAATGAAAAATCTAAAATTCAAATTTCTATTTCAATTCTTTTCCTGCATTTTATTGACACCCAAACATATCAAAAGAGCTAAATTCCAAAACCCTTTTTTCTGGGAAAAAACAAAAACAAAGAATGTAATTATGCCAAAGATTTTTTTTTTTTTTAGATTTAAATTTTTAAAAAATATATATGAGAAGTCCTCTACAAACCATGAGGTTAGCAATAAAAACAAGAAGGAACAAAGGAAATACCTTTGATATCTCCTAATCCTATCGCCTACACCGACCAGAATCTGAAAAAGGGAAAAGTAGAATACCGAAAAATTAGCTAAGGCTGACTGCCCCCAAGAAGATATAACCTTTCTTCAACAATATTGAAGCTAATAATATATAACTCGTGCTGATAAAAAAAAATGATATTTAACTCGTCATTCAATTTAGTAAAACCAATTATATACTCAAACCCTTAATTCCACATTTGATCAAATAAACCCCCATTTGGTTGCCAAAAAAACTGAAGGAAAATAAGAAAACACAATTTCATATCTAGTGTCCCATCTTTTGGGGATTTATTGGGTTTTACCATCTTCCACTCATACTTTGCTTTCTTGTTGGTGGGTTGGGTTAAGAACAGGATAAGGATACATAAGGTGTTAGGAAAGGCTCTTTTGGTGTTTTTGGAAAGAAATAAATAGAAAATATTTGAGGATGTTGAAGCTTTTTTATTTTTTATTTTTTATTTTTTATCATAAAAATAAAAAAAATAAAAAATAAAAAGCCTTAGGCTTAGGCTGGTATACTGGGGATAGTATACAAAGGAAAGCCACCCAAAAAAAAAAAAAAAAGGACATACCCAGTGCACAGGGCTCCAAAATGGGGGTAAGGCTGCCTACCACATACCTCTACAAAAGAAAACCACACAAGACAAAAATCAAAAGTCCCCTTTGGTTGACTTAAAGTCCCTTTTGGTCAAATAAAATAAAATAAAATTCGTCTAGAAGTGTGCTCAGGGTACTACTCTTTTGTACATTTTATAGATTCTCTTCGGTTATAATTTTTGATAAGGTAAATGATTGTATTATAAGAGAAAGAAAGGGATTAGACCCTCGTACATAAGACATATACAAGAGAAAAAAGTAGCTCGTAATAAAAAAGAGCCAACAAAAAACTCGACCCCCTTAACTATTAGATACACAAGGAGTCAACAAAATCTATAAAAGAAGGGTAATTCCCACCCATATAGCTACATGACCACCAAAAAAGGGTTTTGACCAAATAAGATTTGAGCTCCGCACCGATTCCTCTTCTTCAAAAGTTCTCAAGTTACAGTTCCCTCCAAATACACCATAATAAAGCATGAGGAACCATCCTCCAAACTATTATGATATCTTTCCGAATACCTTTAATCCACCAACCCGAAATCAACTCATAAGTAGAAGAAGGCAAAACCCATTTGATACCAAAAAGATGAAATATAGTTCCCATAAACCCCTCGCTACCCCACAATGAATGAATAGATGGTCCACTGATTCCGCCACTTTTTTACACATTATGCATCTATTAGGTAGCTCCCACCTCAATCTAACCAAGTTGTCAATAGTAAGACACTTCTTATGAGCCACAAGCCAAGCAAAAAAAAACCACCTTAGAAGGCACCGAAGGTATCCAAATGTTTTTGGCCGGCAAAAATACATTCAAGTTGTGAGCGAAAGAAGAATACAAAGATTTCACCGAGAATAAACCATTAGGATTTTTGCTCCATCTTAAGGTATCATTCCCTTCCAAAGAAATCTTACATCCATAAAGCTCTTGGAAAAAATTTAACACAACTTCCAACTCCCAATCATCAAAACTACAATAAAAAATGACATTCCAATGAACTCCACTCCCTCCCTCCACAAGATAGTCCATGATCCAAGCATCCTTGTTAACCGCCAACTCGAACAAGCAAGGAAAAACCTCCATGAGAGTTCTATTACCGCACCACACATCTTTCCAAAATTTTATCCTATTTCCTCTTCCCACTTTAAAATTTACATCTTTGAGAAAATTTTCCATTCCTAACATAATTGCTTTCCATAAACCGGTACCATGTGATCTTCTACTATTATTAGGCCACCAACCCCCCTTCCTTTACACCATATTTCCAAGTAATCACATCCCTCCATAAACCTTGATCCCCAATGCCAAACCTCCAAATCCACTTTCCAAGGAGAGCAAGATTCATATTATGAACAGATTTAATACCCAAACCCCCATGCTCCTTAGGTAAACACACCATTTGCCAATTAACAAGATGAAATTTGGACTCTCCATTCAAACCATTCCAAAGAAAATCTCTTTGAAGCTTTCCAATTCTTAGAGCAACCAACTTCGGAATTTTGACGATGGACATGAAATAAATAGGTATGCTTGCAAGAGAGCTACGAACTAGAGTAAGTTTACCTCCTTTAGAGAGATATCCTTTTTTCCACCCACTTAATCTTTTCTCAATTTTCTCAATAACCGGGTCCCAAACTTTTACATCTTTATACTTTGCCCCAAGAGGGAGGCCAAGGTAAGTGGTAGGCAATCTTCCAACTTTGCAATTTAAATTGATAGCAAGATCATTGATGTTATTGATGTCGCCAATGGGGATAATTTCACTTTTCCCAAGATTAACTTTCAAGCCTGAAACTGCTTCAAAGAAAAGTAGGACCATCCTAAGATGTCTAAGTTGCTCACTACTAGCACCACAAAAAACACAAGGCATCATCCGCAAAAAGCAAGTGGGAAATAATCCCTTCCTCCCCCCCACCACCATTAACCACAAAACCCTCCAAAAAATGTTCCGCATAAGCTTTTTGAGTAAGCTTACTCAAAGCGTCCATAACAAGAATGAAAAGAAGAGGGGAAAGAGGGTCACCTTGTCGAAGATCTCTAGAGCCATGGAAAAAACCATAAGAGAAACCATTAACAAGCACCAAAAATGAAGGAGAAGAAATGCACCAAGCAATCCATCTTCGCCACTTGAGACTAAAACCCATCCGCCCAAGAAGGTAAATGAGAAATTCCAATTAACATGATCGTAAGCTTTTTCCAAATCAATTTTGCACAATATACCCAACTCACCACGGGCCTCTTGACTGGCTCTCGCTCATCTATGCCTTATGTACATGGGATTTGAACTTTTTTGGAACATAATATAATAGTTTTATCTTATTCTTGGTGAAATCTTATTACAACGTGTTGAGCCCAAGTAAACCTACCTTCCAAGTTCCAACCTACTAGGAGGATTTGGATTGCTTCATCCTTCCAAGGTCGCTTTCTTCTCTTTGTTGGTTAGCAAGGATAGATCCTTGACATTAGACAACTTGGCAAGGAAACGATGGGTTTTGGCTAATCGAAGCATTCTTTGCAAGGAGGAGCTGGAAATGGTTTATCACCTTTTTTTACATTGACAAGTGGCATCGAACCTATGGTCACTCACCTTCAACTTATTCGGAATTCATTGGATCTTGCCCTCTAATACTTACAATCTCCTTATGGGGTGGAGATATAAGGCGGCGAACAAGAAATCAAGGTTGATTTGGGATATGGTCCCCCATGCTCTCTTTTGGTGCCTTTGGAAAGAAAGGAACCTTAGAACTTTTGAAAACAAGGAGACCTCATACATCGTGCTCAAGTACATTTTTGTGAAGACTATTTTGGTGGCTTCATAGTTCTACTAATGACCACAAACCCTCTTTTGTTTCTTTTATAGATTCTATTAAACCATAGATAGAAGTTTCCTTTTGGCTAACACTTGTATATGTCTTATATACTTGGGTTTTGCCCTTTGCTTTTAATACAATACTTACTCCATCAAAATATATATATATATATATATATATATATATATATATATATATAAAAGGATAATAGTTTTATCTGATTAAAAAAGGTTACTTGTAGTTCTGAATTCCAAATAATGAAGAACCCACACAAATTATAGAAAATAGTTGGCTATTAGGCTCAATCATATAAAGGTCTATGATAATGAATAATCCAATATTCAAAATTCTAATTCCTTTCTTTTCTTTTCTTTTCATGTGTTTCCTCAGCAACCAAACAGACCAAAAAGAGTTAAATCCTAAAAACTTGTTGACTAACCTAATCATTACAGCAATAGCACCAATCTTGTAGAAAAATAATTGAAAATACAGTTTCAAATCTAATGTTTCATTTTTTTCATTTTCCAACTGATGGAAAACCCACACTAGTTAAGCCAAATAGTTGGACAGTACACTCAGCTGAGTATCAGTTTGGTTTTCTCGTGCTCCACGTAATGCAAAATCTAATATTCAAAACATTACTCTCTTTTCTTTTCTTGTCTTGCATTTTCTCAGCAACCAATCAGACCAAAATGATTAAACCCATACTAAAAAATGCTAATAGTTGCACATTAAATTTAGCTTAGAAGAGATTTATGTTTTCTACCCACTTATTGAAGAATCTAACATAACAATTTTCAATTTAATTTATTCATTTTTCCTGCATCTTCTAGGCAACCAAACATAGCAGAAAGCACTAAATCTACAATACCATATAACGATCATAGGTGAAGAATGTAAGCATTAAAGTAAGAGAAAACTTACCTGAATTCGAAGGGCTCGAGAGTGATTGGTAGCGAGATTAGGGCTTTGAGAGCAAGAAAGTTTGGGGCGAGCCAAGTATTACGCACAGATATTTCTAGGGTTTATTTAACTCATAGTAGACCAGCTCGCGCTGAATGGAGTTTCGTTTGAAACCCTTGAGAGGTCGGAGCGAGAGAGAGAGAGAGAGAGAGAGAGAAGGGGGGAAGTTTGAGCAGTACAGAGTGGGTAGGAAAGGAAATTTCCCTTTTCGTACGAGGGTAGAAGGGGCAGGAAATTGTTTTTGGATAGGCTTCCCCTCTCCCTAATTGGGCTAAGCTAAACGCAGATGGGTCGTCGCTGGTAAACACCCAGGCCCAATGGGAGTTGGTGGTTTTATTCGAGACCACAATGGCCAATGGATGGTGGAATTTTGAAGAACTGTGGGCTCCTCTGCTAGTGTCACAGCAGAACTTTGGGCCTTGTAAGGTCCAAAGATGCTTGGGCCTTGTAAGGCTCTTCTACTGTTTTAACCATTCTTTTTTTTTTTTTTTTTTGGTGCAATGGATAGAAAGAAAGAAAACTACAGCCGAGCTACCGGCAAACCCACAATATCATCCAAAATAAGAGTTCCTAACCCATCAGGGGGAGCCGTTAGTAAAGTCGGGCCATGGTAGTCATGTCCCCGATTGGCCAGAAAATCAGCACACTTGTTTCCTTCATGATGCACATGTGTTATCTTGCAGTTCCAGTTCCTCGATAGATACTCTCTGCAATCCAGAATGAGGTGTCCCGAGGAGTGGAAAGAGAGGTCCCCCGAAAGGATGAGATTGATAGCCACCTCATAGTCCGACTCAACCCAAAGGTGTCTAATTCCTTTGTCCCAAGCAATCTTGAGGCCCAATCTAATGTTGCATAGCTCAGTATCAAGGCTATATGCAGTCCCCATTTCTTGGGCGTAACCCATCACCCACCCTCCTTGCTCGTTTCTAAAGATGCCGCCCATACTAGCTGGGCCTAGATTCCCATAAAAGCTACCATCACAATTCAGCTTTATGAAATTCTGTGGGGGTTTAATCCAGCAAACCATTAGGAGAGTAGGAGAGGAATGATGGTCAACGTGAGAGCCAAATGCTTTGACAAGATCTTGAAGTTAGCTTTTAATGCTATTGATAACTTGTGTGAGGGGTTTATGATGGTGGGCAATGACTGCCTTGTTTCTATCCTTCCAGATACCCCACAAGACAGCAAGAAAGGTAAGATTCCACAGGGGTAGACTATAGAGACTCTTTGAATTGGTGGTGTTAAGTCTTAACCATTCAAAGAGGTAGTCTATAAAGAAGGAATTGGATTGCTGGGGGTTAAGGAAATGATACCAGACAACCTTGGCCTTAGAGCAATCTCTCAGCACATGGAGAACGTCTTCTTCAAAGAGGTTGCATCTCAAGCAAACAGGAGAGTCCGTCATTTGTCTTACAAACCTCAGCTGATTTGTCATAAGCCGATTATGAGCCGCTAACCACAAAAAATGTTTTAACTTATTGAGAATTTTACCTGTTCAGATCCATTCCCAACTTCTTTGTTGCCCTTTATGAGAATTATTGTGGAGGAGAAAATCATAGGCTGCCTTTACAGTATGAGTGCCATTGGGATTTGAACCCTATATAAGCTTATCTTCCACAGTTAACCAAGGAATAGGGAAACCCAAAATTCTTTTTTTGATGTTCTCGGGAAGGGTTGTCATTAAGTGGGTGAAATTCCACTGGTGATTTTCCATAATGTCAGCCACTTTGAGATCTTCCTCCAAAGGATGAATAGCAAAGCCAAGAGAATTAAGAGGGCCAATATCCAACCAATCATTGTGCCAAAGGGAGATTGTGCAACCATTGCCTAACATCCACCAAAGGCCTGGTGTGAGGATTGTAATCCCTTTTGCCACATTTCTCCACATGGTAGAATCTGATGGTGTTGCTTGACTATGAAAAACATCATTATTCCGGACATACTTGCTTGTCATGGCCTAAACCTAGAGAGAGTTTGGGCTAGTCTTCATTTGCCAACCCAGTTTAGAGAGGAGGGCTTTATTGGTTTCACGCATCTTCCTGATCCCCAGCCCCCCAGTCTTTCTAGTACTACAAACTGAATTCCAATTGATAAGGTGGGTCTTCCTTGTCTCAGGTTGGTCATTCCAGAGGAAATTTCTATTGCACCTATCAATTTGATCACATACCTTGGCAGGGAGCACATTGGTTTGCATAGTGTAGATCGAAATAGCTGAAGAGACAGCTTTGATGAGGGTTGCTCTTCCAACAATGTTGAGCATTTTGGCCTTCCAACTAGCCAGTCTAGCCTTAACTTTATCCACCACCAAGTTAAGCATATTCTTAGAATCCCTTCCATGCATAATCTGAACCCCAAGATATTTACCCAGATCAGTAGTGAGGGAGATGTTGTAACTTTGACTAATATCCCTGGCTGTACTATGTGGGAGATTAGGCGAAATAAAAACCCGAGATTTACTAAGGTAAATAGTCTCTCCTGATTCTCTCCCAAAATCCTCCAAGATTTTCATAATAATATTTGCTTGAGAAACTGAAGTTCTGCTAAACAAGATTAAATCATCTGCAAAGAATAGATGCGAAAGTTTAACCCCACCACGAGAGAGCGAGACAGGCTTCCAGGTTCCCTCATTGACAACATTATCTATTCTTTTGGAGAGATTTTCCATACATAGAACAAATAAATAGGGGGAGAGGGGATCCCCTTGGCGAAGCCCCTCTGAGGTGTGAAGGGGTCCAACGCCTCTCCATTCCAAAGAAGTCTAATACTGGTCGAGGACACACAGTACATAATCAATTCAATAAGCTGTGGAAGGAAGTTGAGCTCCCCAAGGGTTTCCCTGATAAAACACCATTTGATTCTGTCATAGCCTTTGGCAAGGTCGATTTTTAAAGCCATAAGGCCACCATTTCCTTTTTGGCGCTTAATCACATGTACAGCTTCTTGGGTAAGGATAACGTTGTCAACTGTGCTCCTTCCTGGGATAAAGCTGTTTTGGTGGGGACTGATGAGGTTACTGAAGAAGGAGCGGATTCTGTTCACCAAGACCTTAGACAGAATTTTGTAGCTAATGTTACACAAACTGATAGGACGAAATTGGCTCATGTCAGCAGGTCTTTCTACCTTAGGGATAAAACAAAAAAAAGTCCTATTGATTTCGGGAGCAAAGCATTTGTTGGCAATAGCTTCATTGACGAATTTCACCACCGTATCTTGGACTGTTTCCTAGAACTTCTGAAAGAAAACCACCTGAATGCCATTAGGACCAGGGGCTTTGTAGGGCTTCATACTAAGGAGAGCAGTTTTAATCTCTAAACTGCTTGCTTCATTTGTGAGGCATCCCCAGTCATCTGAGGAAATGAAGGGGCCAGGCAAGGCGTGATGACTAGTAGTAATTTGATCTGCATTTGTAAAAAGCTCCTCAAAAAAGGAGATGGCAGACCGTTTGAGAATCTCCGGGTCAGAGCACCATTCATTGTTAATTTTCAGCGCATCTACTTTGTTCTTTTTGCGTCTGATCATGGTAGAAGTGTGGAAAAAAGAGGTATTTGAATCCCCTTCTTGAAGCCATTTAATTTTGGACTTTTGAAACCAATGCATTTCGTCAAAGCGAAGAATAGCATTAAATTGGGTGATAAGCTGGGGTTCTAAACGGGAAAGATAAAGAGAAGATCTATTGCTTAAGAAAGACTGGATACCCTTTAATCTGGCCAAAATCCTTCTCTTGTTCTGGAAAATATTCCCAAAAGTGTTAACATTCCATTCTTGAACAGCAGAGGTGAAGGCATTAGTAGCACTGGGTAGGGACTCTTTGTGGGAATTCCAAACATTATAAAAAACAGAGGAAAAATTTTCATAAAATAATCAGGCAGCTTCATATCTAAATGGTTTGTGAAGAGAATGAGGGTTACCTTCAAGAGAAATGAGAAGGGAGCAGTGGTCAGAGTGGGTCCAAGGGAGGTGCAGAACACGAGCATCAGGGCATAGATTCCTCCAACTCGGATTAGCAAGGGCATGATCCAGTCTCTTCTTGATCAGACCTCTACTGTGTCGACAATTTGTCCAAGTGAATTTAGGACCAAAAAAACCCAAATCTATAAGGCTGCATTTGTTCATAGCTTCAATAAAATTCAGGATTCTTTGTTGAGATGGGTTATTACCCCCCTGTTGCTCTGAGCCCGAAGCAATGTCATTGAGATCACCGGCAACTAGCCAAGGACAATTGTGTTGTTGGGCAAAGGTCACCATGTCAGCCCAAAAGAACTCTCTGTTTCAAGGATTCGAACTTGCATAGGCTGTAGATAGAAGCCAGTGGGGGTGATCTTTCCTATGGATAAGGGTATGGATGACTTGGTTATCAGACCTAATGATTTGGACCGACAAACTAGAATTATTCCACATAAGCCAGATTCCTCCTGTGTAACCCATAGATGGGACTCTATGACTGGCTGAGAAACCAAAATTAGCCGGAGTGTTCGCTACCACCTTAGCACTAAATCTCGTTTCAAATAGACAAACCAGTTCAGGGCGATGACGTTAACACATATCTCGGAAATTTCTTCTAAAATTGTTACTGCCAATACCATGGCAGTTCCACAACAAAAGTTTCATTGGGGGAAAACTAGTAGAAGGGTGAAGAGGCTGTAGATCCTCCTCTCTAAAATCTGACTTTCCATTGCTGAAAATAGTGTCGTTTTCCTTGTCGTTGGTCTTAAGACAAAACTCGGTTCCACCTTGACGTAACGCCCTAGGGCTCCGACTCCGGTGAGGGGATCGACTATTACGGTTAGATCTAGACTCCCCATTCTCGGATCGGTTATAACTAGATCCATACATTCTGGGTTGAGACTGTAAAGAAAAGAGGGCAAGGAAGTGAGTAGGTGGTGTGTTTTCAACTGTGGGCAAGCCTCCGTCATTTGGTGGTTTGGAGTTAGGATGCACAGTGAGGGTGGAGGGGGGAGGATGGGAATTATTAGTGATAGTTGGGTTAGGGGAAATCAAGGGGGTGGGGGAAGAGTAGGAGGGGGTCAGGGAAAGCAGAGCGGGGTATGACTCTGGTTTGTCTTTAATAGATATGGTATTGTTCTCAAGGATAATCAGACAAGGGTTTTTACAGCTGGATTGTCCTGTGGGAGTGTTAACTTGGGTGGGTCGAAGGGTTGCCACGTCACCAGTGGGGTGCAGGCCTTTTGGTGTGGGATTATATCTATTCCCCACGTTCTTTCCAGAAGAACTAGAATTTTTTCCTTTTTCCTTAGCTGAATACCTAAATGCTCCACCTGTCACCTCTTTTTGGACTATGATGGACACCACTGCATTATGGTCATGCATATTGTCTTCACTAGCACCATTATTGCTCAGCACTGCAAAACGCGACCCACTACCCTGGTCTGTCTCTCTAACTTTTGTATGTTCTCTAAGGGAACGTTGAGGCAGTACACGGTGCGTTCGGCGCGTGGCTTTCATCCAAGGGCTGTAGACTATGGGGGTCGCCGGTGCCATGGCTCCCACATTGGCTCCGGTATTGGAAGGTCCTTCCACCATGGGAGATAACTCATCCCTTTCAGAAGCATTCTCAATGGCCTTACAATCCCCGTCTTTAATATGGACCAATAGGTTGGTTTTCTCCATACAGTATTCACTGCGATGACCCAGTTTTCCACATAAGAAGCAGATTGTGTGCAAGCCTTCATATTCCACTCTTTAATCATACTTGCCTAGCCGAAAAGAAGGGACCAGTGGTTTCGCAAAATCGATCTCAATACAGACCCTAGCATATTTACCTCTGGTAGCCAAGGCAATGTTTCTATCTAGGCGGATAGGTTTCCCAATGAGTTTGCACATATCCAACAACACCTCCTCATCATAATATTCCAAAGGGAGTTCAGGAAGCCTTACCCAAACAGCTACCGAAGTAATGGCTTCTTGAGAGGGTCGAAAGTCTGGCCTCCATCTTTGGACAGCAAGGTAGTGGTCTAGGATCATCCAAGGCCCTTCTGAGAGAGCGTTGAAGCAATCCTCAGGTTGGTCAAACTTGATGGCAAAGAACCCATATCCCTAGGTCCAAAAGTTCAAAATTCCCCCTGTAATTTCCATAAAGTTCTCACTCTGTTAACAAGCATGTTGAAACCAATAGACCTCCCCAAGAGTTGGACAATCACAGCATGCTTCCAGGACATTCTCAACCTCTGTTTCATCTCTTTCTTTAGACAGTAGACTAATTTCTTTGTAGAGCCAGAGTTTTCACAATTTTCCAGCATGTCTTCATCTTCATCATCAGATTGACTCATCCAAAAATCTGCCTTATTGGCCATGAGAGTTTCTCGAAAAGATTGTTTTTTTCCAAGGTCTCAGTGGGTAAAGAAGCTCCTGCAGTTGCGTGACTACCCGTAAAGGGCTCCACCTCACAAATAGGGGTCGTATGGCTCACCACCGCCTTGTCTGTGAGAGTCTCAGAATCGCAAGTCAATGGATTATTTCTAGGTAGAGTGGGCTCCATCGGAATAACAATGGGTGTAGCTCATGTAAACTTGACTGCATATCAGAAGGGCATCCCCTCAGAAGTATTAGAAGCAAAGAGAAAGAAATAGACCTGGCAATTGGGCGGGTATGGGTGGGTTTGGGCGGGTCATAAATGGGTTGGGTTATAATCTCACCCAAACCCAACTCAACCCATTTATGTGCAAATCCATTTAGGGAATGGCTATTGAAATCCCTCAATACTCTAAGTTGCACCTCCATATTTTTTAATCAAAAAAATTATTATGCAAAATTACCAAAAATGGCTTAAGCACCCTCACCCACCCCATCCCATCGGCAATGGCGAGGCTCTGGCGCCCCACCCCACTAGCGACCCTCTTCTTCTTTCCTCCTCTTCTATTTTTTTCTCTTCCTCTATTATTTATTTATTTATTTATTTTGCTTTTACTTCCCAGAACCCCTTTCCCGCACCGGCAACCCTCACTCCCCTCCCTCCTGTCAAAACCCTCTTCTTCTTCTTCTTCTTCTTCTTTTTTTCTTCTTCTTCTTTCCTTTTCTTTTCCTTTTCTTCTCCTCTTCCCTCCCGTTGATAGCCTCTTTTTTTTCTTTCCTTTTCTTTCTCTTCCCTCCCGTCGCCGGAAAAAATTGAGGTTTTAAACCTCCCTTGCCTGAAAACACACAGATCTGACCAGCAGAGAAAGAAAAAAAAAAGGGAAAGAAAGAAAGAAGAGGAAGAACCTCCTTGATGGAAAAAATGGAGGTTTTGAAAAAAAAAACCTCCTTTGCACAGATCTGACCAGCAGAGGGGAAAAAAAAAAAAAAAAAAAAAAAGAAAAGAAAAGAAAAGAAAGAAAGAAAGAAGAGGAGAAGAAGAGAGAAGAGGAAGAAAGCGTCCACCTGTCGCCAATAGTTTGGGGGTGCTGGAGCTATTATGTGGGAGAGTGGGGTGGGTAAGAGGGTTGGTGAGAAGGGTTAAGGTATTTTAGTCTTTGGGAGGGGTGGATATATAAATTGGGGGGGTGGGGAAATAAGGTGGGGGCAACAAATAGCTTTAGGGGGGTTGCAATAGCTGCTCCCAATCCATTTACTAAGAACCTAACCCAACCCATTTAAAGCTAAAAGACCCAACCCAACCCGCTAACCCAGACCTAGGTTGAAGCGGATCCATGCTAAACAAGTGCTGACCCGCATCCATATTAAAATGACCTTGACCCAGATCCATTTAAAACTTTATTGTCTTTTTATTTTTTTTCATTAAGGTAAACTTTGTTTTTTTTTTTTCCTCTAAAAAAATAATTTATTGGTTTTTTCGCTGCTTTCAACTATAACTCGTTCACAGACCTACTCAAAAACATAAAGTACACAAAAAAATAATTATTAAAATTAAAATTTATAGAACATATAAGACACCACTTTTGGGTTGACCCAGATCCAGTTCAACCGGGTCATGACCCGGATCCATATTATTATTATTATTATTATTATTTTTTAATTAAAAACTTGCTTGCAACTACTTACAAGAATTACTTTTCAGATCTACCAAAAATACAATCAAAAAAGGAAAAATATATTACAGCTCCTCGAAATATCGAGCCAACTATTACATTACGTTATTACAACTTTATAACTAATTGTACAACCCTACTCAATAATTTTAAGAGCCAAATGCACACATTCTCCCTCCTCATTCGTCCCAAGAACTTCAAACTCTCAGGATACGACATGTCATAAAATTATAGTTCAGTACATGTAATCCATATCATAAAATTATAGCTCAATAATTCTAATTTGTTGTCAACCATTATCGACTATCCCCAACAGCCCATAATCCGGGCAAATCCCTACAAATATTAACCAAGTATAATGGCTCAAAATATTCCCGTTTCAAACAATTGCTACTTGAACAAATAGGCTAAAACACTCCAAAGAAGTATATCAATACAACCCATGATGTAAATGAAAATCTAATACAAGTGGCTACCACTTGCTTCTTAAGAGTAGTTGGCAGGTTCAATTTGGAGTCTAAGGGGCTGTTTGGAAAATCCGAAAACCTGACCAACTAAGATAAGTTTGACCAGTTTTGTTTTCATATTATTTGGTAGGTCTTTTTTTCCTGCTAAACAATTCAGGTTTGTTATGAAAAAAATGTACAAATACAATTTTTTTCAAACCAATTGTGAGTTGGTTTATTTAAAAACCAAATAACAGTTATGGACTGGACCTACTATGATTCAGTTTTTGAAGTTCCCAAATAAACCCTAAAGAGGAGAAATTCTTCAGAATTCCCATGGGAAGTAAGAAGACCCACATGGGCTTAGTAATATTATACATGCACGGTGCACCCAAATAAAGCAGAAAGAAACCCGCATGGCCTTGGTTATCTATAGTACAAAAGCACAGCATAGGCTTAGTGCCTGTTTGGATGAGATTCTGGGAGGCCCAAAATCTCTTCTGATGGCCCATAATCACTTTTAAGAGTGTTTGGATAAAAAATGAGAAAAGTGATTGTAAGCCCAAAATAGATTTTGAGGCCAATTTGCTCAAGCTGCCTCCTCCCTGATTCTGATTCAGCTTCTGATTTAGCTTCTGATTCTACTCTGAAGCTATCCCAAACAGGCATTTAGTTTGGTTCTAATTCTTCTGAACGGGTCCCGATGGGTCTTGTTGTAAACCCAAAACCACCCAATTATAATTGGGTTTGACTTGGGTAACCCAATAACAACCCATTTTATTACGGGTGGGTTTAGGTGGGTTCATGAGTTTTGATCCAAATTGCTGGCCCTAGAGAGAGAAACTTTTGACCTTTTGTTCAAACTACTCAGCTAATCCCCATTTGACATCTCTAAGGCTCATTTCCACTTCAATGCTGGAGTTCTTTGTTCCTGATTTTCCATAGAATCCTAGAATTCTTTCTTCAATGCTAGAGTCCTATGCTTGTTTAAAACATGGTGGATTCATGCTCGATAAAAAACGGACACATAAGATATTTAAAATGATTGAGTGCAGGAGGCGTTTTTTTAGCTTACTATGGTGCAACCAAGTATGAACTCAACATGCTTTAAATAAGTAGAGGATCTGAACTCATCAAATGAAATGATCGGATTGGATATATCTATACTGTGGCACACGTTATAATTGTACGAAGTGTGAGAGAGAGAGAGAGAGAGAGAGAGAGAGAGGTTCCTATTGCCGGTGGATGAGGTAGCGATGACGAAGTGATTAACAAGGTAAGTAAATTTTTGTTGATGCGTCTTATTCCTTTATGGCTTGATTAATTGACATTTTTAGTAACATCTCAGTGTTCTGATCGATGGCAACAATCTTTCCCTTTCAAACATGTGCCTGATGGCTGATGGCTATCGGAATCAAATTATTCATTGTGCCGTGGGCCTTCATGCCTAGATGGCTACTTGGCTAGATATGCTACTTGTGCCTTCACGCCACCACCATATCAAAAAGAGAGATTCCAACATTCCCAATTTTGCTGCCTCCAATTTCCTCCTCCATGCACTACAATTGGACCTACCATCATTTGCATCTCAGTACATCGAGGCCATGTTTGTTTGGTTAGAATGAAATGGATATGAATGAAATCTGATTCCATGTTCAAAATAATCTGGAATGAAATGAAATTGAAATAAATATTACGGAATGAATATCATTATAATTCACTACTAATATCTGATTTCACTTTCATTTAATTACCTCATCCGAATACGTTATTTGGAATGAATTAAAATATGATTTCATTCCATTCCAACCAAACAAACATGGCCCAAGTACCCAAAATTAGTCTCATTAAGTAAGATTAATCATGCAATAAATGAGCTGTCAAAAGACTTTTTGTGGTTAAAAAAAAATTATTAAAATCAAATGACCGATAAGATTTTCAAATCGTTGATCGAGGAGTGAAGGGATCATTTCTAACCCTTGACCAAAATGAAAAAGGAAAAATCAATTGTTTGGGACACCCCCTATTCGAAAGTTTCGGGAAGAGGATTGAGTCTTTTCTAAGTTATCTTTCATTATTGTCATTTTTACCAATTCTACAGTGAAGGTTGGATAGAGAACAAAAACTTCAGTTTTCACCACAGCCAAATTAGATCTTCACCTGAATTAGTCACAATTTTTTTAAATAAAAACTTGGCCTGTGCAAAACTTGACTAATTTGCATCCACTGCAATTATTTCAAAAGAAAATATTTCTTAACAATGTTTTATCATATCAGCATCTTATCTCAAATTAATAAATCATATACTAATACACCTTTAGCTAACTATGACAACCCTTCAACAATTTGCTTATTATGAAAGCGAAAGAACATGATAGGAACCAGCTTTCACACTCAAAGAGATTAAGTAATAAGATAGCAATAACTTAAAAAAAAATTAGCCATTAGTGTAGTGGCTAGCCTAATATTGACTACTGAAGAAGGGTGAGGATAAAGGTAGGAGTAGGATAGGTTAGGGTTTCAAACCCTTACAATTATACCAAATAATAATAATAATAATAACTTCAAAAAACTACTCTAAGAAAAAAATAACTAATGTGACAATAATTTAGTAAAAGCTTATCAAATTTAGAAAAATGCATATCGTCAAGTATCTCAATTCACATTAAATAGATTATATAGATTGTTTTGGTATCTCTTGTCTTCTCATAAGATAGTTATGTTCCCATCAGCACGTGTTGATATAAGTTATATCAACACCATACATAGGGGGTTGTACTCTTTGCATTAGTCTAAAATAACTCATATCTCACTAATGAATAAGGTACAACTCCTAATACGAGTATTGATATAAGTTATATTAGCACGTGCTAACCTGATTATCATCCTTTCATAAAAAAATATGTTAAAGGTTTGAAATTTGGCACTGTTTGATATAGCAACATTTTTTAATTCTTTATTATATATACATAGTTTTGATTGAGTGCATGATATTTTGGAATATTCATACAATTACGTAAGTGACACGTATTTCGTGTAAAATGTCATGCATCCGTGTATATCACTCACAAATTATTGTGATGGTATATGTAGGTGTATGGAACAAAAAATTTCAGTTAACTTTAAAAGGGTTCGGGATTTGATACCATATATAAGGGACAAAGAGGGAAGAAAGAAAATGAAAATTGAGTGAGAGGAAGGGAAAAAAAAAATAATAATAAATATCAGAGAGAGAGAGAGAGAGTCATGAATTCAGTTCTTCCTTTTTGTCTTTGTTTAAATAATCTAGGAGAATAAATTACAAGAGGAGAGAGAGAAAGTATCCTTCCTTTTTGTCTCTACTCTATACTCATATAAGTGGTTAAAAACCATGGGTTTCCTGACATTCAAGTCTCTATAATAAATGAAGCATTCCAGAATGTTAGAGTATTTACTATTTTCTGGCTCCACATTAGGCACCATCATGTATCCACTGTTTTCAGTTCCCCTGGGCCATGGCTACTTGAAAGGGGTTAGGGTTTGAACCCCCAAAATAAAAAAATAAAAAATAAATAAATAAAACCCCTGAAATCATACTGTCATCACCTGTGTCACTGTGTGCCATGAAATCATACTGGCCCGATATCTTTTCTACCACGAGTGAGTGTCACGTGCAAGTGGCAGTAGCAATCCTCCAATTTTCCCCTAGATTTTTAAGTTCCTTCAATTAATGGTAGCGGTTGTTGGGGTTGCATTTTAAAAAGAGATCTATGAAAATACTATTATCATTTATTTTATTTATTATAGTATATAATATTCTATTATAATGATACATATATATATATATATAATAATGAACTGCACATGCTCATCAAAGCGATTCCATGAAATCTATGAGCCAGACCCTGATTGGATATATAAATAATATAATACCCCCAAAAAAAAAAGAATAAACAAACAAAAGAGATGTAGAAAAAGGATATCCATAATAAGCCCAAATATGGATCAATCAGTCAACATGACTAAATAGAAAGGATGGTCAACCCATCCAAAATACATATAAATTAATGAAAGAACAACCCCCAGGTGGATGGGTACAAGATTTGATGCTATTCGTAGTCAATTTTGTGTTGCACGAGGGTTTTAGGTGGGCCCATTTTGCCACCGTTAAAACACATTTGGGGTCCCCTACTTTTTAATCACACATGACACATGAATCCATCATCTCCCCTTCACTGTTTCCTCATTCTTTTCTAATTGCAAGAATGAGTTAGCTCCTGTTACTGCTACACTACGAATTAAAATCAGTATTATTCTAAGGTGTAAGCACGTGTCTACAGCGACAATCAAGGCAAAATCAATTTTTTTAAACCAACAATATAAAAATACTAAAGCTATAACTTACATCTACTAACACTATTTACTGATTGATGTGATGATGACAAATTGATAATTAATAGAACATCATTTACTTTAAACTTAAAGAGAGACAATTTAGGCGGTTGTCGATGAAAACAATGAATGTATAAACAAATGAATAACACCACCGGCACTTATGGCTTCTTGTTGATATAAAAATGGGTGGGATTCTAGGTAATTTTAGGTTCAAGCTACAGTCGATTCCCTCACAATGTAACCAGAAAAAGATGTAGGTAGTAGTAATGAAATAGAAATATTTTATTTACCATAAATCTTGTAGTCTAATTAGTATCTCTTTTTCCTTAAACAAGAGAGGATAGAATTCAAGAACAAGTTGCAGTTGCAACCAATCAACTACTACTACCACTGTTGGTATCAACCACAACAATAATTGCAATCTAGCACCCAAAATTCAAAATGATATGCTTGCAAGAAAAGGATGGTGAAATATCTCCATTGAATATGTTAAGCTGACAGCAACATATGAAAGAAATGAGCTTCATAATATGAACAAAGTAAACAAATGCTATTGTTGAAATCAATGCCAGATCCTACATTTTTAAAAATGGTCTCCTGAGAGCAAGCCTTCATTTTTGTTTTTTTTTTTTTTTTTGTTTTTTTTGTTTTTTTTTTAACCAAAAAGAAATGGCGACTTACAAACTCCAGATCTATTTTTTTCCATCACCACGAAGTTCAAGTCTCAGATCTAAACATAACGTCTGTCTGTGTCTCTGTCACTCTATTTCTCTCTCTCTCTCTCTCTCTCTCTCTCTCTTCCTGATCTCTGTACGCTTGTATACCTGCAACTTCAACAAAAAAAAAAAAAGCATTAGGACATGTACAATCTGTGATCAAGATTTTCTTAGCTCTTAAATTGGAGCATACTAAAATAGTAAATAGAGAATTAAGATGTGAAGAGACAACTAATAAATTATTGTAGTTACTGTTGCCACCTTTCTAGCAATGATATGGCCAAAATGGGTAACAAAAAGGCAGTAAGCTTATCATATAAGATGTTTGGACTTTGGACAACCCATTGATGGTGTTTTACATGGCAACTCAACATCTATATTGACTGTGAAATGGAATCAAATCAACCATCAAAACAGAAACAAAAAATAAAAATGGAAACAGAAATCCACAACATAGTCACCAAACACTAAAAATCGATATTAATTTGTCTATATATTTTTCCATTATAAAATTCTTAAATTCATTTCTAAGTCCTCGCAAGAAAATGAAGGTAAGTCTAAATGACTACACCAATCAATGATAAGAAGGGAAAAATAATATCGTTAAAAGGAAGAAAAGAAAAAGGGTCAACTACCCAAAAGAGCCTTCGCGATCTTAAAGGCCATGCATTAGTTTTTGCCTAAATTACAAATGTGTCAATCAATAAAAGAAAATTGGACTCACTGAAATTTAAGAAGTAAAGGTTAATGATATTAACATAAATACTTGATCGGTTGCATGGCCATTCCTACAATGAATAAAGAAGTCATGGAAGGAAACAAACATATCTAGCAAAAACCTTTACTTGATGCAAATTACAATCAAATGGTTTCATCTCACATTAGACAAAATGTCCCAAGAAATCAGAGGAGTTGTTTAGACAAAACTATTTTCTTATGAGACCTATAAAACCAGACTGAATCTCTCCCTTTAAACAGTCCAGGTAAAGGGGAGAGATTCAACTGTTCCACCTAATCAGATGGTCTATGGCACAAAAAAAATAAAATAATAATGATAATAATAAAAGCAAAATAAATCGAAAAAAAAAAAAAAAAAGAGATGATGGAAACAAACTTATAAACACCAAGTCATGATTGTACTCTTAATTACTGATAATGGAAAGTTCAACTTGTCCAGTGAATTTTATTTTATTTTATTATTTATTTTTTTTATGGAAGTTGTCCACTGTTGAGTAGGCTAGGGCAGAATAATCAAATGGGGCTACAATTTCTGTGCATAAGCCGAGGTCATGAATTTTTTAAGTACTCCGTAATGTTTCAATAAAATATGATTTGTTTAAACAACCAAATTCTTGCCATGCCCCTCTATGGAGCTCATTTTTGTCCGCTCTTTGGTGCAAAGTAAACTCACCAGATTATTTCCCGACCATTTTCGCAATTTCAGACAAGCAACGTATCCATTTTAACCAGAACAAACATGCGGACTTCTTTGCAACAATTTGTTTTTTGTCAGTGACCAATAAGACAACCAATTTTAAACAGCAGGTTCCAGGAAAAAATACGTCTAAAAATATGTAAATGGGTTCTTAGGGATACAAGCCTACAATTTCTTCGTCAAAAAAAAGGTGGGGGAGCTACAATTTCTGATGGGTGACACTTATAACTGATGAATGCGACATCTCTTGCAGTGAAAAGACAATAATTCCCTTAACCACCCTTCTGTACTGAGCAATAAAGAGCAACCTTGGCTTTCCACTGACCCACCCACAAGCCAAATTGCCCCATTCGTGAAAAAACAAGCCAATTTTAAATAAGAGCAGAATCCCATCAAAACAGTCCATAAATGCAAGCATCAAAGTATTCAGAAACCTTCATGTGCAAAGGAACAAACCATAAAGGCATAAACGAGAGGATGAGAGATAGAGGGAGACATTACCTAGAATGAAAATTTGTTGAAAGAATAAGCGGGATGGCAAAAAGGCTGCAGAGACATTAACAGGACGGACCAACGCTCCTACCCTCGTCGCTCCCGGACCTTTGCTGCTGTTGCGGTTGCAGTGGTTGCTGGGGTTGTTGCTGTGGTTGTTGAGGTTGCAGGAGAAGCTGGGGCTGAAGTTGATGATGGAGATGATGTTGCTGTTGCTGATGATGTTCCTGTTGTTGAATCTGGTACGGGTTCTCAAAGCTAGCCAAAGCCAAGGACGGTGATAAGGCAGCAGCAGTCATCTGGTTAAACCCACTGGCACCAGCAACCGGACCAGCCTGGTCAAACCCACTGTTAAACCTCACAAGCTCCTGCTGCTGCTGCTGCTGCTGCTGCTGTTGCTGTTGCTCGTAACTCCTTATCAACTCCTGCTCTCTCGCAGCCACAACAGCAGCTAATTGCTGAGCCTCAAGCATCTGTTGATGATGCTGTTGCTGTTGGGTATCACGAATCACCAACTGAGCCCCATGAGAAGGCCCCGCTGCGTGACCCATCATCTGCGTCATGTTATACGGCATCACCGACGAAGAAGGATTCCCCGGGTGCTGTTGCATATACCCAGGATGTTGCAGTATCGGTAGCAACGCCGAAGGCCCTATGTATGTCGACAGCTCTTTCTTGGCAGTGTAAAGGTCGTTTTGCACTTGCTTGAGCCTGTGTTGAAGGATAGAGATGAGACCCACACAGCCATAGACAGGGTCCCGCAGGCGAGCCTCCGCTTCATACGCGAGTGAATTGACGGCGTCTTCTCGTTGCGCGGCGCTGAGGTCGTTGAGAAGCTTGGCGACGTTGCTTGCACCGAAGACCTTGTGGACGTTTGCGAACTTCTGAGGCTGGTCCGGTGGGAAATAAGGCGCAAACACACACTCTTGCGTGCATTTACGCCTCAGAAACTTGCACGCAGCGCACGGAGAGTTCGACGATGACATCTTTCCCTCAAATACTGTAAAAAAAATTAGTTCAAGAAAATTAAACGAATATTACAAGAACCTAGAAACTTAGAGAAAGAAAACTATAGAGAGAGAGAGAGAGAGAGAGAGAGAGAAAGAGAGAGGTTGCCATGAAAGTGATGAAACGCTGATATATGCACGCACATATAGACGGGAATCGGGATTCAGAGGAGATTCATTTTTACCGATTTCAGGGAAGGAAGGTGGCCTGTGGCCATTAAAAGCTTCGACACATCAACACCAACATTTCCCTTATAGAAATGGACATGATGAATGAAAATGATAGAAAGAAAGAACCAAAAGCGACTGTGAGAAGAACCTAAAAAGGAATCGAATGATCGGATAGATCGGCCGGAAATATGAACAGCAATGGTAACCGCTTCAAATGGCTTCAAATGCATTAATAGTTTCATATAAATATACATATATCTATATATATATATAGAGAGAGAGAGAGAGAGAGAGAGGGAGAGAGAGTAGCAGAAACGAATGATCCGATACCTAATCGGCGACAGTTTACCGATAATGGAAAACCAATAGGTACAGTATCAATTAACGCGTCTTCAACACGAAGCTCTCCTCTCTCTCTCTCTCTCTCTCTCTCTCTCAAACTTCCTCTTGTAATGCAAGAAACTTTTCCTCTACCGATCTTTCCAGATCCATTTTCAAAACAAAATCCAAGAAAAATATAAAAATAAAAAAAATCTTCTCAAAATCTCAGAATCCAAGCAGCAAGATCTTTCCCTATCGAAAACCAAAACTGCTCTCAGATTTTCACAAATCGACAAATGTGAACACACTTCAAAAGCCGGTGCACCTCTCTCAGATTTCACAATTCAAAAACGAAAAAGAAAAAGGAAGAAAACGCCAAAACACACCAAAAAACGATTCAACATCACGAAATCTCACCTCTGATATGGCTTTAAACCTCTTCGGATCACAGTCTCGACTCTTTTCTCTCTTTCTCTTCTCTCTCTCTCTCTTACTCTATTGTTGCTTCTACGTAACCTGCAACAAGGCACCAACCGTAAGAAAACCAAACGTCGACGTTTCTTCCGAAGATGGAACTGTTGAAAAATGGCCGAAGAATCGAACCTCTCTGGTTCGTCGGAGAGAGAGCAACGCGTCTAGGGTTTCGAGTGCGATAGCGCTCGATCCGATCTTCGAGTTTCACGATCCCAACGGAGAAGAAGAGAAAATATTGGAAATTATTAAAAAGAAAAAAGGGAAAAAATAGAAAAAGAGAAAATTGTAAAAAAGAAAAAGAAAAAAAGAAAAACAGAAATGGTGAGGGAGGAAAAAGGATGGAGAGTCATATTACCCTGGTGTCGACGTCACTCTTATATATCGGTCATGACCTGATGATAGAAGCCAGCGTGCTAATGAATCCCGGCCCTTGATATTCAGAGAGGGTGCTTTTGGCCGTTGGATTGCAGATTTGTTTTGTTTTCTTATAGACGACCTCTTATTCTGAGCAAATGATAAATGCTCCTCTGAGTTACCTCTTTGTCCCTGTACTGTCTGCATCTAATGCCCAAATTGCCCTACCCTGTTTGTGGTTTTGACGCCTTCCTAAATTACCAAAATCTCCTTCTCTCTCTCACGCTCTCTCTCGCTTTTTTCCTATTCTTTTTCTTTTTAAAATTCTTATTTATAATAATTAAATTTAAAATGAAGTCCATAAAACATATAAAAGGGATTTTTTTTTCTTTGGAATTTATATAAAAGGGAAAATTAAGGCATGAAGATAGGGTTTCTTAAAGGAATGCTTGCCACTATAATTATTGAATTATAAATGAAAATTATTGTCCACGAAAATAAACTTATGATTGGGATGAGGCATTGAAAGTAGCACAAGCTATGATAAGATTATTTATAAATATAGAAATAAGCAGTAAATTTAATACTTGCCATCATAACCATTATAACAACTAAGATTTCCCACAATAATGAGAGTTAAAAAAAAAAAAAAAAAAAAGAAAAAAAGAAAAAAAAGGAGGTATCTCAAACATTGAATTGTGAAAATTTGCCCCTAACAATCTTGTTTTCATTTCAATATCTATAAACTCTCTTTAATAATCTTATAAATACCTAAGGTGGCTGGGATGGCGCATACATTGGACGTAAAAATGTAAAAAGAAATTAGAATAATCGTATGAATAATAAAAGAGAATAAAAATAAATTATATATACTGGTGAAAATTATCATGAGTGAAAAGATGTAGTTAATTTGTCGAATCTAGTCGTTGTTGCCATGTAAATTACTTCAACAGTTTCTCCGAAAGGCGGTGTAACTTGTAGCTGTGCAAACTCTTGTTGATGATTTGAGTAATTTAACAAGAAAAAAATTTGGTTGACTTCAATAAATTAAGCTCTTTCGTTTTTTCAGTAATTCACAAAAATTGTTATTATTGACATGCAAAATGCTTGACCGTTTGCCTCAGAAAGTGTCAAAAATCCATGGCAACTAGCTTACAAGTTTTCAACAATATCTGTACTATTTTAGGTAAAGAAGGATGAGTTTAGTAAATGCAACAGCCTTTCGAAAATGACATGCAAAATGCTTGACCGTTTGCCTCAGAAAGTGTCAAAAATCCATGGCAACTAGCTTACAAGTTTTCAACAATATCTATACTATTATAGATAAAGAAGGATGAATTTAGTAAATGCAACAGCCTTTCGAAAATGATATCTAACAATAATTATTTGGAATTTGAAATTGGGAATTTGAAATTTGAAATTACCCATCCTTGATTAAAGGCAAATTATTCTGAAGTTTCGATTCTCAAAGTTGGGGTTAACTAGGAATTTGGATCCCCTATAGCTTGTTCTCTGTAGGGATTTTTTAGGACTTTTCATGACTACCAAGTTGTTTGGTTTGTAAATGAATAAAAAAATAAGAGTCATTGAATCATCAAAACTTGTGGGGCATAGAAAATCTTATAAGATCCCTACAACAAAAAAACCAATAGAGATAAAGAAATATCGCTTATTTGAAATTCATGCTTCAAAACGAAAAACCAAAATGCAACCAAAATTCTTTAAGAAAACATTGGATCCATTTACAAATTTAGTTTCATGGGCATATACGTAAATATGTATTAGGGCACAAAGGAGATCTCCTTCCCAATTTTTAGCAAACCACATCCGTACAACTTGCCTCGTTAACCCTGAGCTGAGATTTGGTGCTATAACAACACCGTGATGTGCACAATCACACAACTAATGCAGTTGTCAACTATGTTATACTCGTAACACACTGATTATATAATTGTACACAATACGATATTGTTACAGTATCAAATCCTAATATCGTTAAGCCGTTAACCTACCCTATTTATTATCATTTTTTGTGCACTATAGCAACTTTTTTTCATTTGACAGTTGTCTCACTCAGGTGGCGATGGGCATTTTAATCAAAACCAATCACCCACCTCACATCCTTTCTCAATTCGCCCATTGAATTCTTCTTCGACCTTCCATCACAAAGCACACACGTCCGTATGGGACAAAACCAAATCCCGTATTGAACCAAACCTGCAGAACATTGATTTTGATTGGACCCGTTTTACCTCACCTTTTCATTCATATCGACGTGACAAAACCTTAAGCCTCCCTCCAAAGGAGTGAGGGTCCGAGAATCCCCCCTCCACCGTCAGATCTATCATTGCTACCGGCGAATCACATCCACTCTCATACTGTTTTGCATGTTTAGCCAGTCAATCAGTTATCCATCTCCTTTTTCCTCTTGATAATGGCTAACTTTTTGACAATATTACGATTTTGTTTTGACCAACTCTATGGTACTCAAGAAAAAAATTAGCTACCGTAATTATAGGATCACTCAAAATAATAATAGATGATTTCGAACAGTCTTTAAATAATAAATAAGTCACTTAAAATGATAAATAAGTATATTATTTTTTTTATTCGAAGTAAAGATGTTAAAAAATGCCGCATCTTTCATTTCATTCGCTCTTCTATTTTAAATTATTTAAAAATATATATATGATTTAAGACATGCCCCACTTCATCAATTTCATCCCCTTGAACCCAACGAAAAAAATCTGACAATAACTTTTATTTAATATTTCTTTTATTGGAGCTTTGCTTATTATTAGTTATTTATTTGCCAATTTATTACATCTCTATTTATTTATTTATTTTTTTTTTCAAGACTTATAACTTCGGGTGAATTTTCATGTGGCCAAGTTATTGCAACAGTATGACACGTGACCTACTTAAAATTTATTCTTCAAGGTTTAGTGCCACGTGTCACCCTTGTGTGATGCCAGGGTATTGTCTTCAGTTTTTTTTTTTTTAGTTTTTTTTTTGGTTTGGTGGCTGTGAAGGCGTTGTCTCCAGTTGCAATTTCCATAATTAATTAATTCTTTTCCACTTTATAAAGTTTCATTAATTTGGGTTTAAATCAATCTTATTGCCAATCTGATTATGACGAAAATGACACCATCATCCTTTGACACAGAATCAGACTCGAGTCCCACCTATGTGCAGAAGCTGTAACGTCACGTTTGCGTCATGCAGGAAAGGGCATTGTTCTTTGGGGGTTCAAATGATTATATCTCCTCTTTTTTTGTCCCTATGATCTTATGTTTATAGCCTTACATGGCATCTTAGGTTATCAGAAGAATAGTTTAATCCGAAACCTCAACGAAAATAAAATTTAGGTTACCTCTAATAATTAATAAATAAATAAATAATAGGGCATTGTGAAAAAATTAAATTTTGGAAAAGATGGAGGAATTGATTATTTCTAATAAGATGTTTAACATATTAATGAGATGAGTATTTAAGTGAAAATTAGGACTTGGGAAAGGGTGTGCTTTATCCATCAACTCTTCACTCCAAAGTAAAGGAATACTTTATCACGTGGCTAAGGTCGCAAAGTCAATTGGTTATTGAACAAAATTAGCACGAACAAGTCATATGATCATAATTAGAATATTAACAATTAATAATCTCAATGTGAAAGGTCTAGACCGTAGAGGCTTCCACAATTCACATCCTTTCACACTCAAACCATCATATACTCATATACACATTTCAAGAGCAATGTTGTGCCGCACAAGTCTCATCTCCCTATTTCAACTCACATGGCCATCACCTTTAATTTGTCTCTTGTATTTGTAAATTCCAAGAGTGGAAGAATACCCATAATTTCTTTTCCTTTTTTTGTCCTTTTTTTTTTTTTTTGGATACAATAGGAGTGGGGTTAGAACCCCTAATCTATCCTACTAGTACCATTTATCGTACCCCACCCACCACCTTCACTACTAGGCTAGCCCAGTCTAATACGATGGCTTCACCCTTCATTCTTTACCTCCAAGAGCATCTTACCACCTCAATTGACTCACACTCACACATACGTACGCCCACACATACACACATCTTTAAATTAAGTAAAAATTTTATAAGCAAATATTTTATATAAAAAAGACAGTAAATTAATAGTAAAGATCGATTACTTGCATATCTATTTGAATTCGAGACGGGATTCTTTACTCATTTGAAACATGTTGTGTTTAAGTTCGATTTTACTATCATAGTATATTGCATTATGTGAAATATCATCTAGCGAGGGAGAAAAAAAAATTATCAATATATAAGACAATAAGTGCGCGCACTGCCGCTTTTTTTGTCGATTAGATGATTTCTAAGAAATCGCCAAGTGTTTTGAGTATAATAAAGCATGAATTCAACAGGTTTTAAACCAAACACAAGAGGATCGACCCAATAAATCCTAATTAACATGAGGCATGGCGGCCTTTGAATGGTATATCCTCTACCTGAGATGGCCAATGGAGACAACAATTCATAGAATTGAAAGGTACATCATTTTCCTTCAAACAAATTTTGCTGAGGCAGTGCCGCGATGGCCAACAGGGTGGAGGGGTGTTGTTTCGTGGGGGCAGAAAAGGCGAAGACACATGTTTAGCCAGGGAGCACACAACTGGCGGTAGTGGAGATGGCTTTCCTTTAACGGGACGCGAAGGAGTGGAGAACGTCAGGCGTAAGCGAAAATGGCGTCAGAAAAGGACTGTCGGACCCACACAGGGACCATGAGGAAGGGACAAAAGGGAAGGAGGAGGAGGTGGTGCCACCCCCGTGGCTGTGGCTGTGGCTGTGGTTGCCTGTGTTGTGGCAACACACGGTCCAGCGTGTTGGTGAGCAATTGCGTGCAAAGGGTTTCATTCCAATTAATGTGAGACCCTGCCCCACCGGCTACTATTGAGATCCTCAATGCCAGATTGGGATTATACAGAGTCTTTTTTGGTCTTTATCTTCGAATTTCAAATTAATTGAGGTACAGTTTGTATAAATGGTGCTTCTGTGAATACAAAAATGCTTCTATTCGCCCATCATTTTACTTTGAACAAAAATTATTTAAGTAGATTTTTATTTTATTAAAATTATATTTTATCTCCTTTAAGTTCGATTTATTTTTCATTTAACCTTCCTATTATGTTTTTTCTTTCTACAAATTGTTTGTTATTGTAGTAGATATTCTATGCCTCCTTTCCCATAAGGAAGGTAAGTGAAATCAAGGGCAACTAATATATCCGTGTGTGGTTAAATGAGGTACAATGTAATTTTGAAACAATTGGGGTAAATTGAAAATATACCAAAATTGAAGGAGGTATTTTTCCATTTCATTTTTTGTATCGTATATTTGTAGTATTAATTCTACTATGCTAGCCACGAGCCATCACCTATCATATGTGACAGCTATTCAGCTAATGTGGTTACTATATTAGTTTATAATTATTTATTAAATTGCTTCAACTAAAGTGTATGAAAGAAAACAAGTGTATTTTTTTTTTTGTTGGGTACAAGAGGGATGGTTAATTTGAACCTTTAACTTATCCTATCCCGATCTATCCTCACCACTATGGAAGTCCTAGGAACTGAAAATGTCACTTCACTCACCAACATCGAGCACCTATCTTGATCACCCACGAGACATGAAGTCTGATGTGGTACCCACGTCATGCAACTGTTACATATTATGGGTGATGGCTAGATAATTGGTGGGATGGTTATGGTGAATGGCATGACAGAACTGTTTTCCATTACGTGTTTAAATCTACAAAAAAAATATATATATATATATATATATTATGATTTTGATCAAGTTCGGTGTTGTTCGGAACCCCGCATCTGATAATGTCACACCGTGCGATATATCCCAAAGCTAATCAATTTCATATATATATATAAAATAAACATAGGAGAGGAATTTAAGTTCCATAAACTGCCTAGAGTCACCTAACAATTCACGTTTTCACTAATGCAGGTATGGTTGTCTGCCATTCAACTAATTTTGAAAAACAAACACGTCCGCCGAAGAAAAGAAACATGAATTCACGTGGTGAACTTATAGTCGATTGGTAAGGAGTGGTTGTGAGTGCACCTGTCTGAAAGCCCGACTAGGTTTTAGCCCATCATTGCTTCACATTCGTGCGTTGAAAAAAGCATTGATCATGCATGAGTCTCCCCCTACATGTACTACCACCAATTCCATTTCAATTTTCTTCTCCTAATTATTGGAGTACTTCTAGTCTCAAGGTAAGATTTAATCATTTAATCATCTTAATCTTAATTATCTTCTGTTACTGTAGAAATTGTGCAGCTCAAAGGGTCTAACATTTATTTTCATTTCTTTTGTTAATCATGTTTTCCAAACTATAAATGTGTCCTAATAAATATTAATTCCTCGTCAATTGATCTATAAGAACAATGTTGATATGATCTGATCATGACCCAAATTAAACATAAAGGATCGGTTTAACTGAAAACTAAGCCAAAAACGAAGTATCACTCACCATTGGAGTCAACATAATTTGGAGAGTGCTTCATTAACGGGTTTGAAAATATTAGGAACAAAGGATTGTTTTATTTTTTCTTTTTTCCTTCTTGGATTGTGAGGGAGCCTTCCTTGATCACCCAACGGTTAACTTTTTCTTAATCCCAGCCATGATCTCCGAGGGTGATTACATGTTTATGAATGGTTTTTTAGTAAGTTGCTCTTACATTTTTTTACCTAGAGGACGGATATTATTGTTAGAATACTTGTTTGCTTCATGGCAAAAAAAAAAAAAAAAAAAAAAAAAAAAAAAAAAACCCCCTAGTGACATTATTTCTCCGTATTTGATTAACTGGTCACAACTAATTGATCATGTATTACGCTAACGTGACCCACTACTTCTCCAACCTTACAAAGGACTTAATAAGAGCACATGGCATTACCCAACTCCTTGACTGAGAGCCTTAACTGAGCCATTAATTAACGGCACATTTATGGTCAAAACACCTGCATCTAGGTGTTGTGGTGGTTGCTAGATACCCATCCTAAGAAGATTATCCTAGTTTATAACCCTACGAATTTGGCAATTTCCCAGGTTTTGCAGTGGGTGTGGCATTCAAGTGGTGGGATCTAATAGAGAATGTTCCCATCAAAATCGCCTATAATTAGAGGACCTTACTAGACAAGTCCTCCTCTTTGACTTAAACGACACCTTTTTCAGTTGTTAGGGAACCAAATAGGACCTAAATGGGCTAGACCACCCATCATCAGTGGTCCCAAAAACCCACCTAATTGCAGGTAAGATGATGACCTTGGTGTCCAGCTACGAGTGCATGCATATCTCCCTAACTTGTCTCAAACTCTCAACCCCCACTTTTTTTTTTTTTTCCTTAATTAAATTATTATCTAATAATATTTCGATTTTTTCTTTTCCTATTCTATTCTTTTCTTCGTGTCTCCGTTTGACTTTTCATGAACTTTGGGAAGCCAATCACGTGCATGGATTTGACATCGAATGCCAAAAGCAACTTATTTATTTGAAATATACTAATAATATATAAGCATGAAATGAATATTCTATCTGATGCTCCCTTTTCCAACTTTTGACGCAGTAATTCCACGACCTCGAAAGGGTTAAAAATGTCTTTACAAATTTGAGGAAAATGATTGTGTACTACTCACTCTACCACATTTTTCTGCAACCTCCAATGGTAATAAGCGGCTTTGAATCAATTTGGGCTATTTGGGAAACGTGTTACGGAGTACTTCGTATTACGTAGAAATTTTAGATTGAGAAGAATGTACGGTTGACTTCCAATCCTGTTAACATTGCTTTCATGGTAGGCCTTTATTTTGAAATAGGAAAAAAATCAACTCAAAAGATATGATAGTGAGATGTTGACGATTGCATGACTACCAATAAAAATTAGGTTTTGTGAGCTGTAAAATAGGGATGATTTTTTTTTTTTAAAACTTTTTTTCCCCCCTTCAATGAAGTAAGTATTGTATATCAAAAAGGGTTAAAAAAAGTATTATATATCATAATTGTGTTCTTTAACAATGAGCATCGTTGGTTTTAGATGAGATGAATTTTGAGTTTGGAATTAAACTCCCTTACGATGAGTAACGGATGTGGTAATGTTTTGATGTGACATCTCATATCAACTTACATGCATCGATATCGTATTGAGAAAAAACTGTTACGAGCTAACGGCTCTCATAAATATTTTGACGAACCCTTCTTTTATATTTTAAAAAATTTTATACAAACATCAAGACACACACCCTCATCATTGGATAGAATACTGTTCAAGAATTCAACATTTTCTGAATTCAAAGCCAATATTTTTCTTACTTTAATTATTATATTAATCTGTAAAACAAGTGGGGTAACTTTATTCCATCTCTTTTACGTTTTCCTATTGCTTATCATTGAAAGTCTCACACCATGATTGTTACCAACAAAATCTTAATTTAGTGGGAAAGTGGCAATTCCCTTCTTGCATTTACCGACATGAATGCCCACCAATATGAACAGAGACGTAGTATTTTGGCTATGGAAAAAACAGCGGATGCATGCAATGTTGTGTATAAAATAGTGGGTTGGCGTGTACGGCCGTAGGGTAGAAAACTGGAAAAATTCAGACGAAAGCGGGTGTCATCTGGTGAGCACAAAACGCCAAATCCTGCGGTATTTCTGTTCTGTTTGAATATTATTTGTTAGGTGGAAAAAGAAAGAAAGGAAAAGATGAAGTCGGCCTTTGAGGATTTGACGCGAACGATTCGGTGACTATGATTGAACTGTTAGGCTCTAATTATCACTTTATCCGCGTAAGCACTTCCATGTAAACAAAGTCATTCCTATTCGGTATTCATATATTTTTATGCTCCTAGTCCATTCAAAGGTTATTTAATTTTCCAAAGAGATATCAGATTTCGAGTTAAGAGTTATACTATATGCATTAATAAATTAAATTGTACAATCTATCAATGCATGATGTATAACTCTTTTATACACATGTTAATGTGATTTACATCAGTATTTTGTCACTTGAAATTTTTTCTATATGTGGGATGAAAATGGACAACCAATATTAGGAATCCACTCATAAATTACATCAAAGATCTCATATAATATCTTTTATATATGTATATAGGAGATTGAAATGTCTTGAATGTCCTGAAAATGATCACACGACTCCATCCTCATCAGGGCAATACATGCTCACCTAACTCACATCAACACCATGCATTAAATGTTGTACCTTATGCATTGATCTAATGTATCATATTAACCCATTAATGCATGAGATACAATTCCCAATATATAAATTGATATAAATTATATCAGCGTGTACTCGATCACCTGATCGGCATCCTATATACACACACATATATATGTATACATTACTAAAAGGGGAAAGGACCACTCTACGTGGATTTCAACATCTATTTTCTCTTGATTGTAACGGGAAATCTTTAATTTTGTCATATGACAATCTATATCTCATTTGTTTAGTGGGTTTATTCAAAAATTATATTCTAATCCTTGTATTTTGGTCTATCTTTTGGCTTGTTTAGCCTACCTATCTATTTACCTATCAATGTATCTAATGGTTTGTTTATTAATTCTTCCTATCTATAAATCTTTGAAGGGAAGATTAATAGATTATTGAGGAAGCAAGGATCCATCTTTAATGGGAATGGGAAGATTCGGGGAGCAAAGATCATTTTTTTAGGGGAATATTTTGCATATCAATACGTCACTGCGAGATTTAATTTCAGTTCTGGACTTTTGGCTGAAACTAAAAAGAATTATAAAAGAGAACTCAAATCTCACGTGCGATGATGGGATTTGGCATTGTCAACCTCAATAACTTGAGCTTCTGGTTCTCCATTAGAATTCATATTTTTATTATTTAAAAAGAAAGGAAAACCAACCTAAAAATAATAAAAATGGAACCCGTTGGTCCACTCCACCCAAAAAGCACCAAATTTAGAGAATATGACTTGGTCGATCAATTGGTTTAACTAGGGGTCTAGGTGTGTGACTTTGGGCTTGACCAGTCGAGAACTAGATCAATCCGGGCAATTCAGTTTAATTTGGTTCAATTCTGAGCAAGACTTGATTCGGTTCTGGTTCAAAAAATTTCAGAACCCAATAAATCAGTTTAGTTCTTGGTTCTTGGTTTTGGATGACCTTAAGACAACGTGGCTTAGGATCTAAGGTTGAACTTGAGTTTAACCAATTCTTCGTGTTTGGCCATTTTGCTAATAGCAGCTTATTCATTAGAATACAGCCCTTTTTTGAGCTTTTGCTTGCAAGGTTTTTGGATTTTTTGTTCGACTAATTTTCTGCATATGGATAAGGTCATTGTCATCTAGAGAAAGTGGATTGGATAAATAAGGTATACCTAGGAAGTACTTGATTAGTTCTTTGGTTTAGGATAAATAGTCTAACCCATAGCAGGAAAGATAGATGACAGTTGTGGCTAGGCCATAATTGGCAGACTCGACCTCTTGGGCTTGGTCATAATATAACCATTATGGGGGCTCATATCACAACAACCAAAACCCCATGGGCTATCATTTCCTGGACACAAAAAAGATTTGCAATCCCAATTTTGTTGGAGTTGGTTGTTCTAGACTAGGCCTGGCAATTGGGTGGGTTTGGAGGGGTTAAAATGGGTGTAGTCAAAATATCACCCAAACCTAACCCAACCCATTTACATAAAGAGCCCATCTAAGCAAAACCCAAACTCACGCATTTATTGTAAGTTGAAACCTAAACTCACCCATTTTAAGCATGTAATCCCTCCGCTCATCCGCTGGCCTGTTTAAGACTTTGGGTGAAAGACCTATTTAAGAATATCTTCACCAAATGACATCCTTTGATAGATGTACTCAATGTGAGTTTTACTACCAAAATTGTTTCCTCCTTTCACAGTCTCTACGTTTTCTTACAGCTCCAGTGTAAACTCAAGGTTCCCCACCACATCCGCTACAGTCGTCCGTTCTATTCCGCAATCACGCAGTGCAATTCATCATGATTCCCACGAAATTCTTTAAGCACTCGGGGGCGATCTTCCCGTTCAGAGTTGGATCGATGATCTGATCGATTGTCCCATTCTTAATGCAGTGTTGGGCCCAATGGGCAAGACTCACTTGATCATCCTCTAGCTTTCGATACAGAGGTTTCCTAGCACACAGCACTTCCAGCAACACCACCCCAAATGAGTTCACGATGGATTTTTCGGTCAGCTGGTTAAAGTGGGCATGCTCTGGATCCAAATACCCCTATGTACCTTTCACCTTGTGGGTTGGCTTTTTGAAGGTTGAAATAGTTGATGGTGATTCCGGTGGCAGGAGCTTTCAATTTTTCCGGTGAAGATGGAGTAGCTGTGGTTTGCCGGAGAAGAAGGTGGAAGTGGTGGTGCATCGAAACCGCCGAAGCTTGATCTAGATATGTGATGTAGCAGGAGAGTTGTGGTCTTGAAGGAGACGAGCGGCGACAGAAGAGCGATTGCAAAAGAAAACGACTGTGAAGGAGACTTTAAACCCTATCGGGTTTCATTCACACCAAATTTTTTTTATACAAACCCGATTAAGACCCAATTATTAGTTGGGTTATTATAGGCATCCATTTACAACCCAATTAATAAAATCACCCATCTGCACCGATTTAACTTGGATGGGTTTGGGCGGGTTCATGGGTTTGGACATAAATTACCAGCCCTATTTTAGACCCATCCTAAATAAACTGAAATCAAGCCCATTTTTAAAATTTAACCTCTAGTCAACTAGCATAAAGCTTAATTGGGCCGAAAAATTCTTGGTTCATATTTCAAACACGAAGCATTGCAAGAGAAAGAAAAAGAAAGCAAAATATTGGTTTTTCTTTTTTTAAATTACAATAAAGGAAAATATTATTCTTTCAGCCGATTTTCCTAACCTTGTTCCCATATGCACACCAACTTAAAATTATGCTTACCTCTTGTTTATACATAGATCGCATCAGCCACGTCAGATCGATGACAACCTGCCACGTGACCTTCTAGTCCAATGGAAGGTCGCCACATGGCTTGATGCCGCACTTGACACGTGCCCACTACTCTAGTGATGTGGCCTCATTCCTAATAATCTAAGGCATCATATCTCACATACCTCTCAAAAGGTCGCTGATCTCGCCCCACGAGGTCACCGATATTGTTCATTGCCTTTGCCTCGCCTCGCGATGGTACCAAAGTCGACTCCGATATCGCCATCTTAAGTCGCTATCAACCTATGGCATATCTCACCCATCTCCGGATGGTTACCTCCTTTGTCGGAGATGCCCTTCTCCGGAAGGATGCTTAACTCGCCATCTTAAGTCGCTATTAGCCTATAGCATAGCTCTCCAACCATAAGTCGCCAGTGGCCTGTGGCATAGCTCTTGCTTAGTGCTTTCTTCAGCCTAAGTACCCTCGGTGAGTATGTCACAGCTCATCGAGGCTGCCTATCTCCGGATGGATGCCTCCTTTGACGGGTTGCCCGAGCTATCTCGGGGTGGGTCCTCGTGCTCCCTTCGGGTCGGATGCCTGCTGCATCGCGCAACGGGAGCCAAGTTGTCGGCTTGACACAATCCATTTGGAATGCCACAGTGGCACTACACCCTGGCTGCCATGCCTGCCCAGGTTGAGCAGTACCTAGGGAGCTCAATCTTGAGCTTAGTGTTTGGGCAAGGTCGTCAATCCTTGACCCAGGTTCTCATTGGGATGGTTAGAAGATCTTGGTTTGGTGGCTAGAGAGAAGGCTCTCTAAGGTACAAGTCGCTCCCATGGCATTGGGAATCAACGAACTTGCCTTAGTCAGTCTGATGGCAGTTGAGGGAACGCGACCGGTCACGTCACCGCCTGACACGGTATGGTCGCTTGGCCTGATACGGTATGGGCGACTATGCACACGGCACCGCCGCAGCAGGCCTATTCTGAGCCTAGGCCTGCTGCCCCCATTACCTTACCTACCTACCTACCTACCCTACTCATCCTGCTAGGCTACCCTAGACTTCACCACTATAAAAGGTCATCTTTACCCTCACCCTCGGAAGGGAGAAGAATGGACGATAAGACTAAGAAAGACGAGACCTAAGCGAGACCTGGTGAGCCAACACACCAACTCGGTAACCCACCACTAAGGCTTTCTGCCTCAACCTTCTAACATACCAACATTCCAACACTCCACCTTAACCACCATCACTTATCCAACATCACCACCATCATCAATACCATCCAACATACCACCATTACATCCAAAACCCTACAACGAGATCGGATCTCCATCAAGGAAGGAAGGCGGGTCGACCCCACTTCCTTACCTTTCCTCCAAATATATCTCCAAGGTTATATTGGACTAGAACCCTTCGGCTGCAATTACGCCTCGAGGTCGTGGACCTCACTGCCCTCTCATTTCCCTCACACTACTATCAGGCCGCTTCTCTCTCTCCTGCTGACTTGGTCACTCCAACCATCCCCTCACTTTACACAGTTAAGGACGAAGTTCCTCTCTCGAGAACCTCCTACTATCAACAACCTTCCTCCGTGTCGACCCACCAACGATCCCTCTCAAGGGGTCCTATATCGACGACCCCCCTTAGGGTGGCCCACTATGATTCCAACAGCTATCTAGCCACTTCGCATGGCCAACCTCCATGGACTATGACCCATGTGGGCCCCGTTGACTCCACGTCGATACTGCCCCAGGAACAACTCCTTCCCTGCTCCCACTCATATATCGCCCTTTGTCCAAATAAATAAGGATAATCCTAAGAAGTACGGACACGGACATGTGACAAGGTTACGACACAACATGGACACTTCGACACGGTTATTTCTAAAAATTCAAGACACGATATAGCAAGGATACGGCAATAGATAAATAAATAATATATGTATATAAAATTTTATGCAATGTTTTAAAAAATTATTGGAAGTTTGAACATTTTTGTGCCCCACCATAAGAACTGTATGGCTCACCGTATAATATTAGTGCTCTTTAACCCCTTTTCATAAGCTACCTATAGTTGACTTAAATCTTACTTTGGTTAAAAAAACTCATTATAGCTAGCTGTACAGTAGTACAGGAATCCTTTCCCTTTTTTTACACCTTCGGTCAAAAAGCAAAAAAGTTACTCATCTCCTGTTTTCCAAATAGAGAAATAGGGAGAAGTGAGATGAAGAAAAGCAGACGAAGACGGAGAAGCGAGTCAGGCAACGACAATAAGAATGGCAACAGCAGCAAAATAGTCATTTTTTTTTTTTTTTTTTTATCTTTAGTTTGTTTCTTTTCAATTTTTTTGTGGGTTCAGTTTCCCGACGATTGTGGACATCCACCTCCGTCAACGGCGAAAGGCAGTCTGCTCCCTTCTCACGCCGTGTCCTACAAGTGTCGGAGCCATGCCCCATAAGTGTCCTGAAATTATTTTGCTATTTTTATTTTTTTGGACACGTACGGAGCGTGTTCGACACGTATTGGGAGAGTGTTTGTGTCTGACACGTGTCAGACACAGCCACGTCTCCAAAACAGGCGTGTCCGTGCTTCCTAGGGAGAATTGATTGTGTACATGTATTCCAATGTTTATATAATTGTGATAATATTTTCATAAGTCTATATTTGCGTATTATACGTTTATATTAACATGAATATTTGTCTACATATACATATCTACGTATTTGTTTGTTCAACCTTTTAAATTTATATTTGTATAAAATATTTATGACATGTGCTAGAAAATGAATGGAGGGTGGGGAGAAGCACCTTGCCTCCACCCTGGCAAGTAGTGTCCATTAATTAATCATATTGGTCTAACCAAAAGAAGAAAGCCCAACATTTAATGTAGTACTTGCTTTGGTCTTGGTTAATTTTGGGCCCGTCCTCATATACTCGTTATGGGAATGGCTATTGCAACCCCCCATTCCTATAAACCCACCCCCCATCCTTTAGGTTTTTAAGGTTTTATGCAAAATATAAAAAGTTTTTATGAAAACCGGCCATGATGTCCACTAGAAAACATCATTTTGAACAACTTTTAAGAAGAAAGTTTTTCCAAAATCTATCGTTTAAATATATTTTTTAACCATTTATAGCTTTTATTTCATTTTTTGCCAAAAGTTTACCTAAACGATAAATTTTGGAAAAACTTTCTTCTGCAAAGTTGTTCAAAATAATGTTTTCTAGTGGACATTACAACCGGTTTTCATAAAAACTTTTTATATTTTGCATAAAACCTTAAAAACCTAAAGGATGGGAGGGTGGGCTTATAGGAATGGGGGGTTGCAATAGCCGTTCCCACTCGTTATTTGTTGGGGTTGGTTGTTATGGACCCATCCCAAAGGCCCAAATCTTAAACCCCAAACGCGAAAAACCCTCGACGAGTCCCGAACGAGCTCGTCTCAACACCACATTTGCACAGACTACCCAAAATGGTTCAGTGGTGGCGCACCGCCGCCGGCCGGCTGGGGACGGTGGTTTTAAACCCTAGGTGTTCACCATCATCAACTCCAACTGCTGCGTACCACACGATCCAGGCCTATTCCCAGGGAGTCGAGCGGAAGCAGAGTCTCCGCCAGGGACAGGGCCCAAGGCAGAATCCCCGCCGTCGTGTTCACGGAACAATTCCATAAAAAATCCCCTACCGGAGACGGCGGCAGCGATGGCGGTTTTGTGAGATCGGTGTCGAGGAAACACCTCCTGACCACGGAAAAGAAGCAGATTCAGGCCATACTAAACTCCGTACAAATCCCCTTCTTTTTCTCCACCACCTTCCCGCTCCAGATCCGCGCCGGGTCCGGATCCTCCGTCCTTCTCGAATCCGGCACCGTTCTTCCCGTCAAGGCCAGTATTTGCTTGCGCGCGTGTCTATTATATTTGTTTTTGTTTGACTGTGTATTGGTTTGCATTTGATAAGGCTGTGTTTGTCTAAGCTTTGTTAATAATGGGTTGCAGATTCATAGGGATCCAGAGACGGGAAAGATAATGAACCTGGTGTTTGTTTGGGCTGATGAGGGCTCGGAGTTGAAGGTTGATGTGCCTGTTGTCTTCAAAGGTGAAGATGTTTGTCCTGGACTTCAGAAAGGTTGGTACTTTTTGCCATTTTCCTCTGTTCATGTGTGTGTGCGCGACCTTTTTCTCTTTACTTGTTCTTGCAAACCACCCAATTACTGATGTTATAGTAGCCCGGTAATATTTGTACTTGGTAGATAACTATGCTGCATTTCTTCAGAATGATGGAAAATTGGTTTTATTCTCATTTCATTATATCTTTTCAGTGCCATTTTCGACGAAATTGATTTGACTATGTAATTTTTTGAACAATATAGCTTAGTCATCATTCTTAATGATGAACGGCCTTCTATAAACACAAAACCCTTTTTTTTTTTTTTTTTCCTTATTTTGTTAATGAATCTGTAATATGATAGGCAAATAAGCTTTAAAATGATGACATTGCTTCCATTGAGAGGAGGTTTCCTTGGGGCTAAGTAAAACTCATTCTTTACAGTCTTTGAAGTGACAAAAGATAATCTAGTTGATTAGGAGTGAAGTATTTATGTTTTCCATGGGAATTTCTCATATTGATTAGGCAAATATTATAGATGTTTGTGGAGTGTGGACTCCGTTCTTATGTGGGTATCTTGACAATACCTAAATTAGTAAATTTATCAGTCAAAACCTTGTTATTGTGGAGTGTCTTCTTACTCACAGATGCCAAAAATCCTAGGCCTCTCAAAATGAACAAAATTGGGCTTAGGATTGTTTCCATTACAATATGAGACCCAACACATGTTGGGTCTCATATTGTAATGCCGATCTCTCAACACTTCCTTGATTTATTTTATTTTATTATTTTATTTTATGAGATTGTACTCAGAGCATCTGCTATTTTTTGTGTTTTGAAGTGCCGTTGTTTTATGCTGGTCATCAACTCATCTTAGCCAATTAGTGATCTGTTGGCCACTCTAGTGTGCTTGAGTCTTTGGCCTTTTTCACTTGATAGAGTTTCTTGTTCCTCTTTGTGGCACTGTCTCCTTTCAGGTTAGACTATGTAGCTGTTATTGCTCTCTGATGCATATTATTTGCCTCAAGTTTTAATCTTTAGAAAACTTCATCAAAAAAAGTTTTAACCTTTAGAAACTTTGTTTCTTCTGTATAAAAATTGTTTCTTGGGCTATAACTACTTCTGTGATGTGTCCATGTAATCTGCCACACCCGTTATGTAGGTAGTCTTTTTTCCTCCTCCTTTTTCTACTTCTATGAAGTGTACTACAGTGAAGTCTTGGTTATACATTACATCCAATTAGTCTTATTCTTTTTTATAGGAAAGCAGGCTTTGCGAAGCTTGTGTCTCTTGGGATTTTGATGCATCGAAACTACTGGATGATGTGACGAAATCTTTAGATCCTGTGTTTTTAGCTAAGAAGAATGTACAATTCCCCAGAGGTGGACATGACACGCATCCAACACAACACTTCTCTCTTTGCCCTTTTTTCCTTCTTTTTATTCTTCCTTGCCCTTTTTTCCTATCTTCTTTTTGAACAGCTTGACTAGAATTTCCAAAAACAAAACAAAGTGATGTATTTTTTATGATGTAAATTTTATTAATGTCATATCCTTCCCTAGTTGTATCCTAAATTTGGAAGATTTGCTGTGTTAGCACGTCCTTATCTTGTCGTGACTGTGTCACCTGTCCATGTTTGTGATTCTTACATGTTTAGATACACACGTAGTTGGACAGCATAGGGATTTACTCCGTTGATGCTATGAATTTGAATGCTGAGGAATTGTCTATTTTTCTGTTCTTTGTTTTATTTGTTTGGATAACCTTCTGTTCTTCATTTTTATACTTCAGTGATAGGCTGTGATTCTAGTTGATAGGATATTGTTCTGATGGGCTGAATCACAACAGATATATTTAGATTTGCGAACTTGCTTCCTATACCATTTAAGTGGAGGGATGGGTTGTTTACTGGCCTGCTGCAGTCATATTGTGGATATGTGGACAACTTAAGGAAGCTTTTCAGAAATAACAGAGGGACATTTGGACATTACATATAAATAATATCTTCCCATTTTGCTTTTCATTGCAATTTAAGTATGTCTGTTTTGTAACACTAGTAAAAATATATGTAGGATTTATCAGCATGTTCAGCTATGATTCAAGAAATCAGCTTTCTAGTCCCTTTTGGTATTAAAAACACAGAAATAGCAGAGAACACATTTGGTAGTACACTTCCAAAAAAATAAAAGATCGGTTCTTTAAGATGATGTTTTTAGGAAACAGCATAATGTCATTTCCCCTAAAATTTTCAAAATTTATTTACACATGCGCGCACGCATTTTTTTTTAATAAGGTAAGTACGTATATATAAAATGATTCAATCATTCATATAAATACGACCATAATTGATCTTTCATTGGTCAAATAATGCTCTAAATTTCACTTTTCACTGATAACTACTCATCTTTTTAAAAACAGGGGGCCATCTGAACAAGATAAGATCAACTCTTAAATATCTTTGCCCAACCGAACACATTCCTCCAAAAATTGAGGTGGATGTTAGCAATTTAGATATTGAAGACAGAATTTTCATGCGTGATATTGATGTTCATCCGTCGTTGAAGCTTCTAAGCAAGAATGAGAACATGCCAATATGCAAAATCGTGGCAACAAATTGGGGGAGTTCAGAACCTGCAGCAGTATAAACATCTATACCCACTAAGCACCATGTTGGGCTTTTGCATTTTTCGTAAGCATGACTCACCAGGGGAAAGGAGTTCAAGAATAAATTTCTATAGGCTACTACTTGCATGGGTCTTTTGGATGCCCTACTGGAAAGGGAATTTGACGTTGTTGTTTGGAATGTTATCGGACACAGGGCGTGGTTCCTTTGTAGTATTTCAGTTGAATCATTTGATATTAAATTTATGTTTCCATTTGTCCAAACTTGTTTTTTGGTTATTTGATGGAGGCCACAAGCATGCACAAGTGAGATGGTTGTTTACCTTTCTATGTTTTCCTTTGCAATCATAATTAGATCGCCTCTATGTTTTGACAGAATAGATACACCATACAACGATTTGTTTGAAACTGAATGGCTAATATCTTCAATTTCGGTTGATTGTTTGGTGCACCACACTAACTAAATGGGTCCTGATTCCTCCCTGATGTGGCTACATTTATTTTGGTAATGCTCACGGGACATTTTTCAATACTAGTTGGTACACATGTGCCTTGCATGTGTACCACTTTGAATTGTTGCTTTGTGGTCTATAGATTCATAGGCATTTGTTTTAAATATTTAAATATTATCTTCTATTAGAAGACTGAAAGTAGACATATTACTCCTAATGCTATTTGTTCTCTTTGCTCAGCTCTCAGGGAAACTATTATGCGAATGTTTTTGGGGTGTCCTTCGATTAGAACCTTGTTTGTGATCTACCTTTAACTTAATAAAGGAGCTTAACCCTTTAAATATCTTTTGTGCTAACTTGAAAAATATTTGCATCATCACAATCCTAGCATGGCAGCACTTACACCAATCTTGGCATGCCGGAGAAGATAGTGAGGGAGTGAGTTGATGTCATTGGTGGCAAGAGACAAATCTCTTCTGATATGATGGTCCATTGGCCAGTTAAACCCATTTTCACTCTATAAGAACCATGTGAGGTGGTTCCAATGAGTTGGCAAGAGTCAAATTCTTCCTGTGAAGTGGTTTTTTTTTTTTTTTTTTTTTTTTTTTTTTTTTTTGTTTTTTTTTTGGATGAAGTATTATACATCAAAGACAAGGCCCAAATACATAAGGAATATACAATTGCTGCCAAAAGAGAGGTCAAAGATTTCTTGATAAAAAAAAGACTTAAGCTCAATGATTGAAGTTTTCTTTTCTTCAAAGGTCAAAGATGTCTTTTTCTCCAAAGTTACCAAAAGAGTGTATGTGGGTCATATCCCATGCCAACTTAACCCTTTTATTCCATGTCTTGATCCCCAACCGAAAAAAAGGTTACGAGGATGAAAAACCATTATTACCTAATGAGTACCAAAAAGGATAAGGATGAACATCCAAAGACTCCACGCCTCGTGACAGTGGATGAAAAAAATGATCACAATGTTTTCCCTGCTTCTTTGCATAAAATGTATCTATTTACCAAAATTCATCTTCTATCAATTAAATGGTTCAAGTATGCGTAGATTGAGGATCACCTAAATGTTTTTTGTAGGGTGGATGAATTTTTTTTGCTAGCTTGATTACATTTAGGGTTGTCTAACCATGCAGCCAAACACTGCTCGACAGATGGCATAAAAATAAATAAAAAACTCTAAAAGCGGTGTTACTAACACCGCTTGTAATCTAAAGAAAGCGTTTTTAATCATAGCGCTTTTAGTTGATGAAAACGCTTTTAGTAATAGCGTTTTCCGTTGCATTGAAAGCATGAGCAGATGCGCCAATGGGTAAGAAGAGGAAAAATGCGGGGTTCACACACAGGTCCACCAGGCCAACAGGGGTCACAACGACATCAAGGGCAGAGGAGAACATCTCTCATCTCACCATTCTGTGTTTCCCGGCGTATCACGCTTCCGCAAGTCCACTGCTATCTCACCGAATTTTGGTGGTGGTGTATTTTTCCTAACACCTCGTTACATTTCGTCCAGCAGAGTTTAGGGTTTAATTCCATCCCTTTCATTCTTTCAAGATCAGGTAAAGTTCCTTTTCTGCTTCGTAAATCATAATGGTTAGCCCTTTTCATTGTAAAACGCTACTCCATTTTGAGTTGGGGTTTTTAATAATGTTTCGACAACCCATAAAAGAACTGTATTTTCTTCAACTACACTCTTTGACAGTCTCTTACCTACTATAAAACTCATGTGGGTTATCGGGAAAGAAAGGTGGGGCTGGTCTCGGGAACTTTCCAAGCTTTTCCGAAGTGCCCATTGAATATGATATGTTCTGAGGATAAGACAATGGCAGCAATGGATTACTCTGTTAACAAAACGGTGTTTGGTTGTTCAAATTTTGTCATTGAAAGGGTTGATCAAGAAAGGATTTAGCTTCACTACAAAGTTGGGGATGCCTGCGAAGTTGTTTTTGAAAGAAGTTTGTGAGTTGTTACAAGGAGGAAGCTCCTTGGCTGCTGAAGCTGTATCGAGAAAAATTGGATCTTTCAAGATTACAAAATGTCCAGAGAAAGAATGGGTTGAAGCAATTGTAGAATGCCCACCTTCTGAATTCATATTGATCTGCATTAACCCCCCATGTGGGGTGTTTGCTTTCTCCATTGCAGTCTTTCTGGTCTTGAATTTGCTTTGTTTCAAGGATGACAGTGCCTGCTATTTCACCTTGGGTGGTAGTTATGACCATTTTTTACGTCTATCTTTTCTTCTTCTTTTTGTTTTTTTCTTTTTTTTTTTCGACGATTAGCGTGTCTAGATAGTTTAGAAATTAATTCTTGAAGTGTTCTCCAAAAAAATCAAAACCAAATTAATAAAATAGAGGGGCTCTCCCTCTACGTCTCTATCTTTCATCCTGTGGATTGAAGTCTGGATTATATTAGCTTATTTCATACAAGTGGTATGGTTTTCTTCATCTTCGGTGGCCAAAAGGTAATGGAGAATCACTTCACATATATTGGATCTTTCAGGATATACCACCTTACTGCCTTTTTTTTTTTTTCTTTTTTTGGCGGCATGCCATTAGGAGAATAGAAGATTGATTTCGAAGTACAATTTAAAATATTCCTGAAATTTATTGAATTCAATTCCACTGACAGCTACAAACGTTGTTGAATGTACAAGGCAAACTGGAGAATCAAAAGGGTTTGAACTGTTTCTAAGTGGACACGTGGCAGAAGTTAACACATAAATTGACTCTGTCAAGGGTTGAGTCACTTGAGCTTGAGTGGCTGAACCGCTGAATCGTTGTGGAAGAAACACGTGGCAACAAGAAACTATGAGGAATGAGGGCCGAAACGTAACGCTGTTTACCGGATTTACATTTCCAAAGTGACATGTACCCACATGAGGGTTACGCGAAATTTCATTTTGATTCTCTCTCATTTTGGAAATTTCATTTCATTTTATTTTGATTATCTCTAATTTCGGTATAAAAAATTTTTTTATTTTATTTCTATTTAATAGGATTAATTCATAAGCAAACCTCTTTCACTATTTCATTTATTCAGATGTTAATTTTTAAAGAGTATGTATATATTCTCAATTTCAATTTAATTTTCATTGCAATTTGTTGTATAAAGGCAGCTCAGACTTAGAACTAAATGGAAATAATTCCTATACTGTTAAGGAAATGATGGATTAAGGCAGTTTGAGCTCATGACTTCAAGTCACTAATCCAAAGGTGCTAAGGTCATGTTTGTTTAGTTGGAATAGAGTGAATAGAATGGAATCCGATTCCATTCTTAAAATAATTTGAAATTGAATGAAATTGAAATAAATATCATTATAATTCACTACTACTATTTGATTTCATTATCATTTAATTATCTCATCCAAATACATTGTTTGAAATGAATTAAAATGTAATTCCATTCCATTCCAACCAAACAAACACAGACTAAAGGTTGAAAATCTCAGCCTCATTTCGGCCCGGCCACGCCCACAAGCCACGTACAAGTGCAACATTGGAAATTCGTTATAACACAATCAAATTAAATTATAGATCATTCAAGGAATTTGACACCATATTTGTGTATGTATGTATGTATGTATGTATGTATTATTATTATAATCTATAGATTCTATACTATTATATAAAGATTTTTTATTTTTATTTTTATTTTTCAATTTTTTTGTGGTTGGATTGTACCTAAATTTACTAAAAAATCTCTTATAACTTCTTAAGACTAACACATAATTTGTTAATTTTAACAACTTGAAAACAATTAATCAATTATTTATCCCAACAAATTTCTCCCTCTCGAATCTTCCTCACTCTCTCTCGCCCACGTCCCTCTCTATTTAACTCTCTCTATCTCATGTTGTCTCACAAAAAAAATAATAATAACTCCCTCTTTCCGAATTCGGATTTGCTGTAGTTGGAGTGGTTTTATTGCATTATATAGTAATCGTTGGATGTACTCTACGTGACAAGTGGGAAGGACCAACGGTTGGGCTTCAAAACGCGCCAAACCAAGTCATTGAAACCAACCCACCATACTCTCTCTCCCTTTCCTCTCTGCATCTGTTCTCCTCCTGTCGGTGAAACCCATCCATATTCTTCTCTTCCATTCTCTCTCTTATCTCTACATCTCCTCACTCTCCCTCCCACAAGCTTGCGTCAATCTCTCCCATGGCTGCTGATGTCAATTTCAACCATGGCAGATATAAGGAAACCTGCATTGCGTTCACCTTCGATAGATGCAATCCCTAATGACGTTTCTATTTTTCTCACCAGACAGTGTATTCATTTGGAACCCAACCTCCATCTCGATCTTGGTTGAAATCCTTGTGAAGTGTGGGTTGAGTCCAGCCATGAGTGTCAAATTTCATTCAGGTTGGGGCTTCTTATTTGTAGTATGGTAAATGATTGAATTTTTTGCGGCTTTTTTTAAATAAAAATAAAAAAATTTAGGAAAAGTGGGTGAGGGATTGAATTTTAGTGTTAGATTATGGACAGGCTTTGGCTGGTGTTCTTGTTCCACTTGGAGTGATTATAGCCATTCGCCACCATCCAAGATTTTCATTTTTATTTTTTGGAAAAGGTTGCATCCAGTGGTCAATGGGCATCGTCTTCTTCTTCTTGCCTTTTTTTTTTGTTTTTTGTTTTTTTATATTTTGAAAAATGCTATTTGATTATTATTAATTTTGGGTGGAAAAAAAAAAGCTATCTGATGATGACTAAGCTCCATACTGATCATGAAATTTGAGGTGGCATTTGAAAGGGAATAAGGTAAGGGGTGGGAAAGTAGACTGAGGGTAATGGGTAGTGATGAGCTCTCCGGCAAGGCAGCTAAAGGCAGGTCAGCCATACCTTCAAAACGCACCAAAGCCAGCTGAAGGAGGTTGGTCATACCTTTGATGATGAGACGATGGAGGCGTGAGTGAGGGAGCCTGGAGCCATAAAAACTACCGGTGAGTGGGTGTGAGAAACAACCTGGTTTGGTGCGTTTTGAAGCTCAACCGTTTAGTCCTTCCCACTTGCCACGTGGAGCACATCCAAGGATTATTGCATGGTGCAATAAAACCACTCTAACTGTAGCAAATCCGAAACCCCCTCTCTCCACCCATGTTTCTCTAAAAAACAAAATTTAAAAAAATAAAACTATTTTTCTCAAAATTCTTTACCTTTCCAAATATTGAAAATCATCAACTAATGGAGACGAATATGACAATACCAAAAATTAATGAACGATTTTAACAGTGAGATTGAATTTAACTTGACTTGTTATGTTCTTAGTTTTGTTGTTGTTGTTGTAGTTCTTCTTCTTCTTCTTCATTTTTTTTTTTTTTTCATATTACTATAATTATTGTATTACGCAAGCATTACGTGCACTGATTGCTAATTATTATTAATTTTTTATTAATATTTGAGGCGTACGTACCAAAGCAAACTGATCCCATCTCATAGGGTCTTCAGTAGCTAGTGTCAAAGTTGAGCTTTCAAATACATTATCTAAAATTAAGAATGATCTTAGTAGCAAGTCCCTATCCGTAGACCTACGAAATAAAAAATAAGAAAGCACAAAATCTATAGGTAGGCCGGTTTGAAACTAGTTAAGACTTAAAACAAAATCTTTAAATAAAGCCTTTTTCAAATATGTAATAACTAGCAGAGACCCGCGCGGTGTATGGGAATTAATTACAAACTCTAGATATCTTATTAGCCAAAAGAAAAAAAAATATGCAATTTATATCCTTAGTGACAATACAAAAATAGGATTATCTTAATTGACATAAACTCTAGTTTCCAAATGGAAAAAAATGAAAAATAAAAATAAAATCATCCAAACTAACACAAATTTAACAAAAAATTTACCAGTTTGTTGCTCAATATTAGCCGGTTACAAGGAAGGATCCCTATTAATTGTCTAGATCATCATTACAAAATGGTCAAAATAACCCATAAAAGAAGTATAATAAGAATGATCACTCCATAGACTACAGTGCCATAGGTTTATGGGTGTAGGTGTTGAGAGAGAGAGCTTTTGTGAGTGTGGGTGTTTGGTTTAATCTACACGGACATGGGTTTGTAGGTGCGTGTGCTTGGGTGAGAAAGAGTTTGTGGGTGTGGATGTGGGTGTGGTTGTAGTTGTTTGGATGAGGAGAGATAACTTCAACCTTCAAGTAAGGAACTTTTGAATTTTGAAATTTGAAATATGTAAGAAGAATAGAGGCATGAAGCTGAAGCTTTGCAAGAAAAGATAATTTTAAATTTCCAAATGAAGGGTATGTGGGATGAAACGAAGAGAGGGTTTCAAATTTTAAAATTTAAAGACAGAGAAAAAAATTACTACAAAAAGAGGGGGAAAGACATTAGTGGGCCTAGAAGAAAGGAGAGAAGTGAGTTTTGGAGAGAGAGTTTTTTAGATTGCCACAGGGGTGGCATGTTAGTAGAACTCCTAAATATAGTATAAAATAGATATATTTATACTGAGTATTATATAAAGAGCATTAGGTTGACTGTGGCATGTCTCTTTACTTTTCTCTCCCTTATTTTCTTTTTCCATTAATTATTCTCTTTTTTCAAATTAACATGGCATGTTCACATCAGTTCAAAAATTTAAGATTTTTCGAATTTAAATCATCAAACATAATCCATTAGGTGCATCTCTCATTGCGACTCAAATTCTTATAGTTATTTAAGTTTTCTCTAAATTTGCTCCGAACATTACTAAAATATAGATACAAAACCTTCTTCTCTATAAGGCCTTGAAGATTTCTTGAAAAGGCAGATAATATATTCCACATCACCTCAATAACGATTTGTTGTATTCTCCGTTTTGACGTCCGATCGTACTTCGGAGGATTAGTCCTGTACGAAACCTAGGAACACCTTCAGAAATCAAAAAAAAATAAACTATTTGTTGTATCGTTTTCTTACAAAGGGACGGAGGAAATGATATAGGCTTTGTTAAAACTTAAAAGGCATTCTTATCAGAAAAAAGGAAAAATGAAAAATTAAAGGCATATCATTCAGTGCCACACGTCGCTTAACCAGGGGTGAGGGGTGAGTGGTGTAGTCCTCTCCGCTGCGGTGGACCGTTGACGTTGCACGAGATCTTGCCAGGTGGACTGAATCTTCAAAACACAATAATTTTTTGCAGTTTGACGGTTTTAGATTAAACTCGGTGTGTACGCTATAAGTAATGACGACCTTCCTCCTTTTATTTCCAAAGTGCAAGACAGCAAAGATAATCTAGATTTCCATTACTATACATAAATATGCAGTAGATTACACGCATAGTCCTATCAGTGGACTAAGTCTACTCTCTCTCTCTCTCTCTCCCCTTTTAATCACAGTGTCCGTACAAAATGGTGCCAAGTGTCATTCATCTCCTAGTGTTTTTGTTTCATCTTTCGTAAATGGCATGACAGCTAGTTTTATTTTCTTACCAACTTTTTATATTGACTCTTTACACCAATTTGTGGGATGAAAAGATTGGATGTGATTTCAGGGATTATTCGAGAAATCTCAAAATCTCTTCATGTCCCCCAAAAATAATAAAAAAAAAATATATATATATATATATATATATATATATATTTATTTTTTAAATTGGGTAGATATGGTTGAGCCACTTACCTCAATTTATCCCAAGGGCATCACAACTTCAGTCCCAACTAAGTTATCATATATATATATATATATATTACGGATTAATTTACCATAATTTAACACATGATGGCAACACAAATTATAAAAAAGAGTGTAACGTAAAACAAAACATTTGGGTTTCATTATCAAATGCATGGATATGTGGAATGGTTACTACATTGAGTGGGATTAGTCTTGACCCAAATCTTAATGGGTGATACTCACTTTTAGAGGAAAAATAGTTATTATAGCTTGTTTCGAGATTTTTTAGTAAGAAGTTTATTTGAATTCGGTTTCAAAATAAACAGGTGAAGCTTAAACTTATGTTCGAGTTTAGTAATTTATTGAGCAAAATTTGATAAATTTATAAATATTTTAAATAATAAAAAATACTTGAAGTTAGTTCAATAGAAAATTTTGCTCAAATAATCTTTTTAAATTTATCATGCATGCTTAAAACTTATTTTTGGGTTGGTTAATTAATTTATCAAGCAATTTAGCTTGAATTGTTTTTAATCATAAATGCAATAACCAAGTGAATTGTAAAAAGAAAAATACTGTATCCACCAACTTCTTACGCAAATTTTTCGTACTAATTCACATGATAGATGATGTGAATTGCACTTGGGTTTAATAATAACCTGAAAACTACAATGTCAACTTAACTATATTAGTGCTAGTTCATATGATTACATCTCACAATTGCTGACCAATTTTTTTAAAAAACTTTTAAAATATTTGAAGAAACTAACACTGCTCAAATTATAGTTAAGTTCAATGTAATCTTTATGAGCATACTAAAATTATCATTAACACGTCAACAAATAGAAGGGCGGATGAATAAATGGATAAATTAAGCATTTAATTAATCTAAGTAATAACCCTATTTTGTAATTAATCAGTATTTAGCAAATTAATTAACAAAAACCATCTCTCTCTCCAGCATATGGCTTGACTTCGTTACGAGGGGAGTATTTTGACCTCAAGATGGCGACACCGCTCCCGTTTAGGGTGGAAATATGTTGCAATAAACCGCGTAACAGGGAGAAGACGACGACGACGAATTTCATATCGTCCATTTCCATTTCCATCTCCATGTTCGCAGGAGAAGATTCACTGCCAGGGTTAGGGTTTCAGCCATGAATCATCGCTTTGCGCTTGGGTTTGTCGTCACCATCACCGTCCGCTGACCAGGCTTACCATGATTTCTCACCCTCAGCGATGCGTTGGTGGACTCACACCTTCTTCTCCTCCTCCTCCCTTTCTCCTTCGTCGTCTTCGTGCCGATCGCCCAGATCTCAACAGCGGCAGCAGCAGCAGCAGCAGCGACGTCTCACGAGAGTGAGGAAGCTCCGGCATCTCCGTGGCCGCGACATTGCTGGAGTCACGAGATTGTCCAGCTCGCCTGAATCTATTGCCTATTCGCGATCGCCCAGCATCGGTAACTCGCCTTCGCCGCCCTCGTCGGCTGGGCCACAGCCACTGCCTCTCCCGGAATTGTCATCGCTTCTTCGCCGTGACGGGGTCTCGAATTCGAATTCCAGCGACTGTCCTCTGCCTTCGCCGAAGAAGGCTCCGAGCAGAGGCGCGGAGGATAGAGATAGAGTGGATGCGTTGATCGGAGATGGGACGCGTGAGGGAGCTATGTCAAGCAATGCAATTAGGAGGTAACTTTTTTGACATTGATTCGAATTCGGGTGCAAAGTCTAAATCGTTCAATCTACCGTGAGAAGTCAAATATCCTTGAACTTCACAAACAAACCCCCACACCCCACACCCCCCCACCCCCCCCCCCCCCCCCCCCCCAACACACACACACAAAATTCATGGAATCAAGAATACCGGATTCATTTTGGGTGCGTTTGGATGATAACGTATTCATTCACATTAGCTTACATTTGCTGGTGGCATATGAATATATGATATTCTTTTGATGGTTATATCACTTATATGTATCTGTGTGCGAATATGTGTGTGTATAGATATATTGTGGACATGATTCGGGGAAACTTTAGGTGGAGTAGGACAGAATTTAGAAAGACAGTTTACTTTATCTGTTTTTTCTTGTCAAAATTGTAAGCAGTGATCATGGTATTGTGTAATCAATTGCCTTTTTCCTGCTTTATTCTGGGTCTATTTTAAATTGAAGAATAGCACCTCAGCTATTGTTATTATTTTTTTTTAATGGTTTGTGAAAAATTTTAAAGGGTTTTTTAGGACTGAAGAATAATGTTTATGGTGCGTGTGAATTCCTTGAATGATATTTTAAAGTTTAAACCCTCTGGGTTTATACAAGAAACCAGACAAGACTTTTTGTGTACAGTATGTATGAACAACTTATTTTATGTTAATGAGTTGGACTGGTTTTTTTTTTTCTTTGTGGGAGATTTGAATGCGTATTTTTTAGATTGTACCAATAGTTTTTGGTTCTTGTGAGAGGACTAGTTGATTTGGTTATATATTATTGTCACCTGTAGATCTATAATTTTTATTGTGTGACAGTTTCTGAAATTTTTTTAAATATTGTTGACTTGCAAATGTTGATATCCTTCTTCAAGGGTGAAGAGATTTAAGGTTGAGACAGATACCCACAAAACTATTGAAGATGTTAGAAACAATAAGATAGCTTGAACTATCTGTGATATTGATTTTCACTTTTCCAATTTTGTGTCATCTGAGTGAAACAATGTGCTTGGTCCTTATTTCCGGTTGAGGTCAATGAGGTGGTTGTATATCATATCATAGAAGTAAATGTAATTTTTATTTTTCCATGTAGAATTTATGGATCTTTTGATGTTTTTCTTTTGTGTAATTGAAACTTAGTTGCTAGCATGTAAATGTTCTGTATATGATATCATAAAAGTGGAAAAAAAATTATAATGTAATTTTAGATCTTTTTCTTTTGCTATTCAGTAAAAACAGCTGTTCTAATCCACCAGATACTCAGTACATTGCAGTTTTTGTTACTAGCTGATCTTTTTAAATCTTTATTATAATGTCATATATCAGGAGCTTATATTTTTGTTTTCTTGTAGGTTAGCTGATAGTTTTAATAGTTGATTTTATATATTCAATGGGCCATTAAGATGAATCTACATAAACATTTTTATGTTTGAAATTTGCCATTAATTTCCGTACGCCAATGACTTATACTTACAGCATTGTGTTGACTATATGTTCTGCTTCCCATGTTGTCCTATTGCAGCAGGATTGCTTACCAAGATGCCCGAAAGAGTATGGATCATTTTAACACACGGTCAACTAGGAAGGTGCCTCGAGATCTAAATGGTGTGGGTAACATGCATGACAACTTCTGGCTCAATGTTCCTGTTAGGAGTGCTCCAACTAGTCCTTATTCAAGTCCTGCACTGAGTCCACAAAGAACGAGAACACGGGAATTGTTTTTATCTCATTCCATGGCTCCTCCTCAAGGAGTTCAAGTTTGGTCTGCACCTGAGATGCCAACCTTAAAAGTGCATGTAGGGTTCCCTTCCCAAGCATCCCCTGAGCGAAGTATGTTTAGTTCTGATAGTTCTCCACTTCATAGTCCAGTAAAAAGTCCCCAGCGTAACCCCAGAAGTCCAAGTCGACCTGCATCGCCATTGCATAAAAAATTATCCCTTGAAACCTCAAGATCTAGACCTGAAAGTAATTGCCAAGTCAATGTTCATCCCTTACCTCTTCCTCCTGGAGCTACCATGCCTTCACAGTCAGCTCCCATTCCCCAAGTTGCAACTAAAGTGGAATTTTTGCCAATGACTAGTCAATGGCAAAAAGGAAAGCTTATTGGACGTGGTACATTTGGAAGTGTTTATGTCGCCACCAACCGGTTTGTGAATTTTCTTTGTTGCTTCTTCTAGTAGTTTCTGCTGCAATAGACACTCATCTGGTTATTTATTTTTGTTTGGGGTTGAAACAGAGAAACTGGAGCATTGTGTGCAATGAAAGAAGTCGAATTATTACCTGATGACCGAAAGTCTGCAGAGAGCATAAAGCAATTAGAGCAGGTTATTTTCTAGTGCTTTTGCATTCTTGAAATCAACTATACATCTATGTGTTTTTAAACTCTAGCATGTTGATCATCTGTCCTGCTCTTTCTGGAGGAATCTTTTAGTAAGGGATTAACAGTCACTGTGAATACTCACAATCATTGAATAACAAGCATCTGGTCATCACATATGTTAAATTGTACTAACTACACTTCTAGCTGATATTATTTTTGGTCCTGTTTATGTGAGAGTATCAAGTCAGCATTCACCACTAAGATGGTGGAAGTCTATGCTCTTGCTATGAGTTGAATAGAAAAGGAAACATGATCTTCTAGGTTTTGGTTTTATTTTGTTTTGTTTTGGTTTTATTTTTTGTTCTATTGTTTTATTTTACTTATTTATTATTATTATTTTTTTGGGTGGAGGGCAGGGTGAGGGAGTGTGTTGGTTAACTTTCACTACTTCTTGCCATTGTCCTGATGGAATCTTTTTTTTTTTTTTTTTTTAAAATAATAAATTAATTCTCTCTTAGGTTATACTGATAAGACTTCCAACTTTCTGAGCACATATTTGGCTTGGGGCTGACACCTGAATATTCATTTTTGTAGATGAAGGAGGTTATTGTGTGGGATTGATTTTGTAGATAAATGAGGATACTCTTTTTTGCTTCACATAAGGGGGGGACCCTAATATCCTAAGACCACTCATTAAGTCACTAGGGAATACCAGCCAAATTAGTCCGTCTGCCATATTTGAGGTTGGCTTCTTATTTAGTTGTTAAAAGATGGGAATACCACTTGCTGAACAGCCATATTGGAGGTTGGCTTCTTATTTAGTTGTTAAAAGATGGCAATACCACTTGCTGAACAAGTTTATGTGGTATAGTATTTTCTCTTTGAAGATACTGCATTAATTATCTATTGTAGATAAGCATGTCTTTTTGGCTCTTGGCTATACTTAGTCCTGGTGATATGCTGAGGCTCCTGCTGTCTAAACTATGTATCTGCCCTTGGTCAGCTGCTATGTATTCTATGCTGTGCTAGTCTTGCAATTGTTTTGCGTTATGTTCTCGCTTATATGTGTTGCTGATTTCACTAAGTTTTCTTAAATTTGTGTGAACGAGAACTCAATTCAGATTCTAATTAGAAGAAATATTTTTGATTCATGTATGAATTTTTGGTGACCTAAAAGTTTTTAGTATCACAATACTCAGTCAAATCACTGATTAGACCACAATAGGGATAATTGGTAAGATTACATCTTATCTACCAGGCTGCTCAATTATCCAAACCTATCCTAGTTGATTGAATGCATAGGAGAACTTTATATAGTTTGATTTTGGGCCTACAAATTTTTGACATGGTTTGTTCTGCTGTATGTTATTCATGTCTTCTTTTTGCTTTTTGTTTCTTTTACCCTTTACTTACTTTTTCACATTGCTTCAGGAAATTAAAGTACTGAGCCAGCTAAAGCATCCAAACATTGTGCAGTATTATGGTAGTGAAATAGTGAGTAATTTCTTGGCATGTTTTGTTGCCTACGCTCCATGCTTTTTTTTGGATTTTTTTCAAAAACACAACTTCTAACGATTTTATTTTGTGTAAATGCAGGTTGGGGACCGGTTTTACATATACCTGGAGTTTGTTCATCCTGGTTCAATTAATAAGTATATCCATGAACATTGTGGAGCTATTACAGAATCTGTTGTTCGCAATTTTACTCGCCATATTCTGTCTGGGTTGGCTTACTTGCATGGCAAAAAGACAATACACAGGTAACTATGGCATGTGATGAAAGTAATCTCAGCATACACTTAGAATAGCAACTTAGAGGAAAACATTGAATCATGTTAAATCTATTTCATAATAACTGCAGGACAATTTAGTGTTGGAAAAAAGCTTATGGATTTTTTCCTATGTCTGTTTGGAGATTCAGTATCTTTTTTCTGGTGCAATTTATTGGATTATTAATACTGGCATTCCATTTTTGGTGTTTATATTTTGTAGGGACATCAAAGGGGCTAATTTGCTTGTCGATGCATCTGGGGTCGTTAAGCTGGCCGACTTTGGGATGGCCAAACATGTGAGTTCTGAACTTTCTATGTATGATACGTCTAATACACATGCACATCCATGCATGTGAATGCAACACAACTTTGGTGTCTACAATATGCCTTTGTATACATGGGCAGGATTGGGGACACAGTATTCTAGTATAATAGATACCCATTAGTAATAGTTGTTGTCGTCTTAACTCTTGACATCTTGTATAGACAAAGTATTCTTCCTTGCCTGTTAGTATTTCCCATGGAAATCAAGTGGATGTTACGGTTAATGCATAGCATTTGAAGCTTCAAATCCATAAAGCTGAAATGGGTCCATTCGGGGAAATTGGGGCTATCATTACAAATATTGGTATAAGATCTGTCATTTCATAATGGGCAAGTTCAGTTTCCAAGAGAAGTCCAAACATGCTCTAAATGGAGAAAGGAAAACTAAAATATTTACATTGTTAGAGGAAAACAAAAGATCTTCAGTTAGATTTGATATTTCTCATTTAGGGCTTTAAAATTTGGGATTTATTTCTTACTCAGCTTACTGGACAAGCAGCCGATCTTTCTTTAAAGGGAAGTCCTTACTGGATGGCTCCAGAGGTACCTTCTTGCTGGCTTGCTGCTACATCATTTTTTTATTATTATTTTGGATAGCCCCTATCTCCCCTTTGCTGATAGCATTGTCTTCCCCACAGCTCATGCAAGCTGTGATGCAGAAAGATACCAGTTCTGATCTTGCTCTTGCTGTTGATATTTGGAGTTTGGGTTGTACTATTATTGAGATGCTGAATGGGAAACCTCCTTGGAGTGAGTATGAAGGGGTAAGCACCTAATGTCACCTTCTTCATTTTCTTTTTTATTTGTGTTTTCTTTACTGTTTTTTCTTTTGCGCCAAACAAGAGGAGAAGCTTTAACCTATCTCTTTACTCCACTCCATGGGCTGGCCGTCGACACCCCAATTGGTGTCATTAGTGCCCTTAAAAGTTTTGAATTCCCAACCTTTCTTCACAGAAGCTTGGTGTCTACCCATTACCATCCAACCGATAGATCATTGATCACCTAATGTGCTTTATTCATCATGACCTGAACCTAAAAGAATGTTGAGGATTTAATGTTTTGGCATGTTTGTGTCGTGCCATGTCATAACCATGTCTGTGTCCATGTGTGTGCCCATGCTTCTTGTGTTACTAGATAATGTGAACCAATCACCCATGAAAATCAAAATCAAGGTATAACTCAATTTTAGACAAACTGCTAGTGGACTCGAATTGAATCAATGAGGGTTAAATTTGTCTTGAGTTGATTTTGATAGTTCTTAAGTAGCCTAGTCTACTGCAGGTTTCCCAAATAGGCCCTCAAACTCTTCTCTTTACATGTATTTCTTTTTAGAGTTTTTGTCTTTTACGTGCTCTAGGATTCAAAAAATACCGCCTCATGACCTGAAGATATGACAAAAAATTTATTTGAGTTTGTTGTTTATCTCTTTGTTGCAGTTGCAATGTTGGAGTAGTTTGATAGTAGTTATCTTCATCATATCTGTATTTGAAATATTCTTCAGAATGCTTTCAATTGGCATCATTGTTCTACACTTCTACCTTCGTCTAGATTATTCTTCTACAATTGATTGTAGAAGTGTAGAACAATGATGAGAAGCCATTTTCATCTTTTTAAAGAAGTGTAGTACTATTATCAACCGAGTTGCAATACTTTTTGTGCTTCAAGCACAACAGTAAATGAGTTTTTCAAAATACCATTTTCACGATCTACTTCTATTGAATATCTAATGTAGCTTAATGTAAGTTTATGTGGATCATGGAAAATAATTGGAGAAGAGGCGGGTGGGGGTTTGGTTGATAGCCTTTGCATGTAGGCTCAATGTTGCAGCAGAGAGAAGCACATGCGGAATGTGTCTGCATGATCTGCATGATAAAGTAGTGAAGTGTGGTTATGTTGCAGCACATTTTTCCTTTTCTGCTTTTCGTTTCATGTCATATAATTTAGTACATAATTAGGCCACCATCTTTTAGCTTCTGCATTAAATTTTTTCTTCCATGTGTGTGTTTTGTGCATTGAATCTGGATTCCGCATTGTTGAATGATAATTGTGGTTGGAGTTGGACTCAAAATTAACTGTCTATGCTACATTTTTCTCTTCCCTTCACGTTAAGTTGGTTAACTGTTCTTCTGTTAATGCAGGCTGCAGCTATGTTTAAGGTTATGAGAGAATCCCCACCAATACCTGAATCATTGTCATCTGAAGGGAAGGATTTCTTACATTGTTGCTTTAAGAGGAACCCTGCAGAGAGGCCATCAGCTAGCTTGTTACTAGAACATTGTTGGTTCTTGAAAAGCTCACAGCATTTGGATGTCCCATCTTTCACCCAGGCTTTTCATGGGATGAAATTGACGGTATTTTATAAATACTACGCCTCTTGTTTTGCTGAATTGTAGTGGTTTATACTATAGCACATGTTTTTTTTCCAACAGGATAAAGCAAATAGTCCAAGAGAGCGGTCTAATTATAATCATGATCAGTTGCAAATATATCCAAGTGCACAAAGCACAAAAGGAAAAGTGGCCTCTGACAGGTAACAGTTACTTTCTGCATTACCTTCACCCCCCCCCCCCCCTTCTCTTTTTTTTGGTTGAGTCTTTTCGCCACTTTCCCTCCTTGCATTTCCGGACCACACTGCAATTGCATTCACAAATTGGTAACTTTTGACTATTGCATGACTGCCGATTTCAGCTTCATGCATTCTTCTTTTTCTCCAGTGAGACTAGCCGACAATCTCATCCCGAAACTTCCGACTTAAAGGTGGTCTCCCATCATTCTCCTCGTTCTACACTCGATGCCCTCCCTAGTTTATCTCCTCCACGCTCAGGTCAGAGCACACGTCATCCGTGTCCTCCTGCAAATGTTTACAGCAATATCAACCGTGGTGCTAAAAAGAGCCATTTATTCCAATAACTTATGGAAAGGAAGTACTTTTTTGACATGGGTTTTGCTGATGAGTTGGCCAGTTCAAGAATTGTGTTATAGAATTTCAATGATGCTTTTATTAGGTGAGTTGTGGCCAGAGTGTTGCGGGAGTAGGTCCTCATCCATGAAGTTATGAAGCTTCTTTCTCCTGGAATGGGGTTTAGAAGGAGGTTTTTGTATATTATTCACTGATTTAGAGCTATGGCATTGATGCAAAGTTCTTCAACCATACTTCACCAAGGTAATATTCTCACCTCCATATAAAATCGATGGAGTCAAACTGTATGTGTGTAGATGTTAGAAGGTTCAAGTTATCCAGCTTTCATGCCCTCTTTCCTTATTACAAGGAACTTGATTTGGCGGTTTGATACTAGTAATTTCAGTTGTTAAATTACAATTTATTTAGTCGTGGTTTACTTTGTAAATCTCTTGTCTGATTGGTCTATCTTGGCTGATACACTTTGAATAATTATTTTTCCTTTCATGTAAGTAATGTGCCAAAGTTTGATATGACCATGTTGGACTTGGGGATTTTTGCGATTTACACTAAGGGTGAACTGATGGGCAGGAAATATACCCATTTGTCATCTTCTTTTTTCCCTTAGAAAATAAAATATTTTTCTACTTCAATCAGAAGGTTGGTTGCCCATTTACTGGACAAAAAACCGTTGTTCAAGTTTATCTTAAAATAATAATAATAAATAAATAAATTAACTAACTTATGGCTAAGTTTATTTTTTTTTAATTTATTTTATTATTATTATTTTAAGAAAAAGGATTAAAGAAACATTATTAGTGAAGTTTAGAATAGCTATGAAGAGTAGACCTGATTCATTTTTTTGTATTTTTTTTCTTTAATTTTTGTATTTTTACTAATTTCAATCGTGGCATTATTGTCAGCATGGCCCGCGGTAGCAGGGCATAGCATCTGTGGTTCAAGTTGTGACCAATCGCAATGTATCACTTCATTGTGGAATGAGTCAACAATAATTTTAATATAATTGTTTTGAAGTACTCAATTGCAATTTTTTCTTCTTATTTTTTTCCTTTTAGGCTCTATTTGGTTTGGGGGTTTTATCAAGGAAAATAAAATAAAATATGAAGAACTGTACTTTTTCTTATTTGGTTGTAATGGAAAATTGGTAGAAGGATAATTGAAATAATTTTAACTTGGTATGATTTCATCTTTTCCTTTTATTTTCTTTTCTCCATAAGTTTTTTTTCATGGTAAAATACATGAACCAAATAGACGGTTAATCTTCGATGAAAAACTTAATATACAATCACTCGATAAATAATAGTAAGAGGGATTGGAAGCCAAGATCAAGAGATTAATTATTCAACTGCCCCTTCCTGACCTTTGTTTTTCCTTTTTTTTCTTTTGTGGGGAGGGGGAGGATTTGGAATGACCTTGGTGGGATCAAACAAGAGAAAAATCTTAGAGCATCTTCCATGGTTTGCTATTAAAGCTATCATTGTCGAAATATAGCAGTTTTAAAAAGCCCAATCTTCAATAGGTTGCTATAATCAAGTATAGCCATATGATGCCATAACATTATGCCAGCTCACAACTTAATGGGTTCCACGTTGCTCTTCTTCAAATCTTATGTCAAATTTAATGATTGTACTAAATTTTAGCAATTGCACAGTGGTGCACTCTTATCATATTGGACTATCGGAGCAATCGTGGCATTATAGCATGTAAAATTAAAACTTTGACAAGAATAAATTTAGCAAAACCATTGAAGATGCTCTTACTCAGAAGCCAACAGCCCATTAGCCTCATAAAGTCCAGTCAAAAAGGAGTAAAGGTGGTAATCCTCACTTTCTTTCATAGTGAAGCACCACACAATACACATGTTACACCTGGAAGAATAGATACTGTGTGGTTACCACTCTATGATATCACGTGCCAAATTGGGTATGCATAACATCTACCACCATTGAAATCTCATTTACAGACTAAAGATTCTTAAGATTATCTTCCGGGGTCTTCCTTCTTCCTTTTTTTTTTTTTTCTTCCTATTATAGTATAGATATAAATATTTTTGAAATTAAAAAAATCTGACCTTTATCTTCCGGAGTTTAAGCTCTAATTACTAGTGGAAATCCAAATCACCTATGGCAAAATTTACCTAATATGGTTGATTTCCAAGTTGTCATGCTTGCCTTGCACTCTTCACTAATGGAAAATCTTTAACACGACAACTCAAGACTTCTAATTTTTTATTTTTTATTTTTTATTTTTGCTTCAACAGAATTTTCAACCCTACATAATTCCCAGGCCAGGTTTTTCAGTTTTGGCCAACTAAGGGTATCCAAATTCAAAAGATTCGGTTCGACTTATCCCCTAAAAACTCGGGTAAGATTCCCCACGTACTCCATTCCAAGACCAGACAGATACGCATGTTTAAAGGACTCATGTAGATGGGCTTTTGCAAGCACTCTTGGTTCTGGACTTTATCTTTGGGATTTTTGTTTTGGGCAAAAAAAAACACCCTTTCATGACTAGTTTTAACTTTTAAGGAATAGAAAGTCCACAAACCATTCGTCTAGTCTTGGGATTGTTAAAGGTTAAGTTCAAGTCCTTTTATTATCGTCAAATGTGTGTCAATGTTTTTTACAAACTTAAACCCGAATTAAACGTTCATTTAACAAGTGAGAAAATTATCGTTACACGACAACTACAACTACACCAGAAGAATGGAAGACTAACTCTCCCCCTATCACGACGTCATTTCTTATGGGAAGGACCATTTGGGTCAAATCAAACTCCATCACATGAATCTTTTTACTTTTTAGCACAATTTTCTCTTGACAGGATCTTTTTAGCATAATTAAACAAATTAAAAATCGAAAAAGAATAAATATTTAAAAATGGAAAGTTGGAGAAAAGCTTTTGGCTTGGTATGGTAACCCCCCTCCCCCAGAAAAACAGAAGCGCTTTTGGTCGCGTATCTTTATGAGTGTGAGGAATGTGCCATCACGTGACTACACACGCCATTATCCTTTTCTCCATTCACCTTCAGTGTCCCCTTTCATCTAGAGAAAGAGAGAGAAACAGAGAGAGACATGGAGATGGAACCACCCCCACCCCAAGCTATAGAGACTTCCGACAAAAGCTACCCACCCCAAGATGAACAGGACAAGGCCGTCGATGAATGGTAATTTCTCCCCTTCAAAATCTTCTCTCATAAGTCTTTTCTGATTTTTATGACCTTTTCTCGTTACCTTTTTTTTTTTTCCTTCTCCCTTCTGTTAAATCCCATTTTTTTTTTCTTTTAATACAGACATATATAAAAATATATACATATAGATTTTGGTTTTTGGGTTGTGGGTGCAGTTGTTCTTGCTGCTACGACTGTTCGGAGAGCTGCTTCGATTACCTGTGCTGTTACAATCTCTGTTAGTCAATCACAAACTCATTATGTGAAGTCTTGAAGCAGTGTCATCGGTTTAGAAGCAATTGACTGTATGGACTAATTATGAGATTTTAATATATGAAAAAAAAAAAAAAAAAAACCCTTTTTCTTCTCTTCTGTCTGGCAATTGTTTAGCATCGAGGCATAGTTTTTTTTTTTTTTTTTTGGGGTGGGGGTAAGTTTGTTTTCCAATTTATGAAACAACATCCTGTCTGTTTCAGTCCCCATCCGATCTTGGTATTTGATTCAATTTCGAGCCTTTAAAATGACTTGGATTTTAGTGGGGTGAAATAATTTTGACCCATGTGACTCCACGATTTCCTCTACAATAGGTTATTAGTGCAAACAGAATGGTGGAATTAGAGGGTTGACATTCATATTTCAAGCCAAGGGCCTTGTGCCTTAATGCGATTTCTCCCCTTTTTTGGAGAGGTTCTGGGGTTGGGTCTGACGCCTGTGATAAGCTTCAAATTGAGCAATTGAATAGCATTGTGTTCCTACATTTCTACAAATTGCTTTTGACTTGCTTGACTTGAGGGTGGACTGACTTTAAGCTCAGTTCTTAGGGTCTCGAGGCTTGTCGTGAGAAGACATAGCATGATAACACAGTGGTCACTTGTTAAATAAATGATCTTGATTTCAATTTTATTGAGAAACATTGATACCTATTTGTTAATATTGGGAAGGTAAGAATCGATTTTATCCATTGTTTTAGGAAAATAGAGATGGGCATTATCTTTGAAAAAGATTGTTCAGTCAATTGCGTTTGAACCATGGTGGGTTGAGTCGGACTCATCAAACATATAATACAGTGGAAGAATTTAGTCTTCTCAGGAATACCCAATTCCCTGTTCCTCTGTATCAGTATTCATTAGTGTATCAGCACAATGGGGGGCCCAGAAAATTAATGCCTACCGAGATAGGACTTCGCTTTCTTCAGTCTTTCTAAGACCTTGGAAATTGGAAGATAGGGATTGGCAACAACCTTGATTAACACTGAGATTTGAGTCAGAAAAACTTGGTGGGTTTGTCTCTAAATTTAGGCTACTGGCATAACTGGGCAGAGCCAACCTGAAGCTCAACCTGGAAAAACCATATGAGGCATGAAACGAAATCATCCCAATGTTTGCGATCCCAAACTGTGTTGGGAAAGGCTTGGCTTAGCTTCGTAATGAGCTCACCGACGAGCATACTCTAGATGCATACAGCAGGGAAAAAAGAAAAAAAAAACAATGGCAGGCACATAGAATTGTGGCAGCCACACCTAATAAGTATAATGGCTATTAGAATTCATTCAGGTACCTATCGGAAGTCGTTCTTTAAAAATTTCTCGCAAAATGCAACAAAACATAAGCCAACAACTCTGTAGTGAAACCTGGATTGATCGTACAGTAATTACTGCAGTAAATTTGCGGCATGTAGACTGAACTGTATGGTGCGTACGAAGACAAAAATAATTTGTAATATCACTTCATAAACCACAAACAAAGCATAATTGAATTACCTTAGCATCCATGGGCTATGATATGAGCTTTTAAAAATGTTTAGACATCAAGAAACAGCACAAGAAAAAATGAAGAAAAATTACAATGTAAGATTGATTAAAGGTTCTAAAACAGAGCTTCATCAATAGCCCAATATATTCAATCCTGCATTTGAGAGGAAACGAGAGAAGGAAAAATTAGCAGAGGTACTTGATCAATAGGAAAAAAAAGATGCAGAGTATAGATAACAATGAAAATGCATATATGATGAAATTTTGTGCATATGAGAGAGAGAGAGGGGGGGGGGGGGGGGTGTAAATGTACCTCATCATCATTATCGTCGGCCTTCTTCAGCTTTGTGCTGCCTCCCTCTCTACTAAATGGCAATTTCATCGGTCCAAAAATGGTGTCAACATCAATATTCCCCTTCATGGAATACCCAGTTCCTTTTCCTCTGATTACATCCCACAATGCAGAACCAAAATCCTTAGGCCTAAATGAGATAGGAATCTCAATAACCCCTTGTCCTTTCTTCTCAATCTTCGCCAACTTAGCAAGCTTGGCACTTCCTATGCTCACATCCGCTAGCCATACCTCATAATCCAACGCATTCAATCCCAAATCAAATTCATTCTTGTTGTCAAATTTCAAGCACAAAGTTGCACTTGTTTCCTCAAAAGAGAAATCATTGAACTTTATTTTAACCAAATCTACATCTGGTTTATAAGGAATAGGCATTTCTCCTTGTTTCTCAATTGGCAATGTGATTTTCCCAATCACTGGTACATTGGTGATAAGCTCAACTCGGACCTTGTAAGGGATCACAGTCCCCGGTTCGATGTCATCGTACGTTTCTTTGATGTCGTCGTAGGTTATGGTGAGGGGTATTTTAATTGTTTCTGAGCCATGGGCATGGATGGTGCCAGCATCAGGGATAAGTCCATGAACAAGTTTTCGGTCATTGCTTTCAATTAGGTACTTTATGTCAACTAGAGGAATTGGGATTGGGTTAGGATTTTTTACCAGCACGTCGGCGACAAGTTCAGCGGTTTTCAAATCGATCGAAGCAATTTGGATCGTCGTAACATCGGCGGTGGGTTTCCCGAATCCAACAGCTTCTTCGATTTTTTCCCCAATGTCATGAATAAAATCCTTAACCTTTTCTAAAAATCCCCCACCTTGTTCACCTCTCTCCTTTGTTTCTGGCTTACAAGGAGATGCCATCACTTAAAAAGAAGGATTGTAAAATTCACGTCAGGTAATTAATAGATAAATCTGATAGTGAAATTCACATCAGTCAACCGATGAATAAATCCGATAAAATTAACGCTACACTTTAACAGCACAACAAAAAGAAAATTACTATAAGTGGAAAGTCATATCAAAATTAGTGCACTAGCAAGGAAATGTATGGCTTAGCGCATTTCCAGTTAGGTATAGAGTGGGACCCGCTCTTAACGAACTTTTCAACTGCTTCCAGTGCTTGACCCATGGCCTTGTTTTGCGGTCTCTAATCATATGGTGCCACATCACGCTGAAAAGGGCATGTATGTCATTTCACCACTAAAGTGACGCATGTGAATTACTAGAATATCCCTAATCTTATGAGATTCGTACATTTGCAATCACCATATGATTCATGCTGAAAAGGGCATGTATGTCATTTCCTTTCCTGCGGTCTAATCTGTTCTGAACTAATAGAAGGGGATTTGATCCGAGGAGGAAACTCTTAAGAGCATTTGATTCATTCATTAGTACATTTGCCCTTTCAAAACCCTAAACCCTTGATTAATTTCCTACTTGTGGTATCCGATGGATGTCAAATTTATTCTAGTTCTTGGCATTACCTACTGCATTACCTACTACATTATTATGCTAATTCCATTTATAGACTTCTAGTGAGTTTTGGACTCGTTGATGATACATGTCTCTTTTAATTTTCAGATTTTATTTTCTACTCATGAATAATTTAGGATGAAATGACATTAGTTTTGCGCCGTTTCCAATGGTCATAGAGGAGAAGCACCGCACTTTAACATCAAGTGTTTGGGATGAAATTTGGTTCACATCTTCATTTTAGTACACCTCATTTTTGTGATGAGGAAAATGAATTTGGTAGACCATGGCTTAAAATTGGACCTATGTGCATTGGTTCCCCTATATACATCCCATTTCTCCTTATTCACTATGTCTTTCGTTCTCTAGGTTATCCCACTTCCATTATTTAGATTTTCTTTATATGTAGCCCAGCCACCAGGAAGACCGAAAAAAAAAAAAAAAAAAAAAAAAAAAGAAGCTCTCTTTATGAGACAAATAGATGAATATGCCCTCTTCCTTTACCATATGATCCAAATTTATCAAAGCATCCAAGTACACCCTTTTTCTCAACAATGTGCATTTATAGATCGTTAACAATTAAGATGAGTAAAGTACCCTTGTAATGAAACATTTTGGTTTTTTAATTTCATTTTTATTTTTTAAATGGCAAGAGGATGAGCAAATAGAATCCCAGTCCGAATACTGCCAAGAATAAGTAGAAAATGTCTAATCTGTCTATCTTCCTTTTTGTTGGATATCTACTCTCCACTCTTGCTCTACCTATTCTTCATCCTACACTTGTTTTTTTTTTCTTCTATTCTATAATTGAAGATAATAGTCATGCTAGTGCTTTGATTATTCGGATCATTAGCAAGTGGCTATGAGCTATGTCCCTTTTGATTTTCAATTTCTCTTTTTGACTTTCATTCTTGTGGGGGCAGAGATGAACTTCTGTTGGATACATTAATGATTATCCAATTTGTTTCATTTCCCATGCTTTTTGGTGAATCAAGTCCTCTGGTTTCCCCACTTAGCTACCCACGCTCACTTCCCACTCACTATATTGCTTGTTCGAGCTCTATCTCTATCTCTACTTGCATGGCAAAGTGACATCATGCAAGTCTTCGATGGATGCTTCTCACCAGTCCCCATTACATTGTATATACATGCACCTCTGTTCCACTAACTAGATTTAGTATATTTAGTAGGAACCTTTCGGTAAATAAAAATGTTTTTGACGAAAAAAAAATCCACTCCCAGACTCCCACACGACGACTTATCTCAAAAGGTGATGGGATCTAGGCCAAGAGGAGAGTGGCAACATCTCTAAGAAGTGCATTTTTTCTTCACATGTGAAGATTTAAGTCAAGTACTTGAGACTACTACGCAATAGAGTATAGCTCTTTTGAAGAGGGGTACCTCATCCTGCCACTCAGAGCAATTTTTATTGCATGTCCAATGTGGTGGTGGCAGACTGGTTTCATCCCCCATTAGCAATAATATGGAATTGTACCAAACTCTATCGAAAGGGACACCTATAGTGGCTCTGCCACTCTTCAGAAAACTAAATCAAAATCAGCACGTGCTTTGTCTCTTGGGTTTATTTTGTCTATAAATTGCTTCACTCACCACTGCTTGTCACACAACACTAGTGAGAACTTAAATTAGTTGATTGATCTGGTTTGCAATCAAGATATGAAGCATAACCCAAATAAATTTCCCATCGTTCCCCTGTTTTGCATCTTCTTGTTGGGTCCTTTCGTATTGTGTCAACTTGATTATAAATTCTATGACACCACCTGTCCCAACCTTACAAAAATCGTTCGATATGTTGTTTGTTCCGCCATAGCAAATGATACTAGGATGGCAGCCTCTCTCTCTCGCCTACATTTCCATGAATGTATCGTAAATGTAATCAAATTGTGTTTTTTTCTTTTTTTTTCCTCGTATTTTTAATGCCTATAGCTTTGATATATGTTTGGATTTGGAACTTCACGAATGTGGAAACTGACTGCCACAAATTTTTTGGTACATAGGGATGTGATGGGTCTCTGTTACTCGATGATACCAGCACATTTAAAGGGGAGAAAAATGCAGGGGGTAATCGAAACTCAATTAGAGGTTACGAGGTCATTGACACAATAAAGGCTAATTTGGAGAAAGCTTGCCCATCCACAGTTTCTTGCACTGATATAGTAGCTCTGGCAGTGAGAGAGGCTGTTTATCTTGTAAGAGACTCCTCCAATATGTTGGATTTATTGAGTAATACATATCATTTAGCAACTGTAATCACTGTATGCCATAATTGATATGTCACTCATGTGGTAATATTACTGTTTCATTTTTGTGTTAGGCTGGAGGGCCTTATTGGCCACTATCCTTGGGTCGTCGAGATGGAGTAACAGCAAGTGACAAAGCAGCGATCGAGCAGATCCCATCACCTTTTGAGTCCTTGGAAAAAATCATTGCAAAATTTACTTCAAAGGGTCTCGACATTAAGGATGTGGTTGTGCTCTCAGGTTTGGTTCCTAGACCATATTCAGTTGTATTGAACTTTCTGCCTGAAGGCGGAGGACAAATAAACTTCAAAGAATATATGTTTAATAAATGTCATCATATATCTGCCATGTGACCCATGTCGTATCTTATATTTTGACCATTTGTTGTGTTGGCATGTCAGTGTTGTGTCGTGCGTCCATGTTTGTGCTTCTTAGCACTGAAGGCATGCTCTGACAAAGTTCACAATACCCAACAAAAGTTTACCATGAATATTTGATTATGAAGGGTGTGATTAGAAGCAAATTTTTTTCGGAAGCTTGGCTTGTAATGAATGCTAGAATGATAATAATGACCTATTGTAATTTTACATGATTCATACAGGTGCACATACTATTGGCTTTGCTCAGTGCTTCACCTTTAAGCAAAGGCTATTCGACTTTGATGGCTCTGGTAATCCTGATCCAACGCTCGATGCATCCCTCCTGCAAAATTTGCAGACTATGTGCCCAAATCAAGACAATTCTGACACCAACTTGGCTCCTTTGGATCCTGTTACCACAACCAAGTTTGACAACATCTATTATAAGAACCTGGTCAACAATTCAGGGCTTCTTCAATCTGATCAAGCTCTTATGGGTGACAACAGAACTGCTGCAATGGTCATGAACTATAGCAAGTACCCTTTTCTGTTCTCTAAGGATTTTGGAGAATCAATGGTGAAGTTGAGCAACCTAGGTGTACTCACAGGACAAGATGGGGAGATAAGGAAGAACTGCAGGATGGTGAACTAGAAATATATGTGTTTAATAATAGCTTGTCTTAATTAGAAAGTACTGAAAAAGGATTTAAGAGTGTGGAGTGCAAGCTTGTGGCTAACTGCAAGTGACATAAATCTTGTGCATGTGTGTAGGATGGTGTCGAAGATGAAATATGGGAGCTTCTCAAAGGTTTAGTCCCATATTTAGCCCCTGTATGTGCAAAAGAAATAAATAGTTACCAGAATACACTAGTGTGAGAAACTGATAATGCTTCAAGTGATCTATAGTTTCTCCTATTGTCAGATTGTTATGATACAGCCTCTATGTATATCGCTTTAAACTTATCGATATCTAACTCACAATAAAGGTTACAAAATTCCAACACCATGGACTAATCCTCACTATTCTGAGTACCCTTTCCAACATAATTTTATCTTTTCAAATTCTTCTACTGTGCGTTTGGATGAGAAATTTGCAAGAGAGATTTGGGTTGAGATGAGATTTCAATGCCAAATTATGGTGGCAACAATAGCAGCGAATGAGGTTGAAATCCCATCTTAGCCCCAAATCCTTCTTGCAAATCCCTTATTCAAACGCACCACTAGTTCCTCGACATCTGAAAAACTTTGTAATATGATCTCAACATGCCTATTGACAAATGAACTTTATTGTTTTACAAGAGCAAACACATTCACACACGACTAGTTAAAACGAGAATAGTCCATCTATTAAATCTAAAAGTAACAAAACTAACAATAAGAGCATTCCATTTATGCTTCAAATCAACAAGAATTACCTTCAGACGCTGTGAAAAATCCTTGAAAGCCTGCACAAGCTGAGGCCAAAGGCGTTCGCGCTTGGAAGTCTCCATCCCCTCCTACAGAGTCCTACTTTCCCATAGCCTCTGCCCACATAATCTGGGAATGGAAACTATTCTCCAAGCTTAGCTAAATATGGAAATTAAAAAAAAAAAAAAAAAAAACCCTCCAATATAGAAAAGCATATATAAAGAAGAAGATGAGGGAGGAAAACATGAGAAAAAAACCATGAAATTAAACCCCAACAACCAAAAAAAAATGAAAAAACAGAGAATTGACGAACTCACATCTGATACACCAGCAGGCTTCACCCTGAATTGGGATCAGTCACACTGAGCAACAATTCAACAAATGCTGCGAAACCAACAAACACATCTTGTAAAACCTCAAGAACCCTAATGCTCTATTTGGTCAGCAAGAAAATGTAGCAGAAAAGAAAATAACAAAAACGTCCATGCAATTGAACCTAATTCAGTGAAAAAATTAAAGTAACAATCAAAACCTCAAATTCCAATAGAGAATATAGTACATGTGTGTGTATGAGAGAGAGAGAGGTTAGGGGCTTTGGATTGAAGCTCACTAGAATGTCACGATCGGCAAGAGAGAGGGGATGAGGAGCGACGGGAGCCATTTCAGGAGTCAACTGAGTATTGGGAAAAGAGGGAGGAGTGGACTGAACGAAAGGAGTGGACTGAGGAGTGGCGAACGGGGTCTGAAAGCCCGAACCACTAGAACTCGCTTGCTGAAACGATGGAGTCTGCTGTTGTTGAAGGAAGAGGAAGGAACCGAATCCGGTGGCGAACGACGGAGAGCCGAAGGTCGGTAGTGGAGCTGGGGTTCTGAAGCAAAAGCCGCCATTTTTCTTTACAGCCTCAGTGACGGGTTGACGGGAAACAAAATGCCGCAAGGAAAAAAAGGCCAAAAAAAAATGAAAAACTAAAAGCGGTGTTACTAACGCCGCTTTCATTTCATTTTTTATTATTATAATTTTTGATGTTGTGTGTAGGGCTGCAAACGAGCCGAGCCGAGCCGAGCCGAGCTTTGGAGTGTTCAAGTTTGGCTCAGTTAAAAGCTTGTTTATTTATAAACGAGCCGAGCTTTAAACGAGCTTAATTTATTGTGTTCAAGCTCGGCTCATTAAGATTTAGAAAAGCTCAGGCTCAGCTCGGCTCGGCTCGTTTAACTAAACAAGCCGAGCTCGAGCTCGAGCTCATGTTCAAGATTCATTTGATCTCGCGAATGTGAGTTTTAAACATTAAGATAAAAGTTCACAAACCTCAAAAATCTTCCTTGGATAAGTACAAGATATAACTACTAAGAAAGTATTATCTCTTTCATGTTAATTGGTCCACTTAGCTAAGAGAAACCAAAAATAAATTAGGGTATTTATACAAGCCCCTTAATGAGCCTACTAATAAGCTATTTTACGAACCTTTTAACAAGCCTATGTACGAGCCTATTCACGAGCCCTTAACAAGTTTGTTCACAAACATAAACGAGCCAAGCTATGGTCTGCTCAAGCTTGGCTCGTTTAATAAACGAGCCTCGTATTCAAGCTCAAGCTTGGCTCATTTATTAATCGAACGAACTCGAACGAGCCTTTACCGAGCTTGTTCACGAGTTATTCACGAACGGCTCAGTTCATTTGCAGCCCTAGTTGTGTGTTATTTTTAAACAAAAAGCATTGTTACTAACAACAATATAATTGGAAGATTTTTTTTAAAAAATATTGTGTGGGATATTTGCCTCCAAGGAATGAGATTTTGACACGTGGAAATCTTCAGTAGCTCACCCAAGAGACTCCTCGGTTGCAATACTATAGTCGTCGGGACGACATAACCTCGGTCAAGTTTGTCCTTGGGCCTTGATACCCTTGGGCATGAATGTCTTCAGGCCAATGATACCCTTAGTCGAATATTCCCTTGGGCAGCACTAACATATGCCCTTCACGTGTCTTGAAAGCGATCACTTGCCATATTCGATAAAGAAGTCCGATCATGCTCAGGGCATGCTCCCAGTAACTAAGTCAGGAGCAGCAGTTGTCAAAGATTAGGCTTGTAGCCCCAGAATATCCGCGATCTGGTCTGAAAGCCCCTCTTTAACCATGGTTAACTCGAAACCCCAAATTAACCACAATTAGGTTAGCATATAGGCCAATCTGAAACCTAGTCTCTTCCTATAAAAGGAATATTATTCACACTAAAGAAGGTAAACCTCACAACGGCACAAAACCCAAGAGATTCTCCCATTTTCATTACTCTCTTTCTATCTCTCGACGCTGAGGTTAACTTAAGCGTCGGAAGGTTTTAGGCCGGACAACCCCGGCCTCCCTTGATGGTTCTCTCTGTTTTTAGGTTACTGTCCATTGGAGAATCGAACAATACTGTTCATCGAGCTACCTAGCACTACTATTCATTGGAGCTACCAAATGTTACTGTACATCCGGGAGTTATTTCAACTTCTATAACCCTCTCTCTAACCACCGTTATGCGGTGTTCCGGATCGTTGAACCACCTTCCTTGAAGCGCTCCGCCGACTGTCTGGATTTTTCCCTATGCAAGTATTGTATGTTATTTTTTTAAAAAAATCCACGTTAGAGTTAATTAACCAACAAATTTGTATGGGAGTGTGTGTGTGTATATATATATATCTTTTATTCTCTCTTAGTAAATATCATCATTAAGGCCGAGCAATACTATCGAAGATAGACCTGATATTTGATAAATTTGATATTTGGCATGCATCATGAGCATGAGTGGAAAAGAATATCGAATCCACTAATGAACCTTATGAAATATGATTCCTATGAAAATATATTGATAGGTATAAAAAAAAAAAGTCTTATATTATGCGTAAATTGATCCCCCTTGATAAAATAGTTCATTTTTTTTCCTTTTAGTTTATTTATTTGGTATCAAACAATAGTAGGCATCATTCGAATCGAAAGGCCCACTACAATCTCACTAGTGTTATAGGAGATTTGAAGGGCTTAATTAGTAGCACATCCCAATATTGGCCATATCTTATGATCCGCTACAATCTCACTAGTGTCTCCTATTAATACATACTAGGTTGAAACGTGTGCAAATATATGAGATAAAATATTTAATAAAAATATTATCTTTTTATATAGTAGAAAGTAAATAATAAAATAACAAATTTATAAATTTGTTAGAGAAAATCTTGATAAAAAAAAATAGATAGATTGCGTAGATGACGAAAGTCAATAAAGAAAATGTAATTTAATATAGTTTTTTTTATAGTTTAAATTATAAATCTTTTATGTCTTTTTACAAAATTGTAAGATGACTATTGATAATATTAGGGTAAATTGAATAAAACCCCCTGAAGTATAGGGGTCAATAGATAACCCCTCTTATGTTTTAATTTTGTCAATGTACCTCCTAGTACAATTGGAAGACAAAACCAATCGTTAATGGCCACTGAATTGGCTATGATGCTTGCGAGCTTTCCAACGATTTTGGGTAATATGGGTTCGTTAATAGTATCATGTGCGTAACCACGTGATTAATTTTTGTCAAATTTCATCAATAGCAAATAACGATGGAGCACATTGACAAAATTAAAACATAAAAGAAGTTATCTACTGACCCCCTATACTTCTAGAGGTGTCTTCAATTTACCCCTAAACAAAAAGTCCTTAAATAGACAAACCATCCAATGTACAAAAAGTCCACATGGTCCAAGTCATCTCAAAAGTCCTTAGTTATGGATTGCGCCACAACTTTAAAGAGTGTACCTTGATATTGATGTTTCAAGCCAAAGGTTTTATATTCGATTTTTCATCTCTTTTGGGATTACTTGTGAATTAAGTTTATCTTGATCGCTAACTAATATGGGTGGACAATAACATTACTTGTGTTTAAGAAATTAGTTAGGCTGTAAATACCTTCTTAGCCAAAACATAATACAATAATAATCATGGTAATCATAACAAGATACTCCTCCACATGTGCAAAAGCTGCCAAGTTGCAATTGCCTCCTTGAAAGTGCAAAAGGTTCAATTATTTGCAATTGCCCATTTCTTACTTTTTGATGAGAAAAGGACTCAATCTCTTTCTTTTCTAATTTTTTTTTACGAATATTTTTTTCTGTAACTGATAATGACCTCTCTTTTATTTGTTTTACTATTTATTTGTTTTTAGGTAGGATGCTGATAATGACCTTTCAGCTCAATTACATCAAACGCTCTTCAATCTTAAATAACTTAATCAGCGAATGGTAAAGGAAGGAATAAGTCTTTCATGTAATTATGACACGGTCACGTACTGTTATAGACTAATGGGAATAGAGCAAAATAAAATTATGAAGTCAAAAAATGTTCTAACAATTTTATTTTATTTCATTTTTATTGGATTGTAACATCACATCAATTATATCACAATTACATAAGTATTTTTTATCCGAAAGGAGTGGAGCGGAACAAATGTCTCAAAAATACATTATTATCATTATTATTTTTTTAAAAGCCTATATTATAACGTTCTTATCCTGTTTTTTTTTTTGGGCTGAGATATAACATTCTTATCCTAATCTCTTAGTTATACTACAATTTACCACTCCGCCAATTGAGAATTTTGCACACTTGCACCATTGATATTTAGAATTTTGTTTTTAAATATGTAAATTCATTATTACAACTTTGGGTAGAATATTATTCGATTAACAAGTTCAATAATACTCTAAATAACTAAATTATTTACAAATCAACACAATAATAATACTTTAAATAATTAAATTATTTACAAATCGGTACAATAAAAATTAATTTGAGCTCCCTCCAAAGGCAATCCACCAAACTTGTGACATTATTTACAAATCTTAGGCCTGATTAAGAGCCAAGAACCAAAACAACTTTTCAAATTTTTATTTTTATTTGTAGTTAATACAAAACAATTTTTCAAAGCACCACAAATAAAACCAATAATAATCATGATAATCATAATAACAACCCCTTTATTCTATTAATTTGGGTTTGATACCTCTTAGAATTATTTTAAGAATTCATTTTTAAATGCACCAGACCGATACAAGAGAATAACCCTTAAAATAGTATGGAAAAGAATTTAATTGAGAGGCGCCCAAACGGATCTAGACACCCAACCAATAAAATAAAAACAAAAAAAAAAAAAAAACTCAACTTCCAGAAAACTCCACATAGGTCGAGAAACGGGAGAATTCAGTACAACTGCATGATCACAAACGACAAGAAACTCCGAGCCAATCCCTATGTGACATATAAGCTTTGTGTAGGCTGCCAGCTGGCGACAAATTGAATGTCCATTCAGGGTGTCTTCCTCGGCCCCTTCCTAGTCTCGCACTCACACCCATCTTTTCTTTTCCCATTGGCTCAGAACCGTCAGTCGTCAACGCCCAGGCTTTTCAGCAATGTCCTCTCTCTCTTCCCCCATCCTCTCTCTCTCTAGAACCGTTCCTTTGAAATCAGCGTTTTCGACGTCCCTGAAACAATCAGACGCCGTTCCAATGTTGGAGAATGCGTACTCCTTAGTAACACTCGATCACAGCTTTGGAATAGCAACAAATCGCACACTGTGCACCGCGTATCTTAGCACCAGTCGTTGCTTTATGGCACAGACTGTGTGAGTTCAAAATAAAAAGCGGGATTAGGGTTTTTTTTCCTTTTTTCTCTTTCTTTTGATTGATTGCAGAGAGAGAGAGAGAGAGAGAGAGAGATGGTGAACTCAAGGTGTTACTTGGACATAAGCATAGGAGGAGAGCTTGAAGGGAGGATAGTGGTGGAGCTCTACAAAGATGTCGTCCCCAAAACCGCCGAGAATTTCAGGGCTCTCTGCACCGGCGAGAAGGGCATTGGCCCTAACACTGGCGTTCCACTCCATTACAAGGTTCTCTTCTCTCTCTCTCTCTCTACGTGTATATATGTTTGTGCATATCTTCTTCCGTTTGATGTTAAAAAAGGAGGAGTGTTTATGATATTAGGGGGAATCAGATGCATTCGTTATTGTTTCGTTGGTGATTTTTTATTGGTCAATGTGCTCGTTGGTTAGCAATTTGGAAGTACTTTTCTTGCTTTTGGGAGCAAAAATGAAAAGCGAGAAAAGTACTTGGAAAATGTTTAATGAAACTATGCCTAGGTGTGATTATTTAATTTTTGCTCCCAAAAGCAGGATAAGTACTTGGAAAGTGTTAATTAAACTATGCCTAAGTTTAATTATTTTTCCATTTTTAGCTTTGATGCAATTATAGTTTTGAACCGTTGGCTGTTTGGAAGAGCATGGAAGATTTGGTTATAGTGTTGTACGTATTTCGTATGCTATTTTAGGGAAATATTTGTTTGCCAGAACGGAATGGACATATAAGTGATCGATTACAAGAGCACGCTAAAATAAAAGCTGATTTCATTTTGATATGGACTCCTAAGTGGTATGGTGTTTGGATCCGAGACCTATGCATTTTTCTTAGTTGCCCAAGGTAAACGAATTGTTTTCTACCTCAAGGGGTTGACTGGTGATTCTTGGGACTTATGGCTCAAGAAGTGCGAGATCTTGGGCTTGACTTTTCACTCCCTCTTGGGGCCATCCATCATCCGGGTTTATCCTAGATGTTAATTGATGCGGAGTAGGAGGTGGCGTTTCCCATGTTCATGGGATTAGTGGGGCTAAAGATCTGGACACCCAGTTGGCCAAAAAAAAAAAAAAAAAAAAAAACTTTCTTTAAAGTCTATTTGTTCTATGACTAATCTCTATCATAGATTAGCATGCTATTGGGATATGACTATGAAGTATGAATATGTGGGTGACATTTCAATGCAAACTAGGATGACTAATTGATTGCTGATAGCCTCTCACTATCTCAGGTGGTGTTTGGAAACATATTTGAAGGAGAATTATTTTTGATAAAATAATTTTTTGGTAGCCTATTTTGAGGTGTAATATTTGAAAGGTTGAAAAATGGAGCATCTCTTCTCTGGGTTTTGTAGGTACATGACATATGAGTGCTTTAGAGTGATTATAGACTTCAATACATGAACGTTGCCATGGCTAATGTTTGTGAAATAAAAACATGTGCTTCTTAAACATAGTTCTGTCTGAGTGGAGCATGGTCTAGAAAGCATTTGAGAAGCTTACCATAGAAAGCGATAAGTGGCTAGGAACATGTTTTTGGGTATTGGTTTCTGTCATGATATTGGGGAGTCCACATACAAATAAATATCCATTTTATGACTTGAAATTGGTTGAAACACCACAAATTGAAAAAGAATGCTTAAAATAAAATTAAAAAATAAAAAACTTGATGAATTAAGAAAAAGAATGAAAAGCATACAATGGAAAATGATGATTATATAAATAGTTCCTATGTTAAATTTTCGTAAAATTTCATTTTAGCTTGCCTTTATGTAGTAATTTAGTAAAAAATTCTTAATTTTCTTCAAGCTATCATAAGTTTGATGGGGGATTGTTGGAATGCAAGATGATAGCTATTGTTGGAAGCTTAGGGTCTTCGGGAAGTGTATAATTTTTAAAACCCATAGGATGAGAATAGAAATCATGCCAAATTATGCAATTCACAACTTGTCATCAGTTTATATAATTGTTGATATTAACCCATAACCTTATTTTATATTTAGTTGTTGTCATTGGTCTTGTCTTATTATCTATTTATTTTTCTTTAACATTTTCAGTTTGCCTTGATAAGATCTTGTCTTGAGCTTATCTTTATCTTTTTTCTAATAGTTCTATATTTATAACAGGGTGTATGTTTTCATCGCATTATCAAAGGTTTTATGATACAAGGTGGAGACATTTCTGCTAGGGATGGTACTGGTGGAGAATCCATCTATGGCTTGAACTTTGAAGATGAAAATTTTGAGTTAAAGCATGAAAGAAAAGGAATGTTATCAATGGCTAATTCTGGTCCTAACACCAATGGATCTCAGTTCTTTATTACGACTACACGAACTTCTCATCTGGATGGAAAGCATGTTGTATTTGGGAAGGTAATCAAAGGCATGGGTGTGGTTCGTTCCATTGAGCATGTTGCTACTGTAGATGGTGATTATCCCACTCTTGATGCTATAATTGCGGATTGTGGAGAAATTCCTGAGGGTGCAGATGATGGGATATCTGACTTCTTCAAAGATGGCGACACTTATCCTGATTGGCCAGCTGACCTTGATGTGAAAGCAGATGAAATTTCCTGGTGGATGACTGCTGTAGACTCTATCAAAGCTTTTGGAAATGATCAATACAAGGTAGCTGATGTGAAGATATGGTTCTATCTGACTTACTGGTCCCTTTAGTTTTCTGTTTGGTTGAAAAAGAAAATTGTAGAATGGAATTATTGTACATTTTCTGTAATTAATGAGATTTGATTATGCAGTCTAATCTGTTTGTGTGTCAATGCCATGTATATAAAGTCTCCCACCAAACTGGATCTTTGGCTATCCTTCTGCTTCAGTTGTTATTTTTCCACTGGTGATGTTGCGCTAACTGTTCCCACATACAGAAACAAGACTATAAGATGGCTCTTAGAAAGTATCGCAAGGCTTTGCGCTACTTGGATGTATGCTGGGAGAAGGAAGACATTGATGAAGGTGCACTGATTGATTTGGCTTTTTTTTTTTTTTTTTTTTTTTTTTGGGTTTGTTTGTTTTGTTTTGTTTTAAGCATGAGTAATGTTGCCAGTTGCAACGTACATTGCCCTAGTTTATCTGATTGGTTTATTTTTGTTGATTGCTCAGAAAAGAGCTCATCTTTGCGGAAGACGAAGTCTCTGATATTTACAAATAGCTCTGTAAGCTTTTCTTTCTATCACTTGATGGAAGTATTGTATACTTCAGTTACATTTTATAATATTGAATATCATTCTATCCGAATCTTTAGTGTAACCTTCATGATATGTATTTTTTCCTCAAATGATTAAGTAGTTTGCTAATTCTAACATGGTAATTGAGAATTGTTTCAGACCATGGTTCTACTCATTAAAAGTGCAATACTAATTTAATTTAATTTATATATAAAACAGCCTTCAAGAGGGGGGAAAAACAAGGACTGTATGAGAGAATACATCCCCTGCCTTGACAATGGTTATATTTTGATCCCTTTGTTGAGATTTCATGGCCTATTTGTTTCTCACAGTATGCCCCTTTTTAACTACTGTATAAGAATTTTGAAGTAGCTTAACTCTAGCACCACATAAAAATAAAATAAATTTTGAAGTAATGGTTGACAATGGTAATCTGTTCTTCTGGCCTAAATATTGGTCAATGGGAAGAAATCATATGGTGATACAGGTGGTGAGCTTTACATGGAATATGTGCTAACAATGAACGATACCATTCCAGAAGTCTTATTAAAGTACCTTGATTTTAGTTCACAATTTTTTTTTTCCTCATTTGTTTAATTTAATTGTCATTTATAGAATTGTAAAATTGGCTCTTTGGTTCCTTGTTCAACATGCCCACTGTATTTTGTCTAATGGTATATCTTTCATTAGCTTTTCTATTTTTTGTCATTTGATTGGAAATCCATTCACTTCTCAATGTAGTTTTTACTCTAGCTAACTGATTGATGTCTAACATGCCTGGTTTAGGCCTGTAAATTGAAATTAGGAGATCTAAAAGGAGCATTGTTGGACACAGACTTTGCAATGCGTGATGGAGATGATAATGTGAAAGCTTTGTTTCGCCAGGGCCAGGTTGATATCATCCATGGATATATATATATATATATAATAAAGAGCTTGATGTTTTTTAGCTGGTGCAATTTTCAGAATTTTTTTTTTTTTGGTGTGTGGGTTATTTTTTATTTTCTTTTATATTTTTTTTTTGATCTGATATGCCAGTATTTTTTTGTTTCATTTTTTTATTAATTTATATTTTATGGTAATTTTTTTAAGTCCCGCTTCCTGCTCCTGGTGAAGGTGCTTTAAGCGCCAAGGCATCCTTTCCACCAGAAAAGGCCTAAATCCAGTCGTGTCCTTAATAGTAGAATCTTATGTGACAATAGGAGTTGCATGTTCTGGGCTACTTCATGTAAAACTGATTTTGCTGCATGCCATAGTTCTTTCTCACACCATGGTTGGATGCTGCAAGTTCTAGGGTGGAGATAGTGATTCCCAAATCCCAGTACTAACTGATTTAATAAAGAAGGGATGAATAACTTGTCATAAGAACATTGGGTACCATAAAAGGCTATGTTGTTTAGTAATCTTTGACATGCACATATGGCAGTTTTGTGGCTCATGTTGACTCTTGGTTTGAGTCCTTGTGGCATGTTATCTTCTCAGGATGTTCAACTGTTTAATTCTTATCACTATCGTATCACGAAGGTTATGAGGTTCTGTTTAACACAGGAGTATTCTCGTTTTATGGGTTGAAGATTAATAATCAACTACTCTGTATTTAATATGTCAGTTCTTATTTCCTTGTTTGTGTGTATTATGGCCACGTCAAATGATGGACTCATCTGATAGTCTGTGTGTGGTCATTTGTCCCAAGGTTGTGCTATATTTCATTAGTGGTGTGGCCTCTTTTGTTTTGCCTTTTTTTTTTTTTTGCTGGTTTGAAAAACTTTGTACTCTGTTACCAATCAGAAAAACTTTGTACTCTATAGAAGCATAGTTTTTAACATTTTTAGCATTGTAAACTATACTTTTTATACCTTATTGTGGAATTTGAAATATTTTGATTGGTTCTTATTTTGATTGGTTTCTTTCTGAATAAATTCTTTCTCTGCAGTCCGAATGTAAATTTCTAAATTAAATATTTATGTTTATGTGTTGTTACCAATTAATTATACTGTTGTACACTTGTACTCATACTTGTCAGAAAATAAGTTCATAATGCCTGTTTGTTGGTTTGTATTTACATGCACAATTTTAAACCATGTCCAGGATGTTTCTAATTTTTTTTTTCTTTGTGTGATGTTAAATGATTGTGGTCCTGCTAACCCTTCAGGCATACATGGCACTTAATGACATAGACGCTGCAGTTGAAAGCTTCAAAAAGGCATTAGAGTTGGAGCCAAATGATGGTCAGTGGCATTTGATGTTTGATAAATGCATTTCAGAATGAAATAAATTAAGAATACGTCCCCCCTCCCTCCCTCTCTCTCTCTCTCTCTCTCTCTCTCTCTTTTGGGGTGTATTAATGGAAACTACAATTTTTATTTATTTATTTTGGGTGTCAGTGGTGTTGGGTGTATGGGGCTGGGGGGCTCATGAGCCATGATCTCACAGCATTCGGATCAATCCTGCAAGCCGTAATTGTTTCTTATAAATTTTGTGAAATGTAAGGGACCAAAACTCATTCCCTGAAGCGAAACACTAGACGGTAGGATGTGATGTTGGAAGATTGCATGAACATTTACTGGTCATTTGCTAGTGTCCCGTAAATTAATAAACCTATATACTTCTAAAGTAGGAATATTTCATTTGGACAACTGTCTGGAAACATGGATTCACTTGACCAGTTGTAACTGATTGATTTCTTACCTGAAATCATGTTTTCTTTCAGGTGGAATTAAGAAAGAGCTTGCTGCTGCTAGGAAGAAGGTAAGTAAATTTCACCTTATCTAAATTGTTTAATATAACAATCAGTTGATTTTTTCTTTGGACTTAGTTTTGAATGTTGAAAATGGTTACAGATTGCTGATAGACGTGATCTGGAGAAAAAGGCATACTCTAGAATGTTTCAATAGAGTTCAGGTGATCATGTGGTATGTTTGACACGTTTTGATGAGTATTGTTTTGTTATTATCCAATATTGTAATTGGCTTCCCATTCCTGCTCTGAAATACAGGCTGCTCATTTTCTGGAAGATCAATTTTGAACATGTGCACATTTTAGGCTAAATAGATTCAACTGGTTCAGGCTTTGTCATTTGCAGATTTTGATTGGCTTTAGGTAGCATCAGGTACTTATATTGTGCCCCTGGTTATTTGTCAATCAGGATTTTCAATGGCCCGATTCTTATATGTCATAAGCTTTATTCATAACAGGGTAAAATTTTGCATTTCAAGCATAATTTTTTTTTATTTCTTTTTTTGATAAGAAACAAATTGTATTAATCAAGGAGAGAAATACAAATTGGAAAAGAAGTCCAATAAAGAGAAACGAAAACAGAAGCCCAGCAAAGCACAATCCTCATCAAAGAGGCATAAGAGGAGAAAAGAAGCAAAAACTACATAAGGCCTAACAATCAGCAAAAAGGCTAGAACCAAACCAAAAAACAAACAAAGCTCAAAGGGGCTAGAAGTGATTTCCCACCACAGAACTCTTAACAGTCTTTGAAGCACAAATCTCCACCCAATTTCTAACAATCAAGAACAAAGGGATACCATCAAAAGATTTGTGCACTGAAGCCCACAGAGAAGCAAGAAAACACCCAGTCAGATTTAGTCAAGCATATTCCTTTTCAAGCATTTCAAGCATATTCCTTTTCAGTGATTATGACCATGTGACTCTGCACTGGTTTTGATGGTTGCAATAGACACACCAAGTCAGATTTAGTCATTTAGTATAGGAATTCTCCCAGGTTATGCAAATTCTTACCTTGTCATCTGATAATATTTTGTTCATTTTTCAGGTGCTGTTGGAGGGCCAAAAAAGAAAAGGGAAAAATGAAAAAAATAAAGAAAGAAAGCTTCCAGATCCACTGAGAGAAAACAAATAGAAGAAACTTAGGCTCGAACCAAATTTTGTTCCAAGTGTTTTCATTTTTGTTAAAGTAGGATTGTAGCACTTTATTGTTAGCTGAAACTTGATGTCTAGGTGCTGAATCCATTACAATTATCCAAACAATCTTGCTATTTTTCGTACAAGAAAACTTTTTATTTGATATAAAATTGATGGTTTCTTTTTTGTGATCAATCTTTTATCTTTATTAGTTTTTGATCTTCTTAACTTTTGTCTTGGATCCCTCTGGTTGGACTCAGCAACTGAATTGGCACGAGCTTTAGGGTAAGCAATTCTTCTGCTGTTGACGTGGTCTCTCTCCCTGACTCTTGAATCCTTTTCTGCATCCCTAGTTGTATTTCCATCTCCGATTACTTTTTCCTCTTTCATTATTACCCTCTTCCTCGATTTACTGCCAGAGTATAATTCTTTAAATCTTTCGAAAGCTGTGTCACGGCTTGCCTCAGCTACAAGCCTCTGTTCCATGGACACCGAAAGACGCCAATCTGCCAGTGATGTCTCTTCTTTTGCTTTTCTTGTCAATACATAATACTCTTCCTGAGTTAGTTGGACTGTGGTATTGTCCATCTCTGAACGATTGATGTGGCGAAGTGCTTCTGCCTCAGATGCACCAAAAGCTTCCGATTCTAGCCGTATTGCTCGAATCGTGAGTAGTAACGTCCGAAGAGTCTGCCTCCTTATCCGTAGGACTTGTTTCAGTTTTAATCTTGCTCGACGTTCTTCATCCATTTCCATCTTGACTCTGTCCATCTCTTCACGTGTTTGGTCCAAAGCCTGACTCATTTCATCGATCATATTTCTGGCTTTGAGTTCTTCCTCCTTTTTGGATTTTATACTCGTGTTGGTGGTCTCAAGCTGTGTCTCAAGCTCTGAGATGACAATATTAGACATCGAAAACCGGTTTTGAGCACTTGCAAGGGCTGATTGTAGCTTCTCCAGTTCGTCAATGAGAGGTCTGGAGTCCAACCATGACTGCGTGGAATTGTCTTTAGCTCTCTTGAGTTCTTCCTTTGTCTTGGTCAGTTCTGCAATCTTGGCCGCCAATTCGTTGTTACAACTTTCTTCTGGTTCTCGTGCTTTGTACAAATGGCTCTCTCTTCTCGCTTCATCATATGACTCCATGTGTTCTCTGAACAAAAGGAATTTCTTTGCCTAGGTGAGCTCTGCAAAGCTTACAAATTCAATTTCTAATGCCAGGGTGACATTAGCTCGATATGTTCTCTAATTTATTGTTGCTTTTGTCATTATATTTTAATCATTAATCATTAATCATTACGTTAGGGCGGCTGTTCCAATTGAACCCTACTATACAACAAAGGGATGTGCCTCCAATGGATCGAAAGGTTCCCTAAATTCTTAAATGTGCTTGCTTTGTTCCTATCGACTCTTGTGTGAAGAGATGTCTTTTCTATTGTTCTTGTGTGCAAGTTATGCGGCAGATCCAGATGCTGTTGCCATCTGTTTTTTGTAATATGTATTGCATTGTGATGCCTAAAGCTTTGAGATATTCTCTTGCTGTGACCGCAACACCATCCAAGGTTCTACTGGATGGCTTTGTAATGGAAGAATCATTTGACAATAAGGTTGGCTGTGACAGCTACTTTTAAATCTACTGCAGAGCATTGCCTGCTCTGCTCGACTACCAGTTTAGCCATGACCGATTATAGTGGTTCCGATTGCCTGAGGCCTTTTTGGTCTTCTAGGCTAAGCATTCACGATATATGTTAGGATGTCCAAACTCTCCCCAAATAGTTGAGGAGAGGGACCAATTAATCACACCTTTGTAAAGGACAAGTAGAGAAGTTAAAACTGCTCTATCCTTCATAGAGGACAAGTAAAGAAGTTAAAATTGCTTTATTTCTCTCTTATTGCTAGAAGACAGGGACAATCGATTTGGTTGAGACGGAAAACAGATTGAAGATGCATTATCATATTACAGTCCAATTCCTATATTCCAAATGGGACTATCAAATTCCTCAAATGGGATTATCACTAGACTTTTCGGAGCTTCTGCTCATCCGAGAGAAGCTTGGCAAAGCGGCTAAGAGCAGCTTCATTAGTATCTCCTCCAGCAAGTTCCTCAAACCTCCCAGTCTCCAAATTCACCCTCGACACCGGCTTCTTTAGCAGCTCCTTCCCAATTTGTACAAGCTTCTGTAGATTCTCCTTTGTCGCAATATCAACTGATGCTGCATCGCCACTCAATGTGTCATCCTGTTTAACCACCACAAGAAAAATCATGAGCATCACACTGTCTAAAATACATCGAAAGAGTTGGCCAAATTTAGTCTATGGTACCTGAATACGGAGGTAGTTATCCTCGTTGTGGAAGGCATGAAAGAGGGTGGAAACATGATAATCGACCAAATCAGAACTTGCGTCGTTGTAAATGTCAAGCAATGGCGAGGCGCCATTATCATATACCCAACTCAGCAAACCCCATTTGGAGGCTGTAGCTGCATTGTATTTCTCTTCTTGCTTGGCAGCACCGGTGCCTAGCGATATGACTAGCATCCTCTTGCTATTCATTGGTGTTATATCAACGAAATCTGGGTCGTTCGAAATATGGTTTATAGCCACCAGTGTCTGCAAAATAATAGTTTGAATTTGTTGGTTATTCGATTACCAAACTAAACTTTACTCAGTTTGAGGAACTAACCAAGATCCAAAGGTTTTATCTAAAATGTAAGACAATTTGCAAAAATAGGCTACTTACAGGATTATTTGCAGCAACCCCACCATCGACGAGATCAAAGGTACGGGTTTTTCCATTGGCATCCTTGGTCTCAAAATAGTGTGCTGGGAGATATGTAGGAGCTGCAGAGGTAGCGAGGCAGATATCCGATAGCCTAGCATTCTTCGAAGCATTCAACTTTGCCTGTACAGAATTTTCAAAGCTGTTTAATTAGACTAACAAAATTCACACTCAAATAGCTAGAATTCAAGAACTTTTTATTTTATTTTATTTTTCAAGGGCACTAGGATCATACTTCATTGGTTGAGAAGATTATTGGTTGAAGGAATTTGATGTCGAAAGTTGGAATGACAACATTTGTCAAGGTCTGTCCGAGAGTGAGGTCGCCTAGCAGCTCCTTTGCCATGGATCGCAGGTACTTCCCGTCGTACTTTGGCCCCATGACTGCTCCGAATAAGCTTGTCATGGAACTCATGAAGTTGTTCCGGCTGATTTTGATTTTAATTAGAGAAACATCAATCCATCAGATATTTAACTCAAAATTTGGTGCCTGAATTTTCTATTACCATTTAACCATAATTACATAATTATGTATTTACCTGTTCTGAGGGAAAATCTTGGGGCAGTGCTCTAGATAGAAGTCGTTGATGTCCTTTGCGGCATACATTGGTCTATTGTCCTTGTTTGGAGCTGCAAGCATGGTGGTCACCAGTCCACCTGTGCTTGTTCCTGCAATTATGTCGAAATAATCTGCAATTCTTGCATTGGGCCCATCGAGATCCTAGCATTTCATTGATGGGAAAAAATAAAATAAAAGTATCACAATGATGCTGGGGACAAACAATACCAAGGGAAAAAAAGAAGTAAAAACTATGGTGGGTGAGGTACCTGGAGCTTGGATTCAAGGAAGCCAAGAAGGGTGCCTGGAATGAGGCCTTTAATACCACCTCCGTCGATGCTCAAAACCGTCACCATGTTTCCTCTTGAAAAACTGGCCGCCATTTTGATTCAAAGTGGAGCTTAAAATTGGAAGTGTCGTTTAGCAAACTAATGGCAATAAAGAGACTTGTCTTTCTGTATTTGGCATTCATAAAGAGAAACAAATCATGTATTTATAACAAGAAGCAATCAGGAAGAAATGAAAGGAGCCCATGGCCATGGCCCATGCACAAGTGGGCACATGTTGGCTTTTATTTAATTTGAGTCTTTGTTATCTTTTTGTGGGTTGTGCAGAGCACACCTTAATTGATTCTGGATTCTGGGTCCAAGTCTCCTATACATTTTTTTCTATTGAACAGGAACTAGCTTGGTATGTTCCTCTCCATGCCTTTTGTCGTCTAATAGACCTTTTATCAATCTTCCATGTTCATGCATTACAGATGAGCGTTTTGAAGCACGGTCTGATCCATTGAGAAAAAGGTACCCCCACAAAGGAAGATAGGGGTGTGAAGAAGAGAAGGCAACCCTTAATTGCCTCTTAATTTATGAAATTATGTGTAATTTCGAGCAGTATGTGTAAAAAATAAAAAAATAAAAAAAATCACAAAATAGAGAAAGAACATTGATAAAAATTTAGTTCAAAATTTTGAATTTAAATATGTGGGATATAGGAGAAAAGCATTGGATGAGTAGTTACAAAATATAGAATAATTGTCTTAGTCGTCGACATTTTGTATTTTAAATTATTATTTTATTAGAAAAGTATAAAAAAATTGAATCTTATTTAGATAATCAAGAGGCTATTTATTTAAAATTCAGCGATTGAAAATAGGATAAGAGACCAAACTATTTTGTTCTTTTTCTATACCTACTTAACTAGTAAAATTTTTTGAAATTAAATAAACGGACTTGGATTCAGTGCTGAGTTTGGGAAACTCAGCACGGTTCCGGCTCATCTTAGCCGTCCATCTCAGTTTTGGACAGCTGAGATTGAAAGATGAAAAAATTACTTTATAAGGGCATTTTGATAATTTTATCATCTTTTTCAACCGTTCAAAATCAAGATGGACGGCTAAAATGAGCTCGGCACCGTGTTGAGTTTTTCAAACTCGGCACTGAATCCTCTCCCTAAATAAACATACTAACTTTAAAGTGGTGGACCCGGTGGCATTTATGGTCAAGCCAATGAATCAAGTCTCCACGTGCCTAATTCAATCCAAATAGAAGTAGCTTCTGTCAAATTCCATTCAAGCAAGCTTTTTGTAATTTTTGTGAGAGGACAATGACCTGAAGATGCTTCTCATCATGACCTTCTAAGTCTTTCTTTTTTTTTTTCTTTTTTTTTTTTTTGGCTAAGAATGACCTTCAAAGTCTTGTAAATATCTTTAATATATTCAAGGCAGCTCTGGTCACTTGTTGGTTGGCGATGGCCTTAATATCACAAGGCGTCTCTCGCAAAGGTTTCGCCCCCACTCGAGTAAAAAAATGTTTAGGCATTCAATAATTAGACATGCCCCAAAAAATTAGTGGTAGATAGATTTTTTGTTTTTTGGACAAATGATAGAAGCACACACTCACACAGAATCAAAATCAAGACTTTCACAAAACCCATATTGTAGATTGAAATCTTTTTATCATTTTCCTTACGATAAGATTTTTCTTTAGATAGAACACATCGCTAACATTGCTTTGGTTTTACTATTGTATAAATTGATTTGGTTTTGATGTGCCCTTGAAATCGAATAAGGCCACTGACTTTTTCACGAGGATTTGATTTAATCCCTTGTATTCTTCCTAGGATTTGGATAAAATTTTTAGTACATGAGAAGATCTCTGCCCTAAGATAAGTGTATTATCATTTCTTTCTCCGCACACTCCTGCCCCCCAAAAAAGAGAAAAAACGCATTATAGACATTGGTCCCATTGTCATTGAGAATGAGGGTATTTGCCAATTCAAGATCACAACTTTATCAAGGGGAAAAAAAAAGGATCGATAAATCTACCTTCATTATTCCTTTCTAATTTTTGAAAGATTCAAGCTAACATTTCCGTTATGAGAAAAACTACCCTTTTCGAGAAATTGTTGTAGCCTAATGAACATGTACGCCTAACAAAATACAATTCTCCAGTCACAGATTAATTTGTATAACAAAATAGTGTTTTGCTTGGCATATGTGCCCAATGTTTATAAGAACAAATTTTTGCCAATGGCCTAAAAACTAGTTGGCACTTCTCTCCATTTTGTATGGAGAGGTTTCAAAGAGGTTGATTACTATAAGAAAATCGTACTTAAGATTCATTGATTACGATGAGAGCAACCCTAGAATTTTTCTAAGGGAACTATTGATTCCTTTACAAAAACTACACCACAAGCCATCATAAAAGACCCAAACTCACCTAGAGAGTGGCTTTCCCTTTAATCCTTCCTTCGGATTGGAGAAGGAAGGGTGTAAAATACTCCCATGTCAAGTATTATTCGGTCCAATTCTCCTGATTGACTAATTGGAATTTGCCACGTTGTCACGATGTTCTCTTCTTTCCTTTTCACTCTTGGTTGAAGATGTTACTCTCTCTCTTCTTGCTATTTTTTACTGACGTGCTTTGAATGATTGCTCCCAATAAATCAAAAAAAGAAAGAAGAAATGTATAAAAGCGTAATTAATAATAGCGCTTTCAAAAGCGCTATTACTACTAACGCTTTTGAATATTTATATTTTAAAAATAAGTAAAAGGCACCCATTCATGCCGTCGGCCTCTCTCTCTCCGGCCTTTTCGAACGCTGTCCTCCGCACTCCGATTCGTCGGTCTCCGTCCTCTGCCGTCGCTGTCCTCGTCAGCCGCCGTCAACAGGTAACACTCATCCCGCGCGCGCTCTCTCTCTCGCTCAATCTAAGGTTGATCATGGAAGGTGATGCTCGAGGAATAGTTTGGCCATCGCCGTTGTTAGGGGAAGCTTGTGCCTTCCCCTCCCCCGCGGCTTTTTTCTGTGGCAAACTTAGGATTGTTCAATTGTGAAAACTGTATGCAAGCAAACACTTTGGTTGCCACTATTTCAGATTATGAAATGATCTAATTTTGCTCTGTTTTATTTATTTATTGTTTTTCCAAGTATGGAAACTTCTATGCATAGAGAGTAAGAAATCGCATTGTACTGATTTTTCTGTTTTAATTTATTTGTCCAGATTTTTTTTCCTATGCATAAATTTTTGTCAATGGCCTGTAGGCTAGTTGGCACTTCACCCTCTTTTGTGTGGAGGGTTTCAAGGAGGCTATGGTTTCTAATGGGTTAGGATCAATAATGGACCCATCATCACATGAATAAAAGCATGATAAACCAAGCTCAACAAAACATAGTTTACTCAAATCAAACCTCAAGTCATCAGAAATGTTAGCTACTTTTGCCCTTGTCGCTCAATAAAAATCTTCCCAACTCAGATGGTCTTTTATATTGCTCGTCTCTGAACAATTCCTGCCGCAAGGCACTTCCACCGCAGAAGCACCAAAAGCTTCTGGTTTTAATTGCAATGCCCCAAGGCTTCTGCCTCCCTAGCCGCATGACTCGTTTCAGTTTCGGTCTTGCTCTGTGTTCTTCATCCAATTCCATTTCATTGATCTTGGTTCTGGCCTTGAGTTCTTTCTCCTTTTTCTCAAGCTGTGATTCTGAGATGACAGTATCAGACGTAGAAGATCGGGTTTTATCAAGGCCTGTTTGTAGCTTCTCAAGTTGGTCGATGAAAGGCCTGGAATCCAACCATGACTGCATGGCACTGTCTTTAGCTCTCTCGAGTTCTTCCTTCATCTTGGTTAGTTCTGCCTTCTTTGCTTCCAAGTTATTCCCACAATTTTCTGCCATTTTTGCTTCCTAGTCTTTCCTAATCTCAAGTGTGTAATTAACCTTAGCTCCTTATGTTCTCCAATTTATTGTTGCTTTTGTTGTCATATTTTAATCATTAGTGCTTTGTATAAAACGTAAGTACCAGATGCCTCCAACCTGTTCCAATCTCAAAAATCACTTTGTTATTATCGGGTCTTGGTGTGACGAGATCGATGTCTTATCCATTGGTTTTGCTTGCAAAGTTGTGTGGCGGGCCAGATGCTTTGTTTTTTGCCCTCTGTTTCTTGTAATTTATATTGCTTTTGAGATATTATCCTGCTATGACTGCAACCCAATCCATTCATTGAGTTTCAAACAATTAATCCATTGTGTTCATCATAGCATTTGGACAACTTTACACCCCCCCCCCCCCCCCCCCCCCTCTTCTTTTTTTCACTTCCAATATAATTAGGATAGGGGATTAGGGGCATTACATTACATAAAATGAGTAAGGCTTCCACTAAATTTCCTGGGATGTCCAACCTCTCTCCAAGTGATTTTGAGTTGGGCAGTGACCAATTAATCACACCTGTGTAAAGGATAAGTAAAAAGCTAAAATTTCTGCCTTTATTATTCATCTCTTATTGCTATAAGATTGGTAAAATCGTTTTGGTTCATGCGAATTGCAGATACATTCTTATATTTAACCAAAAAAAAAAAAAAAGCTTTATCATATTGAAGTCCAATTTCCATAGGGACTAGCAAATTCCTCAAATGGGATTGTCACTAGACTTTTCGGAGCTTTTTCTCATCCGAGAGAAGCTTGGCAAAGCGGGTAAGAGCAGCTTCATTAGTACCTTCTCCCTCAAGTTCCTCAAACCTGCCGGTCTCCAAATTCACCCTCGACATCGGCTTCTGTAGCAGCTCCTCCCCAATTTGCACAAGCTTTTGCAGATTCTCTTTTGTCGCAATATCAACTGATGCTGCATCGCCACTCAACGTGTCATCCTGTTTATCCACCACAAAGAAAATCATAAATATCAGTGTGTCTAAAATACGTCGAATAAGAGTTGCAAAATTTGGTCTTTTGGTACCTGAATACGGAGGTAGTTTTTGTCATTGTGGTAGGCATGGAAGAGGGTGGAGACATGATAATCAACCAAATCAGAGCTTGCATCGTTGTAAATGTCAAGCAATGGCGAGGCGCCATTATCAAATACCCAACTCAGAATACCCCATTTCGAGGCTGTGGCTGCATTGTATTTCTCTTCATGCTTGGGAGCGCCTGTGCCTAGTGATAAGACTAGCAGCCTCTTGCAATCCATCGGGTTTATGTCAGCGAAATCAGAGCTTTGCATCGAGGTTTCGTGCGAAATATGGTTTATAGCCACCAGTGTCTACAAGTATAGTTTGCATTTGTTAGTTGTATATTCGGGGGGTTCGCCGCTAGTATACAATAAACTATTCACTATTGTAATGGAAATTAGAATATAAGTTAAGGTTTAATGAGCATAGATGAAATTCGTCTATAAACAAAAAAAAAAAAAAAAAAAAGTTCTCTCTCTCCCTCTCTTTGAGGAAAATTGCAAATTTTGAGACAGTCGAGTGCCCAGGGGCAGAGGTGGGGGTGGATACAGGGAGGGCTCAAACTTTAAATTTTTTTATAATTGCAAATTTAAGCCTCACAAAAAATTTATTTTATCTCAAAAAATTTGATCTTCCTACAAAAGTCAAAACCCTTTTTGTATTCTATCTTTTAGCCATATTTTATTATTTTTTTTTAAAAAAATTATTGTCCCTTGAACTAGAGGAGCAAAACTCATTTTTCAGTGAGCTAATTTCTTGACCTTGCATGACAAATTTTCTGGCTCTAGCCCGGTCTGTACCCATATATTTGTGAAATAGGCTACTTACAGGATTGTTTGCAGCAACCCCACCATCAACGAGGTCAAAGGTACGAGTTTTTCCATTGGCATCCTTAGTCTCAAAGTAGTGTGCTGGGAGAAATGTAGGAGCTGCAGAGGTAGCGATGCAGATATCCGATAGCTTAGCATCCTTTGAAACATTCACCTTTGCCTGTACAGAATTTAAAAAAAAAAACTGTTTAGACCAAATAACTTTCAATTCACAGTTGTAGCTAGAATTCATAAACTTGGTTTATATCTTTCCAGGGTAGAAATATCATACGTTGTTGGTTGAGAAGATTATTGGTTGGAGGAATTTGATGTCGAAAGTTGGTATGACGACATTTGTTAAGGTCTGTTTGACAGTGGTTTCGCCTAGCAGCTCCTTCGTTAGGGATCGCAGGTATTTCCCGTCGTACTTTGGTCCCATGACTGCACCGAACAAACTTGATATCGAATTGATGAAGTTTTTGCGGCTGATTTTAGAAAAAAAAATTTATCCATCCATCAGAAAATACTCAAGGAAACTCAACATTAATGCATTAATACTTTCTACCAAGTAAATCTTAATATTGAAGTGTCACATTTTTTTTTTTTTTTATAAATTTTTTAAAACTTGTATTTCCATTATTGTATAGTCACCTCTTTTGAGGGAAGATCTTGGGGCAGTGCTCTAAATAGAAGTCGTTGATGTCCTTGGCAGCGTACATGGGTCTATTGTCCTTGTTTGGAGCTGCAAGCATGGTGGTCACCAGTCCACCTGTGCTTGTTCCTGCAATTATGTCGAAATAATCTGCAACTCTTGCATTGGGCCCATCCAGTTCCTAGAATTTCGTTGATCGACAAAAATAGAGAGTATTATGATGATGCGGCCAACGACAACAAGATAGAAGTAAAAATTATAAATGGTAGGTGGAGTACCTGAAGCTTGGATTCAAGAAAGGCGAGAAGGGTGGCTGGAATGATGCCTCTAATCCCACCTCCATCGATGCTCAACACTGTCACCATATTTCCTCTTGAAAGATCAGTGGCCATTTTTTGATTCAAAATACTGGAGCTTAAAATTGGAAGTGTCAAGTGTCGTTTAGCAAACCAATGGTAATAAAGAGTGTTGTCTTTCTCTATATGCATACGCGAGGCAAATCACCTCAAGCATTTACAACCACAAGAAAGCAAGATATGAAAGCAAGCACATGGCCCATGCAACAGTAGGTATTTGATTTTGGATAAATTACATTAAGACCCCTTCTAGAATCTAAATATTACAGGTACATCCCCACACGTTTTTAAAATTACATTGACACCCCTTATTTTATAAAATAAATTACAAAGCGACCCATTCTTTTAACTTCCGTCCTTTAATAAGTTAAATCATGTTCAAATTTTTTCAAAATATCCTACCTACCCTTAGTGGATGATAACTTACTAGTCCAATACGTTTATCTAGTATTTTTGAATTTTTGAATTATTATTGATAAACAAGTAAAAGATAATATATATATATAAAAGAAAAATGTTAAGAAGTTTAAATTTTATGTCTAATTGATGTGGTAGCTCTCAGATTTCCTCCTTAGAAATAATTATTTATCTAATTAAATTTTTAATTGATTTGAAAAATAAAAAATAAAAAATTGATTTGCCAAGTTGCCACCTCATTTGAGTAAGTAGATGTGGGCAAAAAAAAAAAAGGGACTATGTAGCATTAGTCATATGTAGAAATAAATAAAAAGAATTATTACAATGGGGATGCATGTATAAAGGTGGTAAATAAGATAGCAACTTGGCATATCAATTTTTTTTTTTTTTTTTTTTTTGCACATCAATTAAATAGATAATTGTTTATAATGAGAAAAATCTGACAACCACTACATCAATTGGACAGAAAATTTAAACTTTTTGGCATATATATATATATATATATATATATATATATATATATTATCTTTTAGTTGTTTATCAATAAAAAAAAATAAAATCAAATGTGCTTGGATGAATGTATTAGACTGACGAGTTTTATGCATTTAATATGGAAGTTGTCATCCAATAAGGATAGTTATGGTATTTTGAGAAAACTTTAGAGTGATTTAACAGATTAATGGACGGAAGTTAGAGGGATGAGTCTTTTCGTAATTTATTTTGTAAAATAGAGGATTTTAATGTAATTTCATAAATGTGAGAGGGTGTATCTATAATTATCATATTTTAAAAAGGATCTTAATGTAATTTACCCTTTGATTTTTGTTTCTATGAGTCAATTTTTTTGTCACTGGAGGCAGACCTTTTTTTATCTGGGTCAAGCCTCCTGTTCTTCTCATTGAATAGGAACTTGCTAGGCATGTGCTTCTTCATGCCTTTTTTGGTCCTCTACCAGACCTTCCATCAATCTTCCATGTCATGGTGGTAACCCCTGCACAGAATGCTGCAATCATGCACTACAGAAGAGGGTTTGAAACAGCCTGTAATCCGTTGATAGTTAATGAAGTATGGCCGTGCCATGTAGAATGGGGTGTGATACGAGGACTCATCTAAAAAGATTTGGCCTATGATGAGGACACACATCACTTGGCCTGACATGTACGCCTCATACACATGTGATGCCGTTACATTTGCATGTTGCGTGTTTGTCATTATTTTAGCAATAATAAAACGTCAATATAGCATTTTTCAAACTTTAATGACTCTAATACCACGAAGGGAGGTTCACCTTTGCTACTTATTTCATCCATGAATTTGCTCAATGCAATTGATTAAGAATTTAGTTACCACATTTGGACATGTGTGCAACGTATACGTCTGATTTGTTAGCTCGTGTTCACCCATACGTCAATCATTGCAAAAAATATTAAGGGGGATTTGGTCACAAGTTCTTAAAATGGGACTTATATAGTCAAAAGTCTAAAAGAAAAACTTATACGGCATGAAACCCACCAAATATCAGTATGACAAAAATGCTCTCGTAATACTCACAAAGAAACATGTGTACTACTTAAACTGCCTTTTGCCTTATTAATATCTTATTAATTAAGGAAAGAATCTTGGTTACAATATCTCCAAAAATAGTGAGCATAAATTAACGAGACAATTAATTTGGGTTATAATATTTCCAAAATTTTCCAAAATTTGAGAGCATAAATTAAGGAGACAATTAATTTGGATTATAATATCTCCAAAAATTATGAGCAATTACATGAAGATATTCTTTAGGTTAAAAACCAGTTATATGAATGAAAAATGATATAACTATTTTGGTAACAATTACATGTAATTGATATAGTTACATGTAATTGTTTTTTGTTTTGATTACAGTTACATGTGATCGTTTTTTATTTTGATAACAATTACATGAATGGAAATTTTTTCGGCACAAAAATAGCTACATGAACTTTATGAAATGTTATAGGTTAAATAGGTAATAGTTCCTTCAATTCGTAGTTGTAACTGTTTAATATAATTTCGTAATTAGTTACATGGGGCTCATTTGGGGGTTTCAACAAATGCATGACTTTGTTATAACTATTTTGAGGGATGCTAAATCACTATAAAGTTTGTTGTAACTATTTTGGGAATTTAAATCAATGTACAAATCTGCGGATTTGATTGATATACTATTGGGTCAATATTAAAGGAACGCAAAATAAGTCATTTTGCTAGTTGGATCTTGGAGGAGAAAAACATGTGAATCCCTATGATTTCTGCAAAAATTGTGGGGAAGATTTGCATAAAGAATCTCGTTAAATGTTAATTTTCCAAACGGATGTGGATGGAGATAAATAAAAGCATAAAGATTGAGTGCCGGGGAAATCATGGAGAATAAACTCAAGGATAATATTGTTTAATTTTAAACGTCAATAGTTTGCTAGAATATTATATTAAGCAAAAGAGCAAGGTTGGTATTCGTGGAACATAATAAACCAATAAATTGCCCAACGTTACCATTTGAGGACTTAAATGGACTTATAGTTTTAAAAGAGTTTTGGTAGGACTTATCACTTTATAAAACTTAGGAATTGGACTTTCGACTAATTTCCCCAAGTATTAATTTTCACCTTCATTTTTTCTATATTAATTAACTCATACCTTAATCACCTCGTTCTTTCTAGAACGTATTATATAATATTTTTTTTTGGCTCTCAATATGAATGCTTGCCATAAAGTGGTGGCGTTAATGGTTAAGCTAATAGATCAAGTTCCTTTGTGCCTAATACAAAATAAATAGCTTCTATTGGATTCCATTTAGGGTATGTTCGTTTGGCAGGATTTGGGCGTGGGAATCAGAGTTTCCCGGGATTTCATCAATTTTCGGTTGTTCGGATCGCTTGGTTCACGGGATTTGCAATTTCCCGGATGATTTGATTTCTCACCTTACGCGGGAGATGAAACTCCCATCTAAACTCGATGGAATTGGCAAATCCCGCTCTTTTGATTGACGCGGGAAATCGAAAGAGGCACACGCACATATTTAAGAACCATCGTCTTCAATCAAACCCACTCAACTGGCCGATCGACGTCCTCTGCAACTTCACTCTACCGGCTGCAATCTTGTTGCAACAGTAAGTTTCTCTCCTTCTCTTTCTCCTTATCTCTTGTTCAATTGTTCCCCTTTCTGATTTGAGTCATCTATTATGCCCTCCTTCCCCTGTTCAATTTGTGAATTTGTTATGCATAATCCTTTGTGGGTGGCTGGCGAATTCGTCGAAGAAGACGACCCCCTCAATCTTTTTTTTTTTTTTTTCCTAAATCCTTTTGTTTTATTGTTTTTTTCCCTGATTTTATTTAGGGATTCCGACGGTAGTGATGGGGATGGAGATGGGTTAGAGTGGTGGCTGGCACATTTGCCAGAGGGCAGGGACGACGAACCAGATTTTTGGGTTCTCTTTTTTATTTTGTAACGGAGATGGTGATTTTGTCTGTCTATCTCGTCATTGATTGGTGATTTCTCTGTTTCGGATGGTGGTTTCATGTTTAGGCTCCGATTTATCCTTGATAGCTTGGGATATGTTTCAAATATCTTGTTTAAGCTGGTTGTTTTGGATGGTCAAAACTGGATTTGGTTTCTGTGCTATATGGGTCCTTATAGTAGTTCGCTTTAGTGCTCTGTCTGTGCTTGTCGTGGTTGTTTCTTCTCTTGCTTTCGTGTTGGAGTTTTCTCTGTTCTCATGCTGGTGTGTTGGTGTTTTGTTGCTGCAACAGTGTGTTCGTTCTTTGTCAATTAGCTATTGTGTTGGTTTTTTGCCGGTGGTGCTTTAGTGGTAGTCCGTTTTGTGTCTTTTGGCTGCGTGGGTGGTCTTAGCTGGTATCTTTGATCAGTTTTTTTCTTGCTTTTCTTGGTGGTGTCTTTGTGGGGTCTGCTGGGAGTGCCTTTGTAGGTGTGGGGTTGTTTTTTTGTATTTGGTTTTTTTATCCTTCTTTATTTCTAATAATATGCTGGTTTAACCATCCAATATATATATATATATATATATATATATACACACACATATAGATATATATATCTTTTTAGCAGTCTGCTGCTTCTTTGAATCCGATGTTAGCTTGCCACCCTTCTGAGAAATCATCAGTGGTTTAGGGGTACAAGCTTGGACATTGGAGGTCTTCTTAGCATTTGCCAGTTCAGTCCTCAAGGTGGAAGAAGTGCTTCCATTCAAAACACTGAGATCAACAGAAGAGGAACTCGAATTGAAGACAAGAATTGAAGTATTGACAGAACTGACTCTTTATAAATAGTTAGTGTAAACAAGCCTAAAATAGAACACAAGCAAACCTTCCATTTTCTTCAGTGCATACACCCTCCTTTATATATGTATATATATATATATATATATATATATATTTTTTTTTTTGGATAGGCAAACCAGCATATTATATATATATATAGAATTGAGGGGTTTGGAGGGCTGAAATATTAACTGCATATACAATTATTAGTGCATTTGCTCAATCAAAACTAGTCAGCCATGTTAGAAAGAGTGCATTAGTGATGTGTGTTATTGTTTGTGGTGAATATTTTTTTCATTCACTTGGTCTCATTGAAATTTTTTTTTCTCTCTCTCATTTTTTTTATATTAATTTTGATTTGATTGTAGGTAAGTGTGTAAAAAAAAAAAAATCTTATATATGGACCCCATTTATGAAGATAATGAAGAAGATATAATAGATGTGGCAGCTTTAGTTGTGGTGTCTGCTGCTGGGGCCACAGCTATAGAAGTTATACAAAGGACACATCTACATATATGTAGACAACCTCAAGTTAATAGAGATGATGTTAGGATAAAGTATTTAAATGGACTCATACATGAGAATAATATAGCTACCCACAACCTATTGCGTATGAATCAGGATGCACTTTTTAAATTATGTATTGCCTTGAAGACAAAAGGGCTACATAACACTTCCAATGTTGATGTCGAGGAGCAAGTTGCTATGTTTTTATATATTCTTGGACACAATCTTAGGCTTCGTGTAATTGCAAACAACTTTAGCCGCTCCTTAGACACAGTGCATCGTCACTTTCTTAACGTTTTGAAGGCTGTTGTAAAGTTGTATAAGGACCTTGTAAAGCCTCTAGGAATTAATTCCTCACCTGAAATTGGAAGCAACTTCAGGACTTGGCATAGTTACTTTAAGGTAACCTTTATCCATCAATAATTTTTTTTCTTCTCTTGGGTTTAAGAATTAGACTAATCTAGTAGTCTTACATATTATCTAAATTTATAGGATTGTGTTGGAGTTATAGATGGATCGTATATCCCTGCAATGGTACCACTTGAGGATCAACCAAGATACCGTACTAGGAAAGGAAGGATTGCACAAAATATAATGGCTGTGGTTGGATTTGATATGAAATTTACATATGTATTGGCTGGATGGGAAGGATCAGCAAGGGATTCAAAAGTGTTACAATCTTCTTTAAGAAATAGGCAAGACAAACTAGTTGTACCTACAGGTATCATTCATTAACTATAGAATCTTCAGTTTAAATGTTATTAAAAAAAAAAAAATTCATGTTGTTTAATTAATGCATTTTTTTAAAAAAAAAAAAATTTTAGGGAAGTATTACTTGGTGGATGCAGGATACCCAAATTCCCTAGGATTTTTGGCTCCATATCATGGTGTTCGTTACCATCGAAATGAACGCCGGGGACATGCACCCGCAAATGCAAAAGAATTGTTCAACTATCGGCATTCATCATTAAGAAATATTATTGAACGTTCTTTTGGATTGATAAAAAAGCGTTGGGCAATTTTAAGGACAGAGCCATTTTTTGATATTAAAGTTCAAGTTAAAATTGTGATAGCTTGTTGTACGCTTCACAATTTCATTTTAAATGTGGATCCAGATGATTTGTTAGAGCATGAGCTTAATGATGCAAGTGAGGATCTAGGGTCTGATCAAGTCATCTTAGAGGAAGATGTAGCTAATCTTGCAACAAGTCTTGAGTGGTCGGGAAGAAGGGATGCATTAGCAACATTGATGTGGAATGAATATAATCGCTAGCCCATATTTTAATTTAATTGTTTAATTGATGAAATTACTTTCATTTTATGAATGGTTTTTCCCTCCTCTTAGAAGCTATGTTTTATGATGTGTTCTTATTGTAATATTCTCTTTCATTTATTTTATTTGTTATATTTAGATTTGTGTGTGAGTTTGATTTTGAATTGTTGATATTGATTAGAAATGAGTCATAAAGCAAACAAGAATGACTCGGAGCCTAAAGAGAAGGCTAAGTATGTTAGATGGACACCACGAATGGATGATATATTAACAGAAGTGCTTCGTGATGAATATCATAAAGGACATAAGGGAGATAATGGTTGGAAGCCCACCGCATTGCAGGCAGCTGTTAATGTGATTAATTCACAACTTGGCATGAGTTTAAACAAAGAAAATATAAGAAGTCGATTGAAAACTTGGAGAGGCTTGTATACAGCTGTGCAAGAACTCCTCAATCAAACTGGATTTGGTTGGAATGATACTAAGAAAATGGTAGAAGCCGAAGATTCAGTGTGGGATGACTACCTGCAGGTATAACTATAATTTTTTTAAAAGCATTTAAAAATAGTGTTGAATACATATTATGTGATTAATTTATACTCTATTTTTTTGTAGAATCATAGCGATGCTGCTCAATTCCGTCACAGATCTATTGACAACTTTGACGACATATCTCTCATCATAGGTAATGACCAAGCAAATGGACAAGGTGCACAAACTGGCATTGAAGCTGATAATATAGTGGAGACTATTGATCTAGAAGCAAACACTGACAATATTGGGATTGAGGGAATAAGGTTTGAATTTGAGGGACTGAGTGGAAATGAATCACAACCAGCGACAACACAACCGTTAAAATCTAAGTTGCCATCTTCACAAGGAAATCAACTTCCCAAAAATAAGAGAAAGGGACGAGATGATGCAATATCGACTGATTTGAGATTTTTAGGTGAGAATATCAAGATAGTAGCTGATGCAATTAACAATCGAGATAAAATTGACATGGATTTGCTCATGCTAGAAATTGAGAAGATATCAAATTTTGATGATGATCTTGTTGTTGAAGCTATGGAATACCTTTCTGGTGACAAGAAAAGGGCAGATTTATTTCTTGCGTTGAAAGAAAATCAAAAGAGAATATGGCTGCTGAAGCGTTTACGTCGAGAGCAACAAATTGATTTGAATTTTTATTAAGTAGTTAGTTTTGCGTTATCTACTTTTATTATTAATAATGGAGATTTTTTTTATTGCTATTGTTTTTTTATTTCTTGGTACGAGACATGAATTATTAATATTATGTATTTATGGATTGATATGATTTTCATGCTTAACAAATAAAATAGCAAATGGAGTTTTAATTTATTTCCCATGAATTTTATTAAGTCATTTGAACAACCCAAATTGAATTCTCAGGAGTTTTAAAATTTATTTCTCATGGTGATCCGAACAATGAAATTTGAACTCTTGAGTTCACTTTCTCAGGAATTTAAACTCTTGAGAGTTTAAGATTCCCAAGAGTTCAAACTCTCACCAAACGAACAGACCCTTGTGGGGGATTTTTGACTGGTTGGGCTAACAGAAAATAATTACAATTCAATGCAAATTTTTACAAACTTCTAATAAATGACCACTAATTCCCGTAGCCTCGACCAATCTAAAATTCCCCCTCCCATTTAAGGTAAGTTTCCATTGTCCCACTCTAAATTCTTCTCGTCCTAACCTTCATCATGCTTTGTGCCTTTTTATTATCGATGATGATGAAAGTCCTGGCGGCGGGCGGCTCCCATTAGCGGACGATGGCCTGGTGCCTGAAAATTACAAGGTCTCTCACAAGGTTTTTAGGCCCACTTGGGTGGCTGAACGCGGGGCCATAGGAGTTTAATTACCCGAGACTTTTTGCAACTAAAAATTGTGGTAGAATTGGACGTTCCAATCCTTTTTCTTAAATAAATTATAAAAAATCATTTTACTATTCCATATATATATATATATATATATATATATATATATATTTCTGTGAGATCTCTCTTCAAATAGCACATTATTACACATTTTTTAATTAAAAAATATTAAAAAATCATGTAAGATTTAGTTATTTTTTTTTATTGATTAACTTAACTAATGGCAAGTCGAGTTTCAATAAGCGCTTCAATAAGTATAAATTAAAATATCAAAGCCCAAAAGCGATTGATCCTCTCTGGGGCAACCTTTAGCTAGGGTTCAAGTGGTTTGGTAATTGTTTAAGTATGTAACGAGAGGATTGTATATGTCCAAGAGACCAGTTAAAATTAAAGCCTTTAACACTCTTGTTATAAAATATATATATTATTAAAAAAAAAAAAATTAACTTGGTGATGATATTTTATAAAATAATAGAAAAGCTAAAACCTTTTTGTTTTGAACTCGAAAAAAAATATTGAAATCCACGTCGGATTTGAATTTAGTAAATTTGTTTGGTTTTAATGTCTTAGAATTCTTGCGCCTAATACATGAAACTTGAGTTATTTTATTGTCGAATAGTTCCTAAACCTTCAAGTTGTCGCTACATAATACCAAATTGACATTATTTTCGCTATGATCTAATGGGTCCCCTTACCACAACTAGTGTGTAAAAAAAATTATTGCGATTTTGTGGTTGGGCCTCTAAATCTTTAAAATAGTAGAGAATGCGAATCTAGACGAAGGATCGTGCAAAGCTAATAATTAAAAATCATAGACTAGAGGACCCATTAGACGTCTGATTACTTTTATCTTGTGGTGGAATCAGTATGTAGTGACGATCTTTTCATGTGAAAGGATGTCAATTCAAAATCATTATGGTTTAGTACAATTGCCGACAGTTCTTTTTCTTTAGTTTCTGTTTGGAAATCGAAAAATATGAGGGAAAATGAAGATGAATCTACCAACAGTCATCCAAACAATCTTCTTCGTTTATTTATTTTTTAAATTTTAAAAAATGCAAGAAATCTTCTTAAGTCATCTAACGTGTGAGTCTGTGACCACTCTTTTACTGTTCTCACTTCTTACCCTTTGATCCTCCTTGGATTTGCCGGGTTCAACTCACCTAATACAGCGGCCCAAGTCCGTCTGTTATTTGGGTTGGGCTCTCTCACCCTGATTTCTGAATCTTGTTCTGCCTCTCTTGCCATATTTCCAATTCCAATTATTTTGTCCTATTTCATTTCCCTTTTCTTATAAGAACACATTCTTTCCTTGCACATTTTTTTGAAAAAAAAAAAAAAAATTCTCTATAATTTTACCAAACCAAGAAAAGTTTACTTGAATTTTCCCAACAATTTCACCCCACATGATATTATGTCATAAAAAATATAAAAGTACACATTTTTTTTACAAAACAACTTTACATGTCTGAAACCTTTGACTCTCTTATATGTCCTGGTACCACCTAGGCTACAAAGCAAGTAGTTGAGAGCAAATGTATTGAAGATACATTATCGTTTTATCGTCAAATTTCTAAATAGCAGATGGGACTGTCAGTTGACTCGCCGGAGCTTCCGCTCATTCGACAGAAGCTTGGCAAAACGGGTAAGAGCTTCCTCATTAGTACCCTCTCCCTCAACTTCCTCGAACCTGCCAGTCTCCAAATTCACCCTCGACACTGGCTTCTTTAGCAGCTCCTTCCCAATCTCCACAAGCGTTTGCAGATTCTCCTTTGTTGCAATATCAACTGATGATGTCTCACCGGTCAACATGTCATCCTGTTTATCCACGACATGAAAATCATAAACATCACATGGTCTAAAATATGTCAAAAGAACTAATTTGGCCTTTGGTACCTGAATACGGAGGTAATTTTTCTTGCTATGGAAGGCTTGGAAGAGGGTGGAAACATGATAATCAACCAAATCAGAACTTGCATCGTTGTAAATGTCGAGCAATGGCATGGCACCCTTATCGTATACCCAATTAAGCAAACCCCATTTGGAGGATGTGGCCGCATTGTATTTCTCTTCATGCTTGGCAGCGCCTGTGCCTAGTGATATGACTAGCATCCTCTGGCTATCCATCGGTTTTATATCAATGACCTCAGACTTGTGCATCAAGGTCTCGTTGGAAATGTGATTTATAGCCAAAAGTGTCTGCAAGTATAGTTTGCATATGTTAGTTATTCAACTACCAAACTTTAATCAGTTGTCCCTAAATAAATGTAAGCATCTACAAATCTACAATGTCCTAGTTAAATTCAGAGCATATGTCCAGGGTATAATATAGAAATTCAAAAAAAAATTAATAAATAAATAATTCTGCCTTTTAATGAAACTGTGAGCAACTGAGCATGCGCCTTTGTGATCTCTGACTGAGAAGTGAATCAACAGGGAATTTATCAATTAAATGGTTCAATCTACATTTTAATAGATATTAAGGGATAATTTGCATACGGAAAAACGCTCGAATGCTCCCTAAATTTATCATAAAGGCTACTTACAGGATTATTAGCAGCAACACCACCATCAATGAGATCAAACGTACGAGTTTTTCCATTGGCATCCTTAGTCTCGAAGTAGTGTGCGGGAAGATATGTAGGAGCTGCAGAGGTAGCGACACAGATATCTGATAGCCGGGCATTCTTTGAAATATTTAGTTTTGCCTGTACAGGTTTTTAGAACTGTTTAGAATAAGCAACGTCACACCTGTAGCTAGAATTCCTAAACTTGGTCTATATTTCCAGGATACTAGTATCATACGTCATTCGTTGAAAAAATAATTGGTTGAAGGAGTTTGATGTCGAAAGTTGGTATGACAACATTTGTTAGTGTCTGTTTTAGAGTGATGTTGCTTAGCAGCTCCTGTGTCAATGATCGCAGGTACTTCCCGTTGTACTTTGGCCCCATGACTGCGCCGAACAAACTTGTCATCGAACTCATAACAAAGTTATTGCGGCTGATTTTAGAGAACATCCATCCATCAGAAAAATTCTTTAGTTAAGGAAACTCAACATTCATGCATGAACTTTCAAACAACCATAAAACGTCCCTCAAGTCCACCCAAGTAAATCTTATTTTGAAGTCACACAAAAGATGGTGATCAAACTTTAAGAAGCCCTTTGTAAACTTGTAGTTCCCACCCCAGCAATTAAAAAGAAAAATGAGAAATGAAGAAGGAGAAAGAACAAAGAAGATAGTTTCATTTCGATTCACCTGTTCTGAGGGAAGATCTTGGGGCAGTGCTCTAAATAAAAACTGGTGATGTCCTTTGCTGCATACATTGGTCGATTGTCCTTGTTGGGAGCAGTAAGCATGATTGTCACTAGTCCACCAGTGCTAGTTCCTGCAATTATGTCAAAATAATCTGCAATTCTTGAATTGGATCCATCGAGTTCCTAAAATTTCATTGGTGGACAAAAACAAAAGGATCATAATGATGCCAAAAACTACAAAGACAAGTATACCAAAAAAAAAAAAAAAGCCAAAAAAAGTTGTTTAAACGATGGTTGGTGAAATACCTGAAGCTTGGATTCAAGAAAGGCAAGAAGGGTGCCTGGAATGATGCCTCGGATACCACCTCCATCAATGCTCAAGACCGTCACCATCTTTCTCCTTGCAAGATCACTAGCCATTTTTTCATTCAAATTGAGTTTAAAATTTAAGTGTCATTAACCAAACTAATGGAAATTAACAGAGTTATCTTGTTTACAAAGCATACCTTAGGGAATCAACTCGGGTACTTATGACAAGAAGAATTTGGGAAGAAATGAAAGCAGCCAATCGCACTTGCACCAATACTTACACGTTTACTTAATTATTTAATTTTGGTAAAAAAACATTTATTTATTTAACTCTTTGTATCTTTTGGTAATTAAGGGAACACCTCAACTGATTTGGTCAAATTCCCTTATTCTTTTTCATTGTTGGCATGGGAAATTTTTAGGAATTCATGGTCAGTGTGATATGTAGTTCTCCATGCTTTTTGTCATCAACCAGACCTTCCAAGCTTCCATGTTACCACACGCATAGAATGCTACAATTATACACTTCAGAAAAGCGTCTGAAAGATGCTTCAATCCCTTGGACAAAGTAGTGGCCCTCAAGGAGAATGGAGTATGTGCTGAGACCCACATGAAAAACTAAGTGGCACTGAGAACATGATAAGCATCCTAGCACTTTATGTGTGATTTTGTTACAATTGGTAATTAGCATTGTTTCCAACACCCGTCACATATCTCTTTCTACAACTACCTAAATATTTTTGGAACTACAATCCTTGTTAGTTGACATTAAAGTGGTGGCGTTAATGGTCAACCTAATGTACCAAGTTCCCACAGGCCATAATACATGTGGCTTAACATCTATTTGATTCCATTTAAGCTGGGTTCTCATTATTTTGATGAAAGGACAATGACCTGAAAATGGTCATCATTAACCTTCATCTCATGCATATATCAATTTAGTTTTCAATGAACCAAGGATCATCTTTTCATTCATTGTGAGACGGCTAGAAGCTTATGGGTTCTTATTTTCCATCTTTTCGGGGTCAAGTGGGTTCTACCATCCACTACATATGACTTGCTTGTGAGTTGGTGGGTTAAAAGGGGCCGCAAAGATTCTAAAGTTGTTTGGAGGATGGTTCCCCATGCTCTTTTTTGGTGCATTTGGAAAGAACGTAACATGAGAACCTTTGAAGGGGTTGAGTCATCCACATTGGAGCTCAAATCTTTTTTGGTTAAATCCTTATATTGGTGGTTTTGTAGTTACACAAGAGGATGTAATCCCTCTTTTACTCTTTTTGTTGACTCCCTTAGCTTGTATTAGTTGTTTGGGGGTGTCTTTTTTGTGGCTCTTTTTGTTGGTGAGTGTTGGTGGTTTTTTTTCTCTTGTATATGTCTCATGTACGAGGGTTTTGGTCCCTTCTTTTTATTCCAATACATACATTACTTGATCAAAAAAACAAGAAGAGGATTTGTAACACGCACAACTCAGGCAGGTTAGGAGTCAACCCAGGCTCAACCCAAAGGGTACAACCTGGCCACATTCCAACCCAAGCTGACCTTCAACCCGAGCTGACTAATTCTAGCTCAGGCCCATTGTAAATGTCTAGGTTCAGGGTTTAGTTTGCCCAATTATGCAAGTTCGAAATTTCATTTTCCTTTGTTTTCTTCTTTCTCAAATTTCTCAGCAACCAGAGTATAGCATTGTGGTTGGCAGCCGGAAAGGAAAGGAAATGAACTCAATTAAACCGATAAGTATGTAACCAAAGATTCATTAATACCTATATCACACTAAAACCAAGCATGTAATCAAACCATAAAGAGCAATGAGACATGATCGCTTCAAAATATATATATTTTAAATATATATATATATATTCCTTCATATTGATACTAAAAGAAAGCTTAGAGAGAGACATAATCTAACAAACAAAGTCATAAATTTTGAAAATCAGAGTGATTTTCAGATGCTTCATTCAGATATTAACTAGAGAGAGAGACGCGAACAAAACGTACCGAAAAGGAGAAGAGACTGAAGAAGAGTAGTGAAGATTCCAACCCATGAGAAAACCGATCATCGAAGCCAACAAAACGACGACGCAGAGAATGCACACAGAGAGGAGAAGAAGCTTCACCTTTGCAGCAACGAGAAACTGACGAAACCGGCGGAGAAGAAGAAGCAGCGACCAGATGCTGTAGACGCCTCTGTTTGCGGCGTTCTCCCCCGCCGGAGAGTAGAGGCCGTCAAAGGAGACGGCGGCGGAGACGGTGGAGGCGACGCCTTGGATCTCGATGAGGGTCGACATGGAGGCCAATTCCATTCAGTGGATGCCTGAGATTGACTTGGTTTTCATTGTACTGGTTGTGGATTTCCCTTCTCTGAGTTACGAGGAGAGGGGTATGGCCTGTTTGGGATCAAAAAGTGGACTGTTTAAGAGAGAAGGAAGAGGAGAGTGAGAGACAGAGAGACTGCTTGTCCAGTTGTGGGACAGAGAGGACAAACTCACAAGTAGGAGAAGAACTTCAGTAAAACCGCTGCACCACCGTGGCTGTGAGACCAGCCACTCACAGCCATGGATCACTCTGTTTTTGGGCCCCACAATAGCCAAAAACAGAGTGATCCATGGCTGTGAGTGGCTGGTCTCACAGCCACGGTGGTGCAGCGGTTTCACCGAAGTTTTTCTGCACAAGTAGATGGCAATCAGAATTTGCAGCTTTCCCATCGCTTTAAAATGCACACACCAATCAGAATTTGCATATTTTAATACTCCTATTTAAAAAGGATACAATAGGAATAAAATGTTGACTTGAATCAAATAAATTACCTGCTACCTATAATTCTCTTACTCCCATTTTCAAAATTTATGACTTTATTTGCTAAACTTAATTTATTCAGTTGTCCCTCCGTAGATTTAAGAGTGTATTAATATACATTGTCTTAGTTAAATTCAAAGCATATGTCTGGGATATTAAGTCATGTTTCTTATAAGAATTTTACAAATTTAATTTCAAATACAAATTCTACTTATAAATTCTTTATTCAAACATAGCTTTAATTTTGCTATTTGTTAGGGTCTGTTATTTCACCGGAAGAGCAACTTTTAAATCTATGTGTGTTAACTTCCTCCCTTGCATGGTTGCATAGCAGAAATTTTACTGGGCTGAATAAAATTGAGAATGATTTCTTATTTTATTGTATCAATTTTAAGATTTTAAAATAATTTAGAAGGGAAGAATTCAAGCTCTATTTAAATATTATATTTTCATATTGCTTTCTATATGATTAAGAGTATTTTTTTTTAAGAAAAAATATTAAATACAAAAGGAAATTTAATAAAATTTCTCTTTATTTTTTATATTTGAAAAAAAAAAAAATCACATTTCCATAGTTAAATGATCTAATTATTTATTTTCGAAAAGCAATTTTATCCCATGCATTAAGCAGATATGATATTAGATAAACAACATGAAAATTTTAATTGAATTATTGACTCTATTTTTTTTTTAGTTGCTTGATTACATTAATTTGTTGGTCCTTGCATGAGAACTATTTCATAACAATTTATTTTATATATATATATAGAAATTTTAATTCCGAGCAATATTCTTGTCTTGCTCTAGTGTGTTCATATTTTGGGGAATTAATATTTTGATGTTCTATTCTTGCAAAACTTCCAAATTAAAAAGAGCATTTTGTACGTGTCCAAGTGGGAATACTTTTGATAATTTCTTAGGTCCGCGTTCTTTTTTCTGCCGTCTTCAAATCCAGTCCTTTTTCGAAAACGACAAATTCGGAAATCCCGAAAAGACACAAAGAATAGGATCCATTGTAAAACCCAACCTTGTGTCTGTTCGGAAGTCCTTTTTCAAAGTACCGTTTTGGTGCTTATGCATAAACCCACACATTCCTTGTTGGCACAAAGGTCAAAATTTAAATTGGAATGACAAAAAAGGAAAAAGAAAAAAGGATAATGGTGTACAATTTCATCATTTACGATGGAAGTCTTTTAAACTCAATTGGGGGATAAGGAGAAAAACTTGGGAAAGGTAAGGGAAAGGGGAATTATGCAAGAGAAAGAAGCCCGATGCTTGAAGACTTCATGAACGAAATTTTTGCTTACTATTTTTTGGGTGGGTATAAGTGGCGGAGAGAATTTTCCATCCCTCTCGTCCTCTCCTAACGAAAAATAACAAATGATATTTCCTTCTCTCCCATCATAAAATAAACAATGCTATGTGGCTTTTATGGCTTATATTTGTCATAAGGGCGAAATAGCATTATTCATTTCCTGTTGGGAGAGGAAGAAATAGCATTTGTTCATTATCCATTGGAAGAGAAGGGGATGGATGAAGAATTTTCTCAGCCACTCGCACTCACCCGAAAAATGGTATGCCAAAAATTCATTAATGAAGTCTTCTAACTCCGGCCCTCTCTCACTTGCCCATCTTCCCTTTCCCATACCTAGCTTCCTCAGGTTTAAAAAACTCAACATCCCCCAAATTCAAAAGATTTCCATCTTATCTTTTTCTTAGAAAGAATAAAAATAATGAAATTGTTACCCCATCATCTTTGTTTTTTACTTTTATTTTGGTTTAATGGACAATCTAATTCAAATTTTGACTTTTGAATCAATAAAGGACAAGTGTGTGGTGAAAGCGTGAGCAAGTGCATTTGCATGCGCATTGACTGAGAAGTGAACCAACTATTGAATGAGTGAGTGAGTGGGAAAAGAATACATCAATTAAATGGTTAAATCTACATTTTGCTATGTGTTAGGAGACAATTTGCATACTGTGAAACATCCAAATGCTCCCTCAATTTATCAAAAAAAGGTTACTTACAGGATTATTAGGTGGCGACCCCACCATCCATGAGAACAAACGTACTGAGTTTTTCCATTGGCATCTTTGGTCTTAGTGTGCTGGCAGATACGTAGGAGCTGTAGAGATAGCAAAGCAGATATCCAATATCCAATATCCTAACATTCTTTGTAATATTTACGCTGTGTTTGCATAAGAAATTTCTAGGTGAAACTTGGCATGACAACTAGGGGTGTTAATAGTTCGGTTTGGTTTGGTTTTAGGGGAGATCTCAAACTAAACCATTATACTTCGGTTTTGTTTCTCCCAAACCAAAACCAAACCATACTATAAAAATACCAAACCATTATATTTCGGTTTGGTTCGGTTCGGTTTCGGTTTTAACCTATCAAGTAACAACAAATAATTGAAAATGAAAAAAATGACATGCCAAACTCCAAATAAAAACATTTTTAATAAAAGCATTACATTAGCAACTAAAAAAAACAAACATTGTATCATAATAGAAACATATTAACATATATCAATATGTCAATATCACACACAACATTAATAACTAGTTTAATACATGCCAATCTAAAAAAGGGAAAACAATAAGAAACTTAAAATCAACAAAAACAAGCCCATTACCTATTTTACCTTTATTAGAATTGGGAATTTACAAACTTTAAGTTTATATATATATATATATATTATATTTTTCGGTTTTTTCGGTTTTTCGGTTTGGTTTGGTTTTTTAAAACTGAAAACCAAAACCAAACCAATTGAGTTCGGTTTTCTAAAATTAAAACCATAACCAAACCTAATGACAAAAAAACCAAACCAAACCGCTCGGTTCGATTTGGTTCGGTTTGGTTCTCGGTTTTAACCAAAACCATTAACACCCCTAATGACAACATTTTTTAAGGTCTATTATTTCAACGGAAGAGCAACTTTTTAATCTGTGTGCTAACTTCCTCCCTTGTATAGCACAAATTTTATTGAGCTGAATAAAACTGAGAATGATTTCTTTATTTTATTGTATCAATTTTAAGTTTTTAATATAATTTAAAATGGAAGAATTCAAGCTCTATTTAAAAATATTAAAAGTATTTGACCTGTAGAGGAAAAGAAAAGGAAAGAAAAAAAAAAAAAAAGAAGAAGAAGAAGAAGAAGGAAGAGGAAAAAGGAAGAAGAGGGCTACTAATGGGAGGGAGGGCTGCCGATGGGAGGGAGTACCAAATCTGGTTCTAGGTTTTATCCTCAGCTCTTGTTGCCGTTCCACACAAATTTGACCAGCAGAGGAAAAAGAAAAAAGGAAAAAGAAGAGGAGAGGAAGAGAGAAGAGGAAGAAGGATAGAAGGTTGCCGGGAGGGAGTTCGCCGACGTTGACAGTGGGTTTCATTGACGGGAAAAGAGATGCAGAAAGGAACGGGAGGAGAGAGTACAGTGAGTCGGTTCACGACTTGATTTCGTGTGTTTTGAATCTCAGCCGTTGGTCTTCCCACTTGCCACATGGAACACATCCAACGATTATTGCATGATGTGGTAAAACCACCCCAACTGCAGCAAATCCAAATCCCCAATTGGGTGCGAACAAATATAACCATTTGTAGTATTTTTGCACGTGTTGCAACTTGCAAAGTACCGTTTTGCTGCCTATGCATAAACCCACACATTCCTTGTTGGCACAAATGTCAAAATTTTTATATATATATATATATATAATAATGGTGTACAATTTCATCATTTACAATTGAACCTAATTGGGGGATATGGAGTCTTTCAAACTTGGGAATGGTTAGGGAAAGGAAAGAATGGGCAAGTAAAAGAGGGCGGCGGACTAGAGGGAGCTCATCAATGAAATTTTTGCATACCATTTTTTGGGCCGGTATAGGTGGCAGAGAAAATTTTTCATCCCTCTCGTCCCCTCCCAACAAAAAATAAATAAATGCTATTTCCTTCTATCTCATTGGAAAATGAATAATGTTATTTGGCCCTCATGGCTTATATTTGTCATGAAGGCCAAAAAGCATTATTCAATTTTCATTGGGAGAGGAAGAAATAGCATTTGTTCACCATTCATTGAGAGAGAAAGGGATGGACGAAAAAAATATTTCGGCCAGCTATACTCACCCGAAAAATAATAAGCAAAAATTTCATTCATGAAGTCTCTCCGGTCCGCCCTCTTTTACTTGCCTATCTTCCCCCTCCCATACTTAGCTTCCTTGAGTTTAAAAAACTCAACATCCCACAAATTCAGAAGATTTCCATCTTCTCTTTTTCTTAGAAGGAATAAAAATAATGAAATTGTACACCATCATCTTTTTTTTTTTTAATTTTATTTTGGTTTAATAGTCATTCTAATTCAAATTTTGAAAAGTGCGTGGGTTTGTGCATAGGCTGCAAAATAGAACCCTACAGCATGCGCAAAAAAACTGCAAATGATTCTATTTGCCCATGGTTAACTGATTACGAAAGTGATGCCAGGGAAAAATGGCATAGGTTTCATGACGTCAAGAAAAAAGAAAAAAAAAAAAGAGGAGAGATTTCGAACCCAAGAAATTATCAAAGGTATTCGATCACTACTTGGGCATCTACAAGTATTGTTTTTAATTTTTATAAGAACATCACAATATTTAATCACTAGAGAAAGACATGTTTATCAATTGCCAGGAATTAAAATGTTCCATAAATATTATTTTACAGATAAATTGTTATGAATTGGAATAGTTCTCGTCAAAGAACCAATCATGTAATTAATCAAGCAATTAAAAGAGATGAAATTACCTTTTTTTTAATTAAAAAAAAAAGTTAGTAATTAGATTAAAATATTCATGTTGTTTATCTAAACATCATACCTGCTTAATGCAGGGGATTAAAAAAAAAAAAAATTGGGAAATTTTTTTTTGCATGAATATGGTCCTGGTGAAAAATTACGTGCCCCAAAATCAGACCTTTGATTTTGATATGAACCTGTTAATTACTTAAATAAAAATACTAATCCTCCTTTACACTTTATATATTATGGGATTAATTTAAAGACCAACCATAATAACGAAAAAAAAAAAGATGAAAAATGAAAAAAAAAGCCTTTGTGAAATGCTGGAAACATGAAGGATGTACCTATAAAGAGCCCAATAGCTGCGATCACGTTATCAGACCTCTTCCCAAAATTGCCATTTTAATGATTTTTGGAGAACCTGAAATGTGTTGGCGGATTTTACCCCATATACATGTGTGGATCAGATATTGTTTGAAGGAGCAAGAAAGGGGAGTTGCAAGTGCTGGAAATATTGGTGGATGGATGAGATAAAGACTAGGTAAGTAGTCCGAGAGAGAGAGAGAGAGGGAGAGAGAGAAGGGAGGGTGGTTATGTGTTTTGCAGGAGTGGGAGAGAAAGGAGGGCTGAGTGGTGCTATATGCATCAACTTTCGGCATTTTCGGCACTAGCTAACGTGATTGATGATGTGGTGTTGACTTTTAAAATAAATAAAATAAATTATCTAACACTATCTCATATGTTATGTGAGTTGGTAAAAAATTTTTGTAAGTTTGGATCATTTGTTTGTAGTTGGGTGTGTTTGGGATTTTAAGATTGTGACACATTAGCATAAAGGAGCATTCGCTGGCTTTAAAATAACCTTAAAGACCCAAGCACACTCAAGTATAAACATGATTCAATCTCAATTTTTATGTATAGAATTGATGCAGAAAACTAGTGCTATATACTCTTGTCTAAAATACGGCAAGAGAGTTTACAAATTTTTTTGAGATTTTCTGGTTGGCGTCCAAATATTTGAATGGTATAGAATGCAAATCTATAATCAAGATTATGTAGAGCTAATATTTAAAAATCATTGACTAGGACCCATTAGATGATTACTGATTTCTTATATCGTCTGATGGAACAAGTATTCACCAAGACTTTTTTTTTTTTTTTAGACAATTGACACAACATACCCCTAATTCCTAACCCACTGATCAACAAATTGGTATTTATCAATGTTTCTCTAAGAGCTCAAATCAAATATCACTCAATCAACATTTGATGGGACTGTTGTTAAGTTATCATGCCATCGGTGGTTAGTTAGCATTCGAACTTACAAATCGGAATATTATTGAGCCAAACCCCAAAGTCCAAACAAGGACTGTAAAAAAAATTGCCCGAAGGAATAGGCCATTTATATAAATGACCTTGATTTTTTTTTCTTTTTTTCTGTTCCTTTAAAATTAACATCAATCATGTCAATTTTTATTTTTAACTTCTCTCTTGTATTTCCATCTCTCTTTAAATAAGAGTTTCTTATTGCAAAAAAATAAAAATAATTAAGAGAGAAAATTTAATAAATAGATGTAACATATATTTGGACTGCTGGGGATATAATGCAATGGCGCCCGAATCACATTATACTGTGTTGTTCTCACTTCAAATTTATAAATAAATTAAAAAAAAATTCCCTTTAATTTTACAAAAAAAAATTTTGGGTAATTAATTTTAGAATGTTTTCCCATAACACATAGGCGAAGTTTATTTGTTGCTTGCAATATAATTAGGAAAAGGTCATGCATTGCAATACGCCATAATAAGAAGGGACCCATTAACTTTTTCCGGATGCCCAAACGCTCTTAACGTAATAGAGAAGGAAGGCATCGACCAATTAATCCCACCTTTTATAAGAGCACTAGAGTAGTACTACCCTTTCCCAGAAAATTAAAAAAAAAAAAAAAAAATGATTACAATCAATGCAAATGACTATTAACTACCTTAACTTTGTAGTAGAATACTATTAACTTAACCAAAAATAATTACTAATTTGTATTGATATATAATTATTTGTCCATAGTTGCACTAATCTGTCATTCCCCACCCCCCCTAAAAAAAAGGAAAAAATCAATTCTCACACATGGGGTTACATTGAGAGAGGATCTTTTGCTTAGCAGGAAAAATAGATTTACCAAACAGTATAAAAATAAAAACAAAACTGACCAAACTTATTCTCAGAATCTCAGCTAGTCAAGTTTTTAGGTTTGCCAAACAACCCCTAACAGTTGGAAAAAATTAGCATACTTATAAGATAGAGATGAAACGTTTCAGTTGAGAGACACAGCTAACACATTATACTGAACATATCAACATACAGCATTATCATTTTACAGTTAAATTCCTTAGTAGTAAATGAGACAATCAAAACAATTCTTCTTAAAAAGGTCCAATTCCTTAAATGGGACTAATCACTTGGCATGCGGACCTTCCGCTCCTCTGATAGAAGAATGGCAAAATGGGTAAGAGCTTCTTCATCAGTAGTACCCTGTCCCCCCGGAATTTCCTCAAACCTCCCAGTGTCCAAATCCACCCTTGACGCCTTCTTCTTTAGCAGCTTGTTCCCAATTTCCACAAGCTTTTCCAAATTTTCCTTCATTGCAATATCAACCGATGATGTGTCACCGGCCAACGTATCATCCTGTATGTCCCCACCACAAGATAATTAGAAGCATGACATGGTCTAAAAGAAAATACACTTCAACACATATGACAGATGAGATGGTGTTAGATAATTTGTTCTATTTTTTAAAAATAAGTAGTTTCATATCATTAGTCACGTGAGTACATATAACTCTACTGATCTGATCTAAAATACGGTTGAGGGAGTTGACAAATTCTGGTGTATTATGGTACCTGAATACGTAGGTAGTTCTTCTCGATGTGGATGGCTTGGAAGAGAGTGGTCATATGATAATCAACCTTATCGGTGCTTGGATCGGTGAAAACGTCGAGCAAAGGTGTGGCGCCATCGTCATATACCCAATCAAGCAAACCCCATTAGGAGGCTTTGGCTGCATCGTATTTCTTCACTTCATGCTTGGCCGCTCCTGTGCCTAGTGATAAGACTAGCATCCCCTTTCCTTCTGTCTGTTCTATATGGATGAACTTCGGGTCTTGCTTCAAGATCGCATTGGAAATGTTGTTTATGGCTAATAGTGTCTACAAAATAGAGTGCAACATGTGTTAGCTACATATTTTAACACCGTCAAATATTCATGTTAGTTTTCTGTATCAGTTGCGGATAATGTTTAAGATGGGTTTGTAAGACGACGTTGGACACCTCTCTTAGAATCAAAACCCAAATAGACGAACGTATGAGCCCAACTGTTGGCTTGGGCCAAAACCGACAATACCCTTAATTTAGCATAGGATTATTAGCAACAACCTTTTATGTTAATCGTAAACCTAAGCTTCATTTTTGATGTCTCAATATGTATATAAGAATATATAGTTTTTTTTTTATATTTATATAAATATACATATGATCATGATGTAGTGGACAATCTGAGCCCAACCAGACCAACTCAATTAGACAATGGGCAACCCGAGCTTATAAAATAGAACTCTACCCAATCAGACAATGGGCAAACCTGTAAAATTGAAGTAGAGTTTCGGGTTATTGTGTTGAAGTTCTACTTGGACATGGTCACATGGTCACGGACTCATGGGCAAGGGGTATACCCCCTGATTTGGGCATGGGCAGACCTCCCAACTGCCCAAATTGCACCCCTCATTAATATATTTATAAAATAAACTACTTACAGGATTGTTTGCAACAACCCCACCGTCGATGAGATCAAAGGTACGAGTTTTGCCGTTGACCTTCGTAGTCTCGAGCTGATGTGCTGGAAGATACGTGGGAGCTGCAGATGTAGCAATGCAGATATCAGATAATAGGGCATTCTTTGAATCATCCAATTTTGCCTGCATGTATCAGATTTTTAAAACTGTTGAGAGTACTTCAAGTAACTTCACATTTGTAGCTAGAATTCATTGAAATTGGTCTATTTTTCCAGGACATATTTACTAGTATTGATCTTACCTCGTAGGTTGAGAAGATTATAGGTTGAAGGAGTTTGATGTCGAAAGTTGGTATGACAACATTTGTTAGGGTCTGTTTGAGAGTGATGTCGCCTAGCTGCTTCCTCATCATTGATCGCAGGTATTTCCCGTCGTACTTTGGCCCCTTGAACAAACTTCTTATCCATCTCACGAAGAAATTGCAGCTAATGCTAGAGAAACCATCCACCCATCCAAAAAATTCTTTAGTTAAAAAAACTCAACCTTAGTGCATGACTTTCTAGCTACTAAATCTTATATTTCTATTTCCTAGTACCCTCCCCCCCCCCCCCCCCCCCCCCCCAAAAAAAAAAAAAAAAAAAAAAAAGAGGAAAAAATTATAATTTCGAAGTTGCGTAAAATGTGTGGAAATTAAACTTTAAGAATGCCCTTATAAACTTGTAGGTTGCATTACAAGCTATATATTAACCTTTTTGGGGGGAAGATCTTGGGGCAGTGCTCTAAGTAGAAATCATTGATGTCCTTTGCAGCATACATGGGTCGTTTGTCCTTGTTCGGAGCTGTAAGCATGGTTGTCACTAGCCCACCTGTGCTCCTTCCTGCAATTATGTCGAAATAATCTGCAATTCTTGCATCGGGTCCGTCGAGTTCCTAAACGTTTCATTGGTGGCCCGGACGAAAATAAGAGGGATCATGAAATGCCTGCAACTACAAGAACAAGCAAAAAAAGAATAAGAAGAAGAAAAAATGGAAGCTGGAGAAGTACCTGAAGCTTGGATTCAAGAAAGGCCAGAAGGGTGCCTGGAATGATGCCTCTAACACCACCACCATCGATGCTCAAGACCGTGACCATTTTTCCTCTTGCAAAATCAGTAGCCATTTAAAAAAATAATAAAAAATAAAAATAAATCCAAAGTGGAGCTTAAATGATTAGTGTTGTTTAGCAAGTTATTGGCAAGAATGTTAAATATTTCTGTGCTAAGAACTTACGAATCAACCCGTGTATTTATAGCAACAGGAAATTAGCGAGATATATGAAAGTAGCCCGTGGGCCGTGGCCTATGCACCAAAAGGCACCTTCCCCTCTTGTTTTAAGTACATGTGATTTTGTTACCTTGGAATCCATTAATTAGGCCTTCTTGGAGGTTGAGTGTGGGATAATTTTATAGGTTCTTGGACTCTTCTTAAGTCTATGTCATATATGTGAGCTTTTTCATTTGTGTATTGTAGTGTGGGAAAAAAAGAAGAAAGAAAGAAAGAAAGAAAGAAGAAGAAGAAGAAAGAATCGATTAATTGAGGTTAATTAACTGTTTCCAACACCCCTGTCACCCTTCGCTCTCTACAATTGTCTAACAATATTTGGAATGACAAATTTGGAAAGCTCACCTTCCCACTTGGGTTTATCGATACCTAAAAAAGGGAGACTATTGTCATCACATAAAGTACTCTAACCCCCTCTTAGTTTATACTTTTTAAGATTTTGTGAAAAATATAAAAGGTTTTTACAAAAACTAGCCGCGATATTCACTAGAAAACATTATTCTGAACAACTTTGTAGATGAAAGTTTTTCCAAAATCAATCATTTAAGCAGACCTTTTAACCATTTACAAAATCTATTTCATTTTCCATGAAAAATGGTCAAAAATTTTACTTAAATAATAGATTTTGGAAAAAATTTATTCTACAAAGTTGTCCAAAATGATGTTCTCTAGTAGACTAGCTACGTGCCTAGTTTTCATAAAACATTTTATATTTTTATAAAACCTTAAAAAATATAAACTAAGTGAGGAGCTTAGAGCATTTTATGTGGTGGCAATAGCCTGACCTACCTAAAAACTTAAACTTACTCATGGGATTTTCACCGATGAAGCCAAACTGTTAAAAGGGAAATGGACAACATTGGCTGTCAAAACTGATTTAATAAACCACCATTATCTTTTTCGTTCATTGTCCTCCGAATAAAATTCTTAATTAAGTGCAGAATAATAATATTCTTAGAGCTCTTTTTTCATTTTTTTTATTAGTTGTAAAGGTTCTAAGAGAACCATTTTCTTCTTTGTCCATTATCATCCGATTCTTTTCTAAAATAATCTTTATGAATTATAAATTTCAATTTTTTTGATGATTAATTACATTTATTTCAAAGGGTTGTTCGTGAATTGGGAGATGGGGACTAGTTGTTTCCTAATATGGATATTTCACACTAGGTGATTCATGTGGAGCAAATTTTGGTTAATAATTAGTACTTTATCTTAATTAATTCAAAAAATCGAAGAACATTTAATTAAAAATTTTATTTTATCTTGTAATTTTGAGATAGAAAAATTTGCAAAAAATGTATAATCCATTCATAAATCATATTTTAATTCAATATATCTACAATTGTTCTCGATGAGACGCCATCTTTTGAAAGCGTTGAATGATAGTTTAATTATCAATAATATCAAATACCACTCTTTCAATAAATAGAACTAAGCAATCATTACGCAAATGATTCTTTGTGCCTGTTTGGATGAGATTCTGAGAGGCCCAAAATCTCTTCTGATGGCCCATAATCACTTTTAAGAGTGTTTGGATAAAAAATAAAAAAAGTGATTGCAAGCCCAAAAGAGATTTTGAGGCCAATTTACTCAAGCTGCTTCCCCTCTGATTCTGATTCAGCTTCTGATTCAACTTCTGATTGTACTTCTGATTCTACTCTGAAGCTATCCCAAACAGGCACTTTATAATCTATTACAGATGTTGGCCCAATTATTAATGTGGGTCCCATGTGTAATTTGAGATGGGCCTATATTAGAATTTGTTAATCTCCATGTGGAGAATTAATTCGAATATTTAATTGATCAAAATCATTCATTGTTGAATAATAAATTGATCTCTAAAGTCACCTTGAAGAGTTAGTTGAAAAATGGTAAAAATGCTTGTCCCACGTTGGAAAACTACGAATTATTTGGTGAGTTCGTATACACATACATTGGGCTTATGGTTTGGGCCCATAGCATCATAAGGCGTGTGCACCCCTTTGTCAATCATTGTAATTCCAGAAATTGATCAATGAAAATGGCTTCCTCCGTGGTAAGCATTCCTTCTTAGTTTCTGTTATTATTTTGTGTTCTCAAATTACTTGTCACAAAAAAGTCCTTGAGTCCATTCAAGGCAAGGTAGAACCCGCAATTTGTCACTGTTTAGTGGCTGGCACGCTCGCGCAACCCAATCCTCAGAATCGAAATTTTGGAGGAAACACTTTTTGGCACGCCCGGTGGGACACCATTCGTGTTATTTTCCAGGTCTAGGAGATTTGTTTTTTGCAACAATCATGCCACCAAAACGTGGAGGACGTGGAAAAGAAGCTTTTGGCCAAGAGTCTGGCCAAGAAGACAATCTGGAAATCCCAGGGGATAATTCTCCTAGGAATGAAAATACGGAAAGCCAACCATTGGACCATGCAAATGTTGCCAATGAGTTTATGGCTGCTTTCAGGATGAATTTTGACACCATGATGCACGACATATCGCAGATGATGATGCAGCAAATGTCACTTACTATGAAGACATTTGTTGAATCTAATCAGCAGATTAGCGAGAGTCTGAATAAAAATTCGGACAAATTACTTAGCTACATGGTAGAAAAACTAGGACCAGCGTTTAAAAATAATACTCATGAAAGATCCAGTCAATACGGCCGAAAGGCCGAAGGGTCAAGTAACTTTAGGTATGGGGACGTCCATCTCTTGTCCAGGCAAGATCCTTTGGGGTCAAACCCATCAATGTTTCGGCCAGAAGGGCAAATCCCAACTTCTGTTCATTTGGGAAGTCAATTCGGGCAGCCAAGACCGAATATTGGAACCAGTGGAGTTAAAGATAATGTGTTTTATGCCTCACCCGGGGGGCAAATTTACAATCAAATGATGAATGACTCGTTTGACCTGACTCGAAATAGTAGTTTTATGATGGGGAATCAAACCAATATTCCAGTCAGAACAGGCCGATCCACGGCTGGAAATTATGGGGGTTCAAATGAAGCCCCATACAATTATGTTGGTCAAGAAGACCTTACTCAGACCTTTCAGACTAATTTGAGGGACAATCCAAACAATTTCAGAGAAGAGATTGCCAATATCATTAGGGAACAAATGGGGGCAGGTCGACCACTAGTTGGAACAGCTTATAGTCGGCCTTACCCTGATTATATCGACCAGCTTCACGAATTTCCTAGAGGTTTCAAGTTTCCTAATTTCACATTGTTTTCAGGAGAAGACAAGCAGTTAACCTTTGAGCATGTTAGCCGATTCACGTGCCAATGTGGTGAAGCAAGTAGTAGCGGCCATTTAAAGCTGAGATTGTTCCCAAGTTCTTTAACCGGTTGGGCATTTAATTGGTATATTAATTTACCATCAGGGTCAATTACAACCTGGCAGGAAATGGAATCTCTTTTCCATATTTACTTCTGCAAGGCAGAGACCGAAATAACGGTCGCTGATTTGGCCCGAATGTGCCAAGAACCTGGTGAGAGGGTTGATACCTTTGTTCAGAGATTCCGAAATGCCCAATGTAGGTGTAGGTCGAATTTAGCACAATCTGATTGTGTCAAAATGGTGATTAGTGGGCTTAACCTAGAGAATAGAAAGAAGTTCATTGGCCAAGATTTTTTCGACCTGGGCCATCTTATGACTGCAGTGTCAAAATATGAGAGAATTCTCGAGGAAGAGAATCAAAGAAGGGTTTCTTCAAGGGGAACCTATTATAGGAACCCAAATAGGGAAGTGGCTCAAATTGAAGCCATGGAAGAAAATGAAGAAACTGAGGAAGAAATTGCCCTGGCCGAACTGAATATTAATCGGCCGTATACGTGCAAGGCCCTGGTAAAATCCAAGGTGCAAGAATTAAAACAGAATTTCCAAAGGAAACCAAATAATGGTAACCAAAATGGAAACAATTTTAGGGATAAGAAATATGATTTTGACCTTTCTAAAACAGAACAGATATTTGACCTGTTGTTAAAAGATGGTCAAATTAAGTTACCAGATGGGCATAAAATTCCATCTGTTGAAGAAATGAAAGACAAAAAATATTGTAAATGGCATGATTGCTGGACACATCCAATAAATAGTTGCATTGTGTTGAGGGATGCCATCCAAAGGTCAATTAATAATGAAAAACTAAAATTCCCTGAGGAGAAGACTGTTCATCAAGTGGATGAAAACCCGTTTCCTTTTGAGTTTCCAGTTAATATGGTTATTTTGCAGGTACATGATCCTGAAGTGTCGACCAAGAAGACTGTAAGCGTTGGACAGAAGTCGGAAGATAAAGGAAAAACTGTCGTACAGGCTCCGTATCAGAAGAATAAAGAGATAAAATCGGTCTCGTTTATCCCAGAGGCCGAAGGAGAAATTCATGCTTACTCAGGAAGGATAGATTCCGGTAATGTCAAGAGATGGACTAAGGTAGCGATAGAACATCTCAGCGATATTTATGGTCATCCAATTTATTGCCGAGGATGTTACAGCAAATTGGCAATGCCTCAGTACGATCCTGGAAACTTGAAGAAAGCTGTAATTGGGGATGTTGAAGTCTCCATTTATAGAGGCGAGCTACAGGTCAGGGGCCTTAATGAGGCTGAAGTTGCAAATGCTGCGGCCAGAAGGCCGAATAAATATGAGCAGAAGTTTAGATCAAGTGGTCTGTATAAGGCCAGAATTGAGAAAGAAAAGATAATACAAGAGGAAAATGAAGAACACGCCAGGAGTCTAAGGGCGGGCTATCAAAGGACTGATGATAGCAATAAGAGAATTCGACCTGATGAACATTCAAAAGGTCAGGGTTTACAAATCACCGTGAGAAATGATTATCGGCTTAAGGACAGTCAGGCCGATAAGATGACAAAAGGTCAAGCGTCCAGTTCTGGGACTATTGAGGGCGATTTGCGTGGCCTAATTAAGCCCAGAATGGTGAAACCTAGGCCGACACAGACAGAAAGGTGGGCTCAGGCGCGACACCCAAAATTCGGTCAGCCCGAAATGACTCGGACCCAGAAGAGAAGGCTCCAAAGAATACAAGCTGAAGAAAAAAGGGAGCTGATTAAGAAGACTAGAGGATACCGAATTCGGGCTAATATTTGGAAGCGTCTAGAAGCAATTGAGGAAGAAAAGAAGTCCCTTCAAGTAGCTATCGAAAAGTGCAAAGAGGATGAAATTTTAGAAGCTGATGATTTTGATGCTGAGGACGATGACACTCTTCAGTTCGGATCTCTTCCACCAGTTAGAGTCCAGGTAAACATGGTTTTTATTTTACCTGCTGATTTTAAAGCTAAGGAGGGCCAAACTTTGTCTTTCGACGATATTGATGTTGGCTTTGAAGGAAAGCTTTCAATTAATGAAGTTTCAGAAACTCCGAATCGGTCTACCCAGACCGAGCTACCTAGTGAAGGTATTACTTTTACCAAGCCTAGTGAGAATATGGCTAAACACTTGAAACCCTTATATATTAAAGCTCATTTCAATGGGAAACCAGTTTCAAGGGTTTTGGTAGATAATGGAGCCTCTGTTAATATCATGCCAGTTTCGGTTATGAAGAAACTAGGAAAGACAGAAAAGGATCTATTGCCTGCAGAAGTTTCAATAGTAAACTTCATGGGTGGAGCTGTAAAACCTGAGGGGGTTGTTCCTATGGAAGTTACTGTAGGAAATAAAACTAAAATGACGGCATTCTTCGTCATGAATTCGGCCTCGAATTATAATGCACTGCTAGGCCGTGATTGGATTCATGCAAACATGTGTGTCCCATCTTCACTTCATCAGTGCTTGATGATTTGGAATGGGGACAAGGCTGAGTTAATTCAGGCCGACAGTCACCCATTTGCTTTTTCAAATAATTTTGCTGAGGCTGTTCTCTATGAGAAGAACATAAGACCTTTAGAATTTATAGGGTCTAATAAAAATGGCCGACCCCTTAAGGTCGCTTCTCCAGTATTGGATGGAGGATGCCATATAAATTCGGTCTCCCAAAGGGCCGTACATGAAAATGTAAGTTTAAATGAATTTTGAAACCCAAGCATATCAGGAAGCCATGCAGAGAATAGAATCCTACATGGCTGAAATCAATGAATCGGCCACTTTGGCCGATTGTGTTAGAGAAGATGCAGACGAAATCACCTTAGAAGAATTAGAGTTGGAGCCTAGGAAGTTGAGCGATGAAAAAGCTCAAGTCATAGACCCTTTGCAAGAAGTAAAACTATTAGGAGACTCAAAGCCGATTTTTATTAACCAAAATTTACCAGAAGGCTGGAAAGATAAATTAATCGGCCTACTAAAAGAATTTAGGGATTGTTTTGCTTGGGATTACGATGAATTGCCGGGTTTAGACCGAAAACTGGTTGAGCATAAATTACCAATTAAAAAGGGGTTTAAACCATACAAACAACCTCCTAGGAGGATGGCTCCAGAAATTCATCTCAAAGTAAAAGAAGAGATAGAAAGACTGTTAAAGGCCGGATTTATTAGAACGGCCAAGTATGTGGAATGGCTTTCGAACATCGTTCCAGTCTTGAAAAAGAATGGGAAACTGAGAGTGTGTATAGATTTTAGAGACTTAAATAAAGCCACTCCAAAAGATGAGTACCCGATGCCTGTAGTTGATATGCTGGTCGATGCAGCTGTTGGGTTCAAAGTCTTATCTTTTATGGATGGCCATTCAGGCTATAATCAAATTTTCATAGCCGAAAATGATGTACAGAAAACAGCCTTTAGGTGCCCAGGTAGCATCGGGACCTTTGAATGGGTAGTGATGCCATTCGGTCTAAAAAATGCTGGGGCTACATACCAAAGGGCTATGAATTATATTTTCCATGATATGATTGGAAAATTTATGGAAGTTTATATAGATGATGTGGTGGTTAAATCTTCAGATCTGGACATTCATATGACCGATCTAAGGAAGTCTTTTGAAAGAATGCGGGCTCATAGTTTAAAAATGAACCCCTTAAAATGTGCTTTTGGTGTATCTGCTGGAAATTTCTTGGATTATCTTGTCCACCAAAGAGGGATTGAAGTTGACAAAAACAAAACAAAGGCAATTATCGATGCAAAACCACCATCTAATAAAAAAGAGCTTCAAAGGTTTCTCGGTCAAGTTAATTTCTTGCGCCGTTTTATTTCTAATTGTGCAGGGCGAACCAAAGCCTTCTCTCCTCTGCTGAAGATACGGGCGGAGGACAGCTTCAAGTGGGGCAGGCAACATCAGGAAGCATTCAACCAACTGAAAGAATATCTTACAAAGCCACCGGTGTTAATGCCACCCAAGCAGGGGAAGCCCTTGAAGTTGTACATATCGGCCGCTGAAGAATCTATTGGAGCATTGTTAGCCCAAGACAGAGATGATGGGCATGAGCAGGCCGTTTATTTTCTTAGTAAACTGTTGAATGAAATCGAGTGTAGATATACACCGATTGAAAAACTTTGTTTGGCTTTGTACTTTTCATGTGTTAAGTTAAAGTATTATATGTTACCTGTTCTGGTTTATATAATATGTCAAACTGATGTGGTTAAATACATGTTGAGTAGGCCGATTGTAAGAGGGAAAATTGCAAAATGGTCATTAGTCCTAATTGAATTTTGCTTGCAATATACTCCACAAAAGGCAATTAAAGGCCAAGCGCTGGCCGATTTCCTAGCTAGCCACCCTAATTTAGGAGAAGTGCCTGAAATTTTGCCTACCATGGAGATTGGGTGTATTTCTTTAGTCCCATGGATTTTAATTTTCGATGGGTCTCGAACCGAAGAATCGGCCGGAGCAGGTGTAGTTCTAATATCCCCAATGAACAAAAGAACTCAATTTTCATTCAAGCTAGATTTCGATTGTACAAACAATCAGGCCGAGTATGAGGCTCTCATTATCGGTCTCGGTTTATTAGTGGATTTGAATATATTATTGGGGATTCCCAGTTAGTTTTAAAACAGTTATCTGGCGATTTCAAATGTGTAAGTGATTCCCTGGTTGAATATAATAGGATCGCCAAATGTTTGCTTAGTCTATTTGCTGGCGTTTTATTCAAGTGTGTCCCGAGAAAAGAAAATAACGAAGCAAATGAATTGGCTCAAATAGCTTCTGGACTAAAAATCCCACTTAGTGTTCTTACCAGGACGATTACTATAGAAAGGAGATTAGAATCGTCCTTAAAGAACGTATTCGGTCCTAGTGACTGGGTATTATCATTAGAAGTTGCCCAAGATGATTGGAGATTTCCAATTATAAAATATTTGCAAAATCCATCTATTCAAACAGAGTATAAAATCAGGAAAAAGGCTTTAAAGTTCGTCATTTTAGATGATGAATTGTATAAAAAGAATGTGGACGGTCTTTTATGCTTATGCCTTTCTAAGTTTCAGTCAATGCAAATCATGGCCGAAGTCCACGAAGGCATTTGTGGGGCACACCAGGCTGGCATTAAGATGAGATGGCTCATCAGAAGATACGGTTATTATTGGCCGAATATAATGAAGGACTGTTTGGAATATGCTAAAGGATGCCAAGCCTGTCAAATTCATGGGCCAGTGCAACACGCACCTGCAACAAAATTGCAGTCCATAGTAAAGCCTTGGCCGTTCAGAGGATGGGCAATGGATGTAATAGGAAAAATTTACCCTGAGTCATCCAAAAGAGATGCTTTTATTTTAGTAGCAACGGATTATTTCACAAAATGGGTGGAAGCCATTCCTATGCCTTCGGTTTCACAGACTGAGGTCATCAAATGTATTAAAGAAAACATCATTCATAGATTCGGCCTACCCCAAACTATTACTGCTGACCAAGGAACAGTATTTACTGGCAGTGAGGTTAGGGCGTTTGCTGAAGAGTATGGTTTTGAAATTACACATTCAACGCCATACTACGCACAAGCAAATGGGCAAGCCGAATCAACAAATAAGATTTTAAAAATCAATATTGAAAAAATGATTGAGGAAAATCCTCGAGCATGGCATGAATTGCTCTCAGAAACCTTGTGGGCTTACCGAAATTCTAAGAGAACTAGTACAGGTACTACCCCATTCGCCTTAACCTATGGGCATGATGCAATTCTGCCTATGGAAGTAACTGTTCGATCTCCAAGGGTTGCTAAGCAAAAAAATTTGAGTGTACAAGATTATTATGATGCTATGTTGGCCGAATTAGATGACCTGGATGATGTCAGGTTATTAGCTTTAGATCATTTGCAAGCCCAAAAGAAAAAAGTAGAAAAAGCTTATGATAAGAAAGTTCGGCCTAAAGATTTTCTTGAAAATGAGTTAGTTTGGAAAGCCATATTACCCATAGGGTCAAGAGATCCCAAGTACGGGAAGTGGTCTCCTAATTGGGAAGGCCCTTTTAAAATTTTCAAAGTACTAAAAGGTGGAGCATATCATCTACAAAATTTAGATGGTGACATCCATGATCGGCCCATCAATGGCCGATTTATTAAAAAATATTATCCTACAATGTGGGAAAATGTTAAATATTCGAATGATACAAATGCAGAGGCAAATTCAAATTTGCATTCAGAAGAAAGATAAAAAAATTAAAAATAAAAAAAAACATGTTCAAGGCCTCATGGCCAAATCAAGAAAGACAATTAAAAGAAAATTGTGCTAAAAAGGCCTTATGGCCGAATTACATTATAAAATTGTTTAAAGATGGCTACATTCCAGCTATATAAATTGTTCAAGATGAGGCAGAAAAAGAAGGATCGGCCAAGGAGAGAAATTCCTTTGCAGCAGACCAGTCTTCTTCAAAAGAGTGAAGCTTATCCTCCAAAACCCTTTGTTTTGCTTCAAATTCCTCTTCCCGACCTGAAAAAGGCTTATACTGTTCGGCCAAAGACTGTGTTAGCCCGACTTTCTCTGTGAATACACTAGCAAGCTGCGTCTGCACAGATTTAGCTTCTTCAAGTTTAGCCTTGGCATCCGACAGCTGTTTCTCCAGGTCCTCAACCATGTTCTGAAATTGCAGCTCAGTCTGCTCCCCTTCCTTTATCAGTGTTTCCATATGTTCAGCTTCTTGCAAGGCCGACCGAATTTTGGATTGCAGGTCAGCCATTTGGTTCAAAAGCTGTTTGTTTTCTACAACTTCATGTTTCACTTTAGAGAAGGAGGAGCAAATGGGAATAAGTTTTTCTTCGAAAGATCGAAGATTGATTGAAAGACCTGGAGTGCTAGATGGGTCAGCTAAAACAATCTTTATGGCCGATTTAATCTTTTCTGCCTGGGAAAAAATGGAAGCTATAGGAACTGTGGCCACGGTTTTTAGAAGTTTTTTAGCCTTTTCGACATCTGAGGATTTTGAAGGGTCAGTGGTGGTGGAAGAAAGTGGAGACTCTGTTAACTTAGGTTTTAGAAAAGACCTAAGCTTTTCCAAGGAGGCCATGGCTGAGGAAAGTGTTCCTGCAGCAGGAGGTGTAGGGATAGGAGGAGCAGCAATAACCTTGGTAGATGGAGAAAGGGGGATAGGTGGAGCAGCTACAGGATCTGGAAGTATGGTGAGTTCATCCTTCTCCTGAGAATCGGCTTGAGCGCTGGAGGCGTCAGCTTTGGATTGTTTGGAGCTGGCATCTGGTTTTGAAATAGAAGATGAAGAGATTGGAATCGAGGCCGAACCAGAGCCTTTCTGAGACAAAGAGGCGAAAACTTCATTCATGTCACTGGCCTTCGATTTTTTGCCTCGGCCAGGAGCAGTTGGAGCGACTTTCGGCCTTCCTCTCTTTTTGGCTTCAGTAGCTGGGGGTGCAGGCTCTTGGGCATCTGGCTTGCTCTTTGCTGATTTCACCAAAGCCAGGCTTTTGGATTTTCCTGGCTGGGTTTTTTGGATTTTCTCTTCATCCTCTAAGGGGAGTTCTGGGAGAGGCACCAGAGGCCGTTCTTCGTAGGTAGGGACATCTGTTCAAGAAATTGAAAGAGTTAAAAAATGTCGTTGGCTTAGCATGAAAGAAAAGTGTAAGGGAAAATACCTATGCCAAAAGATGACATGGGCCAAGTTATCAACTGAAATCGGTCAAGTTCTTTTTTAGTGGCGCGCCTCCCTACCCAAGTAACTTCATCAGGCGAAGATAAGGCCTGGGAAGGTTCAATTAAATCGGCTATTGCAAAATTTGCAGAGGGAGTGTATGGCCGATTTTTCTCCAACCATTTTTCGAATCTCATAAAAAAAGTAGGGCCTGAGATAGTTTTCTTCCCTTTGTTTTTTGCCAGATAACTGTCAAATCTTTTGGATTTTATATTTAAAACGGCCCTATCTATTTTATCAACCATTGCCCACATGTCTTCCCCAGGGATCCATTTGATATTATAAAATTTTTCATAAGTCAAGATAGATTGATAAGCCTGATATCGGTCAATAGGAATACCTTTCTTGGTCTTCTTTTTCTTCTCTGCTGTAGTCCCCACGGCCTGCGAGGAAAGATCATCAGTATCTCCATTGCCAGAAAAGGCTGAATGATCAGAGTCTTCTCAAGAGAAAAATGTGTTTAGAGCTACTATTGGATCAGCAGATCGAATTAACTTGATGTAGTTGCTCCAGAAAATTGAGAACTCAGTAGTGGTCGATGGTAAGAATGGAAAAGTGGAAATTTGAAAGTCCTGTCTCAGGGCTCTAAAAATGTTGTCAACACTATCGACTTCATCCAAATCATTCACGACAAGTCTATTCAAAAAATCAGAGTTGAGACTGTATACCAAGGGGAAAGGGATTGACTGAACAAGGCCGAATTGACGGCTGACAAAATGTGGACAGTATATTTCCACCCCACAACGGTTGTTACCCGAATGTTCTAGGGTAATTCTATGATGAATGTCTCGAGGTATTAATACGCTGCTCCAGAAAGGTTTCAAAAATTTAGAAGATTCAAAATTTATGACAGAATACAACCACTCAGGTCCGCATTGTAAAGGAAAGAATGGGCAAAATTGCTCAGAAGACCGAGTGCCGCATGAATAAAAGAAAGAGAAACAATCTTGAAAAGAAAAAGGGCTGAATGAAAAATCAATGAAATGATACCCAAGAGAAAGGGAGTTAGGCCGAACTTTGCATGTTGGGCTAATTTCAGGAAAGTAGGCATGCAACCATATTTGTAGAATCCAAAGTGGGCCACCCCAGATTTGGAAGTTGGATGTGATAAGGTTGAAGCATCCCCTGTAGAGACTAGCAAGAACCAAAGGTCCTAAAGCCACTTTGCAGCCACGAGCCAGGTAAATGGCTAATTTTAGGTCAGCTTTCACTATCTTGAAGGATGGTGAGCAGAACAAGTGTTTGCAAATCCAGAGAAGGAGAAAGGCAATGTACTCATTTTCCTCCACCTCTCCACTGGTTTTCATGTGCAAATTCAGGAAGTTGGTGTAAGAGGTATTCTTTTTGTCAAAAGGAATGGAGTCATCAAATTCTGGGAAATCGGCCACTGCACTAATCCATTTTCCATAAGGACGAAGGCCGAATAATACAGCTAGGTCAAGCAGAGTGGGTGTCATCATCCCAAAATTAAAGTGAAAAGAATTTGTTGAAACTGACCAGAAGCATAAAGAGGCAGAAATAATTTCTCTATTTATTGGGATTTGGAATTTGGACAAATGAATTATTTCATATATCCCTAAAGTACGCCATTCTTTAGATTTACTGGCAGCTATTCGGTCAAACCAAGAATTCCAATTCTTAAGTCTATTCGGCCAGCAACGAATAGTCTTAGAGAATGAGGAATTGATATTAGATTCAGGGTTCTCGTAAACGAAGATCTCAGATTGGGCCTTTGGAAAAAATGAAGCATAGGGCTTTACAGCATCTAAAGAAAGGAAAATTGGGCCTAAGGTGAAAGAACCAGAGAAAGGGATGAGTACCTTAGGGTTAACAACCGAAGGGTCAGTGGCCTGAAACTCTTCCAGACGATCCTTGCCGGAAAAGTCACCGGACTCAGACTCAGCCATTTCAGAAAGTAGAGTGAGGAAGTAAAAGATGGCAGAAATGAACCGGTAGGAAGAAAGCTTGAACGCTGGTGACCTTGACGCTGGTAATCGAAGCAACGGGAAGAAGAAGCAGGAAGAATGAAGACGTTGCCGGAAGCTGTAGAAACCCTAGCAAGTTCTGTTCTTTGAGAATGGAAGGAGAAGAGTGTCTGATACGAAACCTAATGAAAGTTTTGGCGCCTAAGAAGAAAATATGAAAAGACACCTGATAGGGTATGACTGCTTCGAGAACCTGAAAAGATACGGCGCTATCATTAATGATCCGTTGCTGTCACTATAGCAGCCTATAATAGGGTGACACGTGGTTCAATCTGCGGTAGGTTGGGGTGACGACACGTGTAAAAAGGGGGCATTAGATTAAGATGCGCAAAGGTTTGAGATAGGCCGATTCTCATTCAGGAACATTTTACTGAACAAATTCAGTAAAATGTGGGGGGCAATGTTTACTCCCTAAAAATCGGCCTAATGATCTCCCGGAAATTCGGTCAAGAATTATGAGTGGACGAGTCACTCAACTGCCGCTAAACATGGCATGTTAAAAGTTTTGAATCGGCCAAGTAAGATCGAAGTATAATTTGAGGGAGAATCAGCCACGTGGTGGAAATGATCTTTGAAATGGGATCGTGGGAAATCACGGAGCATGGCGGTTATAAAAAATCGTGGAGACGGTTACTGGACGAAGTTTAAGGAGCGGTTACCAATGAAGCATATAAAAGGGTAAGCAGCCATTTGAAGAGGGCTCTCCAACATCAATCAACAAACCAGTTCTCAGGAACTTTATCTTTTTCACTTTCTTTTAGAATTTTAGGACTTAAAACCCAGAAACGTGTGCTCCTTTCTGGTCAAAGGTGTGTGCACCCCTTTGTCAATCATTGTAATTCCAGAAATTGATCAATGAAAATGGCTTCCTCCGTGGTAAGCATTCCTTCTTAGTTTCTGTTATTATTTTGTGTTCTCAAATTACTTGTCACAGAAAAGTCCTTGAGTCCATTCAAGGCAAGGTAGAACCCACAATTTGTCACTGTTTAGTGGCTGGCACGCTCGCGCAACCCAATCCTCAGAATCGAAATTTTGGAGGAAACAAATGCTATGTGGCTTTTATGGCTTATATTTGTCATAAGGGCGAAATAGCATTATTCATTTCCTGTTGGGAGAGGAAGAAATAGCATTTGTTCATTATCCATTGGAAGAGAAGGGGATGGACGAAGAATTTTCTCTGCCACTCGCACTCACCCGAAAAATAGTATGCCAAAAATTCATTAATGAAGTCTTCTAACTCCGGTCCTCTCTCACTTGCCCATCTTCCCTTTCCCATACCTAGCTTCCTCAAGTTTAAAAAACTCAACATCCCCCAAATTCAAAAGATTTCCATCTTATCATTTTCTTGGAAGGAATAAAAATAATGAAATTGTACCTCATCGTCTTTGTTTTTTACTTTTATTTTGGTTTAATAGACAATCTAATTCAAATTTTGACTTTTGAATCAATAAAGGATAAGTGTGTGGTGAAAGTGTGAGCAAGTGCATTTGCGTGTGCATTGACTGAGAAGTGAACCAACTATTGAATGAGTGAGTGAGTGGGAAAAGAATACATCAATTAAATGGTTAAATCTACATTTTGCTATGTGTTAGGAGACAATTTGCATACTGTGAAACATCCAAATGCTCCCTCAATTTATCAAAAAAAGGTTACTTACAGGATTATTAGGTGGCGACCCCACCATCCATGAGAACAAACGTACTGTGTTTTTCCATTGGCATCTTTGGTCTTAGTGTGCTGGAAGATACGTAGGAGCTGTAGAGATAGCAAAGCAGATAACCAATATCCTAACATTTTTTGAAATATTTATGCTATGTTTGCATAAGAAATTTCTAGGTCAAACTTGGCATGACAACATTTGTTAGGGTCTGTTATTTCATCGGAAGAGCAACTTTTAAATCTGTGTGCTAACTTCCTCCCTTGTATAGCACAAATTTTATTGAGCCGAATAAAATTGAGAATGATTTCTTTATTTTATTGTATCAATTTTAAGTTTTAAAAATAATTTAAAATGGAAGAATTCAAGCTCTATTTAAAAATATTAAAAGTATTTGACCCGTAGAGGAAAAGAAAAGGAAAGAAAAAAAAAAAAAAAAAAAGAAGAAGAAGAGAAGAAGAAGGAAGAGGAAGAAGGAAGAAGAGGGAAGAGAAAGAAGGAAGAAGAGGGCTACTGACAGGAGGGAGGGCTGCCGATGGGAGGGAGTACCAGATCTAGTTCTAGGTTTTATCCTCAACTCTTGTTGCCGTCTCACACAAATCTGACCAGCAGAGGAAAAATAAAAAAGGAGAAAGAAGAGGAGAGGAAGAGAGAAGAGGAAGAAGGACAGAAGGTTGCCGGGAGGGAGTTCACCGACGTTGACAGTGGGTTTCACTGACGGGAGAAGAGATGCAGAGAGGAGCGGGAGGAGAGAGAGTACAGTGAGTCGGTTCACGACTTGATTTCGTGTGTTTCGAATCGCAGCTGTTGGTCTTCCCCCTTGCCACATGAAGCACATCCAAAGATTACTACATGATGCAATAAAACCACCCCAACTGCAACAAATCCAAATCCCCAATTGGGTGCGAATAAATATAACCATTTATGGTATTTTTGCACGTGTTGCAACTTGCAAAGTACTGTTTTGCTGCCTAAGCATAAACCCACACATTCCTTGTTGGCACAAAGGTCAAAATTTAAATTGGAATGACAAAAAAAAATAATAATAATAATAATAATGGTGTTCAATTTCATCATTTACGATAGAAGTCTTTTGAACCTAATTGGGGGATATGGAGTCTTTCAAACTTGGGAAAGGTTAGGGAAAGGAAAGAATGGGCAAGTAAAAGAGGGCGGTGGACTAGAGGGAGCTCATCAATGAAATTTTTGCATACTATTTTTTGGGCCGGTATAGTTGGCAGAGAAAATTTTTCATCCCTCTCGTCCCCTCCCAACAAAAAATAAATAAATGCTATTTCCTTCTCTCTCATTGGAAAATGAATAATGTTATTTGGCCCTCATGGCTTATATTTGTCATGAAGGCCAAAAAGCATTATTCAATTTTCATTGGGAGAGGAAGAAATAGCATTTGCTCACCATCCATTGAGAGTGAAGGGGATGGACGAAAAAAATATTTCGGCCAGCTATACTCACCCGAAAAATAATAAGCAAAAATTTCATTCATGAAGTCTCTCCGGTCCGCCCTCTTTTACTTGCCTATCTTCCCGGCCCCTCCCATACTTAGCTTCCTTGAGTTTAAAAAACTCAACATCCCACAAATTCAGAAGATTTCCATCTTCTCTTTTTCTTAGAAGGAATAAAAATAATGAAATTGTACACCATCATCTTTGTTTTTTTTAATTTTATTTTGGTTTAATAGTCATTCTAATTCAAATTTTGAAAAGTGCGTGGGTTTGTGCATAGGCTGCAAAATAGAACCCTACAGCATGCGCAAAAAAACTGCAAATGATTCTATTTGCCCATGGTTAACTGATTACGAAAGTGATGCCAGGGGAAAATGGCATAGGTTTCATGACGTCAAAAAAAAAGAAAAAAAAAAAAAGAGGAGAGATTTCGAACCCAAGAAATTATCAAAGGTATTCGATCACTACTTGGGCATCTACAAGTATTGTTTTTAATTTTTATAAGAACATCACAATATTTAATCACTAGAGAAAGACATGTTTATCAATTGCCAGGAATTAAAATGTTCCATAAATATTATTTTACAGATAAATTGTTATGAATTGGAATAGTTCTCGTCAAAGAACCAATCATGTAATTAATCAAGCAATTAAAAGAGATGAAATTACCTTTTTTTTAATTAAAAAAAAAGTTAGTAATTAGATTAAAATATTCATGTTGTTTATCTAAACATCATACCTGCTTAATGCAGGGGATTAAAAAAAAAAAAAATTGGGAAATTTTTTTTTGCATGAATATGGTCCTGGTGAAAAATTACGTGCCCCAAAATCAGACCTTTGATTTTGATATGAACCTGTTAATTACTTAAATAAAAATACTAATCCTCCTTTACACTTCATATATTATGGGATTAATTTAAAGACCAACCATAATAACGAAAAAAAAAAAAGATGAAAAATGAAAAAAAAAGCCTCTGTGAAATGCTGGAAACATGAAGGATGTACCTATAAAGAGCCCAATAGCTGCGATCACGTTATCAGACCTCTTCCCAAAATTGCCATTTTAATGATTTTTGGAGAACCTGAAATGTGTTGGCGGATTTTACCCCATATGCATGTGTGGATCAGATATTGTTTGAAGGAGCAAGAAAGGGGAGTTGCAAGTGCTGGAAATATTGGTGGATGGATGAGATAAAGACTAGGTAAGTAGTCCGAGAGAGAGAGAGAGAGGGAGAGAGAGAAGGGAGGGTGGTTATGTGGTTTGCAGGAGTGGGAGAGAAAGGAGGGCTGAGTGGTGCTATATGCATCAACTTTCGGCATTTTCGGCACTAGCTAACGTGATTGATGATGTGGTGTTGACTTCTAAAATAAATAAAATAAATTATCTAACACTATCTCATATGTTATGTGAGTTGGTAAAAAATTTTTGTAAGTTTGGATCATTTGTTTGTAGTTGGGTGTGTTTGGGATTTTAAGATTGTGACACATTAGCATAAAGGAGCATTCGCTGGCTTTAAAATAACCTTAAAGACCCAAGCACACTCAAGTATAAACATGATTCAAGCTCAATTTTTATGTATAGAATTGATGCAGAAAACTAGTGCTATATACTCTTGTCTAAAATACGGCAAGAGAGTTTACAAATTTTTTTGAGATTTTCTGGTTGGCGTCCAAATATTTGAATGGTATAGAATGCAAATCTATAATCAAGATTATGTAGAGCTAATATTTAAAAATCATTGACTAGGACCCATTAGATGATTACTGATTTCTTATATCGTCTGATGGAACAAGTATTCACCAAGACTTTTTTTTTTTTTTTAGACAATTGACACAACATACCCAGGGCCGGTCCTGAGTTTTTTGGGGTCCTAGGCGAACTCTTAAAATGGGGCCCTTTATACATATTCATACACGCATAACAAAATTTACACCCAACAATTTTTTTTTCCTAATACACACAAAATTTTCCTAAATATATGAGTACTAAAATTTGCTTATATAAATTAAGATATAAAATAAATATTTATAAGAACTATACATAAATAAAATTGGACCTTCTTACTTTGTAATTTAGAAAAAATCACATATACAAGAAGAAGAAGAAAAAAAGAAACAAAATTTAAAGCTATAATACCAAAAAGAAATGAACTAACTATAGCAAAGTACACTTAAATATTATTCTTCTCGCATTTTTAGCTGTAAAATCACTTTTAAGTTAGCATAATCAAGCCTTTTTACCATACCATGTTCAATAGATAATATAACTAATCCGGTTAATCTTTCATGTGATACAGTGGAACGTAGGTAAGATCTGATCAACTTCAACTTTGAAAAACTTAATTTTGCAAATGCAATTATAACTGGTATAATCAACAATATTTTATAAGCAATCCAAGCATTTGGGAAATAACTGTCCATTTCTTTCAAATAATTAAGTACTTCAATTAGCCTTTTTAAATATGTTGGTAAAACTTCTTTCAAGACCTTTAATTCTAAAAATAAATCTCCCCCAATAATATCAGAGTGCCCCTTATGTGTATAAACTAATATTATATATATATATATATATATATATATATATATATATATATGAAAAAGTAAAGAAATTAATTAATTAAAGAGAGAATGGTTTAGACGTTTGGTCTACTTGACTTCTTTGTCTAAGAGGTAATCAAATACTTTTAATATTCCAAATAGAATTTTGATATGATGTGATTAGGATGGAGGCTTTGAGAGGTTGAGGGCACTAAGAGAGGAAGAGAGGAGGAGGTTGGAGTTTGAAGGCTCGAGGCAAAGTAACAGAGGTGTTAGATTTGATTTGATTTTGGGTTAAATGCTTTTTTTTTTTTTTTGACTTAAGTTGAGTAGATTATTTGGCCATTTGAGTTATTGTCTATGGAATTGAGTTAAAAACTTAGGAAGTATTTGGGGCCCTTAAACTTGGATTAGGGTCTTTTCTCATCTAGTTATTAAAATTTTTTTTTTTTTTTTTTGGACTTATTATAAAGGTAACAACTAAGTTGGGGCCCTTATTTTTTGTCAAAATTTTGGGGCCTTAGGCGGTTGCCTGAGTGGCCTGATCTCAGGGCCGGCCCTGAACATACCCCTAATTCCTAACCCACTGATCAACAAATTGGTATTTATCAATGTTTCTCTAAGAGCTCAAATCAAATATCACTCAATCAACATTTGATGGGACTGTTGTTAAGTTATCATGCCATCGGTGGTTAGTTAGCATTCGAACTTACAAATCGGAATATTATTGAGCCAAACCCCAAAGTCCAAACAAGGACTGTAAAAAAAATTGCCCGAAGGAATAGGCCATTTATATAAATGACCTTGATTTTTTTTTCTTTTTTTCTGTTCCTTTAAAATTAACATCAATCATGTCAATTTTTATTTTTAACTTCTCTCTTGTATTTCCATCTCTCTTTAAATAAGAGTTTCTTATTGCAAAAAAAATAAAAATAATTAAGAGAGAAAATTTAATAAATAGATGTAACATATATTTGGACTGCTGGGGATATAATGCAATGGCGCCCGAATCACATTATACTGTGTTGTTCTCACTTCAAATTTATAAATAAATTAAAAAAAATTCCCTTTAATTTTACAAAAAAAAATTTTGGGTAATTAATTTTAGAATGTTTTCCCATAACACATAGGCGAAGTTTATTTGTTGCTTGCAATATAATTAGGAAAAGGTCATGCATTGCAATACGCCATAATAAGAAGGGACCCATTAACTTTTTCCGGATGCCCAAACGCTCTTAACGTAATAGAGAAGGAAGGCATCGACCAATTAATCCCACCTTTTATAAGAGCACTAGAGTAGTACTACCCTTTCCCAGAAAATTAAAAAAAAAAAAAAAATGATTACAATCAATGCAAATGACTATTAACTACCTTAACTTTGTAGTAGAATACTATTAACTTAACCAAAAATAATTACTAATTTGTATTGATATATAATTATTTGTCCATAGTTGCACTAATCTGTCATTCCCCACCCCCCCTAAAAAAAAGGAAAAAATCAATTCTCACACATGGGGTTACATTGAGAGAGGATCTTTTGCTTAGCAGGAAAAATAGATTTACCAAACAGTATAAAAATAAAAACAAAACTGACCAAACTTATTCTCAGAATCTCAGCTAGTCAAGTTTTTAGGTTTGCCAAACAACCCCTAACAGTTGGAAAAAATTAGCATACTTATAAGATAGAGATGAAACGTTTCAGTTGAGAGACACAGCTAACACATTATACTGAACATATCAACATACAGCATTATCATTTTACAGTTAAATTCCTTAGTAGTAAATGAGACAATCAAAACAATTCTTCTTAAAAAGGTCCAATTCCTTAAATGGGACTAATCACTTGGCATGCGGACCTTCCGCTCCTCTGATAGAAGAATGGCAAAATGGGTAAGAGCTTCTTCATCAGTAGTACCCTGTCCCCCCGGAATTTCCTCAAACCTCCCAGTGTCCAAATCCACCCTTGACGCCTTCTTCTTTAGCAGCTTGTTCCCAATTTCCACAAGCTTTTCCAAATTTTCCTTCATTGCAATATCAACCGATGATGTGTCACCGGCCAACGTATCATCCTGTATGTCCCCACCACAAGATAATTAGAAGCATGACATGGTCTAAAAGAAAATACACTTCAACACATATGACAGATGAGATGGTGTTAGATAATTTGTTCTATTTTTTAAAAATAAGTCAGTTTCATATCATTAGTCACGTGAGTACATATAACTCTACTGATCTGATCTAAAATACGGTTGAGGGAGTTGACAAATTCTGGTGTATTATGGTACCTGAATACGTAGGTAGTTCTTCTCGATGTGGATGGCTTGGAAGAGAGTGGTCATATGATAATCAACCTTATCGGTGCTTGGATCGGTGAAAACGTCGAGCAAAGGTGTGGCGCCATCGTCATATACCCAATCAAGCAAACCCCATTAGGAGGCTTTGGCTGCATCGTATTTCTTCACTTCATGCTTGGCCGCTCCTGTGCCTAGTGATAAGACTAGCATCCCCTTTCCTTCTGTCTGTTCTATATGGATGAACTTCGGGTCTTGCTTCAAGATCGCATTGGAAATGTTGTTTATGGCTAATAGTGTCTACAAAATAGAGTGCAACATGTGTTAGCTACATATTTTAACACCGTCAAATATTCATGTTAGTTTTCTGTATCAGTTGCGGATAATGTTTAAGATGGGTTTGTAAGACGACGTTGGACACCTCTCTTAGAATCAAAACCCAAATAGACGAACGTATGAGCCCAACTGTTGGCTTGGGCCAAAACCGACAATACCCTTAATTTAGCATAGGATTATTAGCAACAACCTTTTATGTTAATCGTAAACCTAATCTTCATTTTTGATGTCTCAATATGTATATAAGAATATATAGTTTTTTTTTTATATTTATATAAATATACATATGATCATGATGTAGTGGACAATCTGAGCCCAACCAGACCAACTCAATTAGACAATGGGCAACCCGAGCTTATAAAATAGAACTCTACCCAATCAGACAACGGGCAAACCTGTAAAATTGAAGTAGAGTTTCGGGTTATTGTGTTGAAGTTCTACTTGGACATGGTCACATGGTCACGGACTCATGGGCAAGGGGTATACCCCCTGATTTGGGCATGGGCAGACCTCCCAACTGCCCAAATTGCACCCCTCATTAATATATTTATAAAATAAACTACTTACAGGATTGTTTGCAACAACCCCGGCCACCGTCGATGAGATCAAAGGTACGAGTTTTGCCGTTGACCTTCGTAGTCTCGAGCTGATGTGCTGGGAGATACGTGGGAGCTGCAGATGTAGCAATGCAGATATCAGATAATAGGGCATTCTTTGAATCATCCAATTTTGCCTGCATGTATCAGATTTTTAAAACTGTTGAGAGTACTTCAAGTAACTTCACATTTGTAGCTAGAATTCATTGAAATTGGTCTATTTTTCCAGGACATATTTACTAGTATTGATCTTACCTCGTAGGTTGAGAAGATTATAGGTTGAAGGAGTTTGATGTCGAAAGTTGGTATGACAACATTTGTTAGGGTCTGTTTGAGAGTGATGTCGCCTAGCTGCTTTCTCATCATTGATCGCAGGTATTTCCCGTCGTACTTTGGCCCCTTGAACAAACTTCTTATATTCCATCTCACGAAGAAATTGCAGCTAATGCTAGAGAAACCATCCACCCATCCAAAAAATTCTTTAGTTAAAAAAACTCAACCTTAGTGCATGACTTTCTAGCTACTAAATCTTATATTTCTATTTCCTAGTACCCTCCCCCCCCCCCCCCCCCCCCCCCCCCCCCCCCCCCCCCCAAAAAAAAAAAAAAAAAAAAAAAAAAAGAGGAAAAAATTATAATTTCGAAGTTGTGTAAAATGTGTGGAAATTAAACTTTAAGAATGCCCTTATAAACTTCTAGGTTGCATTACAAGCTATATATTAACCTTTTTGGGGGGAAGATCTTGGGGCAGTGCTCTAAGTAGAAATCATTGATGTCCTTTGCAGCATACATGGGTCGTTTGTCCTTGTTGGGAGCTGTAAGCATGGCTGTCACTAGCCCACCTGTGCTCCTTCCTGCAATTATGTCGAAATAATCTGCAATTCTTGCATTGGGTCCGTCGAGTTCCTAAACGTTTCATTGGTGGCCCGGACGAAAATAAGAGGGATCATGAAATGCCTGCAACTACAAGAACAAGCAAAAAAAGAATAAGAAGAAGAAAAAATGGAAGCTGGAGAAGTACCTGAAGCTTGGATTCAAGAAAGGCCAGAAGGGTGCCTGGAATGATGCCTCTAACACCACCACCATCGATGCTCAAGACCGTGACCATTTTTCCTCTTGCAAAATCAGTAGCCATTTAAAAAAATAATAAAAAATAAAAATAAATCCAAAGTGGAGCTTAAATGATTACTGTTGTTTAGCAAGTTATTGGCAAGAATGTTAAATATTTCTGTGCTAAGAACTTACGAATCAACCCGTGTATTTATAGCAACAGGAAATTAGCGAGATATATGAAAGTAGCCCGTGGGCCGTGGCCTATGCTCCAAAAGGCACCTTCCCCTCTTGTTTTAAGTACATGTGATTTTGTTACCTTGGAATCCATTAATTAGGCCTTCTTGGAGGTTGAGTGTGGGATAATTTTATAGGTTCTTGGACTCTTCTTAAGTCTATGTCATATATGTGGGCTTTTTCATTTGTGTATTGTAGTGTGGGAAAAAAAGAAGAAAGAAAGAAAGAAAGAAAGAAGAAGAAGAAGAAAGAATCGATTAATTGAGGTTAATTAACTGTTTCCAACACCCCTGTCACCCTTCGCTCTCTACAATTGTCTAACAATATTTGGAATGACAAAATCGGAAAGCTCACCTTCCCACTTGGGTTTATCGATACCTAAAAGAGGGAGACTATTGTCATCACATAAAGTACTCTAAACCCCTCTTAGTTTATACTTTTTAAGATTTTGTGAAAAATATAAAAGGTTTTTACAAAAACTAGTCGCAATATTCACTAGAAAACATTATTCTGAACAACTTTGTAGATGAAAGTTTTTCCAAAATCAATCATTTAAGCATACCTTTTAACCATTTACAAAATCTATTTCATTTTCCATGAAAAATGGTCAAAAATTTCACTTAAATAATAGATTTTGGAAAAAATTTATTCTACAAAGTTGTCCGAAATGATGTTCTCTAGTAGACTAGCTACGTGCCTAGTTTTCATAAAACATTTTATATTTTTATAAAACCTTAAAAAATATAAACTAAGTGAGGGGCTTAGAGCATTTTATGTGGTGGCAATAGCCTGACCTACCTAAAAACCTAAACTTACTCATGGGATTTTCACCGATGAAGCCAAGCTGTTAAAAGGGAAATGGACAACATTGGCTGTCAAAACTGATTTAATAAACCACCATTATCTTTTTCGTTCATTGTCCTCCGAATAAAATTCTTAATTAAGTGCAGAATAATAATATTCTTAGAGCTCTTTTTTCATTTTTTTTATTAGTTGTAAAGGCTCTAAGAGAACCATTTTCTTCTTTGTCCATTATCATCCGATTCTTTTCTAAAATAATCTTTATGAATTATAAATTTCAATTTTTTTGATGATTAATTACATTTATTTCAAAGGGTTGTTCGTGAATTGGGAGATGGGGACTAGTTGTTTCCTAATATGGATATTTCACACTAAGTGATTCATGTGGAGCAAATTTTGGTTAATAATTAGTACTTTATCTTAATTAATTCAAAAAATCGAAGAACATTTAATTAAAAATTTTATTTTATCTTGTAATTTTGAGATAGAAAAATTTGCAAAAAATGTATAATCCATTCATAAATCATATTTTAATTCAATATATCTACAATTGTTCTCGATGAGACGCCATCTTTTGAAAGCGTTGAATGATAGTTTAATTATCAATAATATCAAATACCACTCTTTCAATAAATAGAACTAAGCAATCATTACGCAAATGATTATTTATAATCTATTAGAGATGTTGGCCCAATTATTAATGTGGGTCCCATGTGTAATTTGAGATGGGCCTATATTAGAATTTGTTAATCTCCATGTGGAGAATTAATTCGAATATTTAATTGATCAAAATCATTCATTGTTGAATAATAAATTGATCTCTAAAGTCACCTTGAAGAGTTAGTTGAAAAATGGTAAAAATGCTTGTCCCACGTTAGAAAACTACGAATTATTAGGTGAGTTCATATACACATACATTAGGCTTATGGTTTGGGCCCATAGCATCATAAGGCACCCAAATTTTGTGAGGGGAGAGGACTTAGCCAATGTTGATCGAGCTTGGACCCAAAAATACACGCACTAAGCTAGGTTGGGTGGGGTGGGATTAAGTAGACCAACCCATGTGTGTTATTTTTTAAGCAAAATTTTATTTTTGTTAATTCAAATTAGTTACCGTTAAGTTGGGTCTGTCTGGTAATCCAGAACAATCATGACCAAAATTGTATATATGAATCACTTAGTGTGAAATATCCATATTAGGAAACAACTAGTCCCCATCTCCCAATTCACGAACAACCCTTTGAAATAAATGTAATTAATCATCAAAAAAATTGAAATTTATAACTGATAAAGATTATTTTAGAAAAGAATCAGATGATAATGGACAAAGAAGAAAATGGTTCTCTTAGAACCTTTACAACTAATAAAAAAAGGGCTCTAAGAATATTATTATTCTGCACTTAATTAAGAATTTTATTCGGAGGATAATGAACGAAAAAGATAATGGTGGTTTATTAAATCAGTTTGGACAGCCAATGTTGTCCATTTCCTTTTTAACAGTTTGGCGCACAATTAGAGACTAATTAGCAGATTAATTTTCGCATCATTTTTGAATCATCATATTAGAGAGAGAGTATAAACATAGTGATTCGCCAGACGCACAGATTGTAGTGTTTCTTTTATGTGGCAAATCATTGTATCCTAAGAGACAGACATCTGAGAGACTCAAAGTACCAAATGAGAGGCGAAATCTATCTTAAGGACATAGTGTCAAACGCTAGCCTTGATCAATCAATTCCTGTTTCTATCATCTTCTGGGTACTATAAGCTTGGTATTTTCTAGAATTTAATTGGTTTTGTTTGTGATTTATATGCTTACTATTTTGACAGAATTATAAAAGTAACAACATATTTTCCAACACAATCTTCATAGCAGAAAATGCTATTTCCACGGTGCCAATCACAATTGATAGGATCAATGCTAATGTCAAGATCAAGTAGACTTCTCGATATACATCATGTTTTTTTGTCTCAATCAATTTTGTAGCAAGATCGCTAATTCCTTTCAAATATGAAAACTTACTATTAGAGCGCATATGAAAAATTTTATATAAGTATCCAATTGATCCCCAAGTATTGAAAGGCTTCTACCAACAAAATCCTGAGAAAGCATATATTTAGGTGAGTCAAATTTCTAATTTTGTAAAAGTTAAAGGGATAAAAATTTAAATAAAAAAAAATTTGCTCAGGTGGGGGAGATTTCTAATTTTATAGAAGTCAAAGGGACAAAAATTTTATAAAAAATTTTCAGGTAGACAGCTGCCCACCCTCATGGGTGCTGGCTCCCTCCTTGTTCATGACAGGGGAGATCTTTTCGTGTGCCAAAGCTAAGGACATTGGGACAGTTGTTAATCATGCCTGATTATTTTTTTACTTTTTTATTTTGATAATCAGTGGAATTTACCATCATCCTTAATTCCCTTAATACCAACCTATGGGCATCAATTTTTATAAACTTGAACTCAAAATAATTCATTCAACAAGTGAAAAAAATTTCATTAGTTTATCATGCGATTTGCTAATTAATCATACATGATCAACACTTGCAATTTATAGCTTCTCGAGTTCTTCCTTTTTTTTCTTTTTCTTTTTTTTTAAGAGAAAAATCTAGAATTTATAAAGAATCAAATATTGCAATCAACAAGAAATTGCTCTCTAACACATTCAGGGACATCTTCAATCCAAACACATAACTCATCTATAACCCAAACATGTCTTGCAAGACCATGAGCCACCATATTGCTTTCCCTTCTAATGTGAGAAAAAGACACCACATTAAAGAAACGAGTCGCATCAGATAAGATATCCTCAATGATAAGCCCCAGCGGAATCAACAGTTCCTCAGCACCACGAAGGGCAGAGACCACCTCTAGATTATCCCCTTCCACTTCCACATCTCGCAGGCCCAAATCATTTGCCAAACCAAGAGCAAACCTCATGGCCATATTCCTTAACTCGAGTTCTTCCTTAACTCATACTCTACTACTAAAAAGCGAAATAAAAAATAGAAATCTTAATCTTTAAATTGTTTTGATATGGTGATTCGCCCTATTCCTTATCCTACGTGACCGTATTTAATCGCGGTTAAAGAAGGTTGTGATTGGCCTTTTGTTGTGCCGTCAATATTGGAGTCCATTTAGTTGTTTGCTTTTTTTCGTTTTTTTTTTTTTAAGCGATTATTGCAACCCTTAATGTTATTTGCACATTCCATTTATTTTAATTTATTTATATTTTATAAAAGAGTACTGCTACACAAGACCAATCCTTCCAACGAAACTGTTAGGCGACTGATGTGGATTGCTTTTTTAAACAGTTTTCGTCAAAACTAACGGAATTCAAAACAATGATTTGACGAAATTACCCATTCGTCTTCCACTTCCAAAGCATCAACTCCTTTCTCTTATTTTTCTATAACTCCACCCTTTCTCTTTTTATACCCAACCTTAAACAAACTCACAGTCCCTCTCCCTCCACATCTTTTACAAAGTAAGAGACACAGCCACATATTTTTGTAAGAAAAACTAGTTTGATCCAACCAACAACAACGTACACAGAAAAAAAAAAAAGAAGAGGAGCATGAAGAATAAGAAGAAGACAACAGAGAAACTTACTTTTTGGGATTTTAACTAGAAAAATCTAGTTTTTAATCTAGCTAAGTTTACAAAAAATCTAGCTAAGTTTACAAAAAAAACCTAGCTAAGTTTACATAAATCTAGCTAAGTTCGTTTAAAAATCTAGCTAAGTTTGCAAAAATCTAGCTAAGTTTGCAAACAAACTTTGCTAATTTTACCCAAAAAAAACAAAAAAAACCTAGTCAACTTACAAAAACCTTTAGATCTACAGCAGTGTTGGAAGATGCACAGATTTGTGACTTTTGTGCAACCCATTGATTGTGCTTTAGTGCCGTTTGTGCAAATCTGTGGAGGAGCTAGAGAGAGAGGGAGCACCCATTGATGACCGTGGATTGGTGTGTCGGTGATGGAGACTTTGTGGAAATAAGATAGTCGTTGTATTTCCTTGTAGAGGAGAGAGAGAGAAAAGAGGTAGGGAAGAAAAAGAGAGAGAACTACTTCACACCGTTGACAAAAGAGAGAACTACTTCACAAACTGAGCTTGAGAGGAAATAAAGAGAGGGGGGAAATAGGAATATTAAAGGAGGGAGAGAGAAAGGATTTCCTTTGGCATATGGAGATATAGAGGAGAAAGAAGAGAGAATAAAAAGAGAAAGGAAAATAAATTTGTGGAAAACAGAAGAGAGAGAATAAAGTGGTTGAAACTTGAAAGCTATTTGCCAGAAATGGGGACCACAAGTTTAGGAGAAGAGAGAGAATAAAGTGGTTGAAACTTGAAAGCTATTTGCCAGAAATGGGGACCACAAGTTTAGGTGAAAGAGTGGGAGAAACGTAAGGAAGAGAGAGAATTTAATGGTTTGTACTTAATTTGTACTGTGTAGATAAGGTAAGAAAAAGAGAGAATGGGAGTGAATGACTGACCGGGGTAAATTCGTCAAAAAATAATTTCGGCCCAAAAGTCAGTTAATGACTCTCGGTCGGAGAATCATTTCCCTTTATAAAAATATAAAATGTTTTTATAAAAATTAGTTATGAGTTTTAGTAGGAAATATTTTTTTTTTTAAAGGAAAAAAAAAAAAAAAAAAAAAAAAAAGAGAAGAGGAAGAAGAAAAAGTATTCAAGTTAATCTATTGTATTCTCCATAGCATAGCATTTAGTTGATAGTCAGGAATAACCCTCATTTAGAGGGGAAAAAGTTATAAAAAATAAAATAAAATAAAATAAAAACCCTCCCAATATGACGAGTATAACGACATTAATTATAATTATTTCCATAATGAACTCATTTCTAGATGGGGATCGTTATTTCCACCATCCCGCCCAATAACGTGAGACTCGCCATATAAAAAAGATGTACAATTTCTATTCCTCTATGGTGATTATCAATGACTCATTATTGGACCATGTTTTTAAAATTCAAATCTAATGTTAAATGAGAAGGAACCCAATAAATTTTTTGAGATGTCCAATGTAATTGAGAAGAAAGATCAGGTTTACTTTGAACATTAGTTGATGTAAAGTAAAGAGTGATCTTATTCATGGTCTAAGGTTTTTGTTGGACAAACTCCTATTGAGGAGGAAAAAATATTGAGAAGGAAGGTAGTAATGTTCAGTTCAACGCAACTCGATGAAGGAGGAGGAAAGGAGTAAAAAAAAGGCTGCCTTTATTATTCCTCTCTTATTGCTGGAAGATTGGGACAAACATTTCGGTTGAGAGACAGAAGAAAACATACTGAAAAATACATTAGCATGCATATAACAGTCACACTTCCTACATAGCAAATGGGACTTTCAAATTCCTCAAATGGGACTGTCACTCGGCTTCTCTGCGCTTCTTCTCCTCCGAGAGCTGCTCTGCAAAGCCGGTAAGAGCTTCTCTATTAGTACCCTCATCGGCAACTTCCACAAACTTGCCGGTCTCCAAATTCACCCTGGACACCCGCTTGTCTAGCAGCTTCTCCCCAATTTGCACAAGATTTTGCAGATTCTTTGTTGTTGCAATATCAACTGATGATTCATCACCGGTCAGCGTATCATCCTGTATATCCACCACAAGAAAAATCATATAACATCGATCACATGCATGGTCGAAAATATATACCTCGGAATCAAGAGGTACAAAGTTTATAATTTGGTCTTTGCATGGTACCTGAACACGGAGGTACTTTTTCTCGCAGCCAAAGGCTTTGAAGAGACTGGTGACATGATAATCAACCAAATCCGAACTTGCATCCTCGAAAATGTTGATCAATGGTGTGGCGCCATAATTAAATACCCATTTGAACAGACCCCATTTGGAGGCTGTGGCTGCATTGTATTTCCCTTTATCTTTGGCAGTGCCAGTGCCTAGTGATAGCACTAGCATCTCCGGGCCATCCATCGGTTTTGTATCAATGAATTCCATGGCCTTCTCTCCACAAATGTGGTTCATTGCCAGCAGTGTCTACAAATCAGAATAGAAATTCAAAATAATAGTATTTCACAAATTTCTTCAAAATTGATTCTACAACTTGAGCAATGGTGATGACTATTTTTTTTTTTTTTTTAAAAAAAAAATTCATTCTAAATAATGGATTTATACCAATAATACTATTTGAAATATACTATAATTGCTTAATTTCCATTTGAGTGTTGAAATTGAGCCCGGAGTTTCAATTTGTATGGAGTATTACTTCGACAAGCATAGAAAGAGAAGCAATGCAAATCGTCCCAACATCCAAATGAACCCGAAATTTATCAAAAAGACAACCTACAGGATTATTTGCAGCAACCCCACCATCGACGAGGTCAAAAGTAGTCAGCACATTCCCATCGTCAGCCTTGGTCTGGAAATTATGTGGTGGGAGATATGTGGGTGCTGCGGATGTAGCAATGCAGATATCTGATAGCTTAGCATTCTTTGAAACGTTCTTCTCTGCCTGTACAGATTTTTGAAATGTAATTGCTTGTAGCTAGAATTCATAAACTATTTACTGGTAAATATTAATTTAGGATACAAGTATATATATCATACGTTGCACGTTGAGAAGATTATTGGCTGAAGGAGTTGGATGTCGAAGGTTGGTATGACGACATTTGTTAGGGTCTGTTTGATGGTGAGATCGCCTAGCTTCTGTTGTATCAATGATCGCAGGTACTTCCCATCGTACTTTGGCCCCTTGACCCTTAAAACTCCGTCCATCAAACAGGGCATTAAACCCATGATGCAGCTGATTAATTTTAGGTATAAAATAAAAAATTAAAAAAACATCTATCCATCAGGAAAAAAAAAAAAAAAAAAAAAAAAAAGGAAAAAGGAAAAAAAAAACCCTAAGATTGAACTTTGACATTAGTGCATGCATGAAAAATTGAAAATTTTTATCAACCATATGATACATGAGACCGTAAGTGTACACAAGTAAAACCATGGACAGAGGTACAAGAACTCGAGGCAGGGGCGCCTCACCTCAATTTTATAAAATAAAAAAATAAAAAATTAAATCTTCTACCTTAAATCTTTTTCAAATTTGAGATTTACCTCACCCGAATTTCTTTACCCTTTTTTTTTTCCCTTTCGGCCCCCTCTCAATTTACATTTTTTATTTCTTATAAAAGTCTTAATCCTCTACCCCCAATCTCTCCTTTTATAAAAGAGCTAGACCCAATACTCCCTGACCTTCCAAAAGATGGAACCTTATGGATCAAGGACAATTGTATTGAATTGAATGAAAATTTTTAAGCTAAAGTTTATTTGATTTTTTGAATTAAGTTAAAATACTAACAATCAACCGAAGCTCACCTCCCCTAAACTAAACTCTGGGCTTCCTCGTTGAATAAAACTTATTTTGTAAACTTGTAAGCCACACAAAAAATGGTGAAAAAACTATAAGAAAGCCCTTTACAATTAAATTGGGACTTCCATTATATATATATATATACACACACACACACCTCTTCTGAGGGAAGATCTTGGGGCATTCCTCTAAATAGAAGTTTTTGATTTCCTCCGCAGTGTACAATGGTTTATTGCCTTCACGGCCGGGAGCTGTAAGCATGGCGGTCAGAAGTCCACCTGTGCTTGTTCCTCCAATTATGTCGAAATAATCGGAAATTCTTGCATCGGATCGATGTTTATCCAGTTCCTAGCATTTCATTGATGGGCAAAAGAAAAGAAAAAAAGTATCATGATCGATGATGCCAATAGCAAACTATTAATAACAGGTACTGAAAAGAAGCAAAAAGAAATAGAAGTAAAAACTATGGTGAGTGAAGCACCTGAAGCTTGGATTCGAGAAAGGCGAGAAGAGTGGCTGGAATGATGCCTCTAATCCCACCTCCATCGATGCTCAGCACTGTGATCAATTTTCCTCGTGAACGACCAGTAGCCATTTTTTATTCAATTCAAAAGGGGAGCTTAAATTGAATGGAGTGTCGTTTAGTAAACTAACTAGTAGTGAACCCGTGCATTCATGGGATAAAGAGAAGAATATGATATTTAATAAAAAAAAAAACCAAAAAATAAGAAAACATTAAAATAAGATCTTACTTATGCCAATACATTAGCATTGTCAACCTCTTGATCCAACTTTTGAACAAAAATTATAATTCTAATATGTAAATATCAATTGGAAGAATTGTGTTTTTTAAATTGAAACAAATGGTTACAACCATTGAAAAAAAAGATTGTGTCTTTTAAGAATAATTGAACAGTTATCATTTTTGAAAATAAGAGATACAATTTTTAAAAACAACTTCTAAAACACTTAGAAATAAGAAAGGATATCATGGGACAAAATAAATAATTATCACGTGACAATTATGAACACTACTTTTTATATTTATATATATATATATATATATTAGATGCCATTTAATAGCTAGAGTCGTCTTTGGTGCATACACAAGGGAATCGACTCAGGTATTTATAATCACGTACAACAACACGAGGACTTGGAAAGAAATGAAAACTGAGCCCATGCATGGCCCACGCGTCAGTAGGTAAGCGTTTACTTACTCAAGTCTTTGTATGACTTGGAAAGAAATGAAAACTGAGCCCATGCATGGCCCACGCGTCAGTAGGTAAGCGTTTACTTACTCAAGTCTTTGCATATATTTCTCTTATTAATTTGATCGAGGTTGGGTAGAATTAGGATTTCATCTTAAGAAGATTAAAATATTAATAAAATAAAATAAATAAAATAAGCATTCAAGAGTAAGAAATATACTTTTATTTTGAGTGAATGAGGGAGGAAATGCCAATGGCATATAGGTCGAGTGACACGTCTCACCGCAAAGGGGTGTGGGGTTTCAAGGAGATTTTGGATTCGATTTCTTTAGGTGCGTGTGTGTGCGTGAATTCCTATTGCTTGGCACCAAAAAAAAAAAAAAAAAAAAAGGAAAGAAAAGGAGAGAAAAGAAGAAGAAGAAGAAGAAGAAGAAAAATGAGGTAGGAAATAAAATTGTAATTTTATTAGCGCGCCAAAAAAAAGTAGTAGTTTGATAACCTTATAGAATGGAATGGCCATCTTTTTGTAAAAGTCTATTCCATCTAAATCAAAGGGAATGACTATTTCTTCTCTTTAGCGAGTGAAATCATAAGTGGTTCCCATCTAATCTTTTTCATTGTATTCCCGGCCACCAATTATTAAATAGTGAAATGAAATAAATATTCCTATTCCATTCCATTTTCATTCTATTCAATCAAACCAAACGTAGCCTAAGATTCTAAATTAAATTAATACATGCCAGATATATTACGATTCAAAACAAAATAACTCATTCTTAATACATTTCAAAAGCCCTAACCCAATGGCCACATGAGAAAAATCGAATGGCATTTTTGGTTGAGGTCTGTTCTGGTTGGCATAGTAGGGATTTTGATTTAGGGGGTATAGTAGTTGTTCATTTTTCTGCCCAATTATATACACGCTTATATATATTAATTTGAAAAATGGTCACCAAAAAATGATTTTTCCAGAAGGAAAATACTCAGAAAGCAACACTCTGGTCACTTATCTTATGCAGAATTTTGTTACATGACATCAGCTATAGGAACGCATCTTCCGTCACTCTTTACAATGTAAACTTCTCTTAAGGTTCCAGACTTCCAGCAAATAAAAAAAATAAAAAATAAATAAAAGATCCTTCCCTTGAGGTGGTGACAGACTGACAGTCATAAATGAACCAAGCCACCCATCTATCACTATCATTTTTGTTTGATCTAAAAAATCAAACAAGGTGGCTACGTGGGTGACTTGGTCTTGTGATATTTTTTGCTTCCACGCGGCCACATGCCATCTATACATGCTAAATTATGACTCACATGGAAGCTACTGCGATTGGGATTGGTTTAGTGGAGGGATCCCAAGGGTGAGGGAACATGGGATAAAAGATTAGAGTATGATGGATTAAAGTTTAAACCCCACCCATTGTAATAATATTTTTTTTTTTTTTTTTGGGCTAAGTTATGCTCCTATTATTTGAATGAAAGAATAAAAACGTACAAAATGACAAGGCACCCTGATCTTCATTTTGTGCAAGTTTTAGAAAATGCTAAATAGTTAAACTTTTGTCTAAATTTGCTTGTTCGACTTATTATATTCCACGTATATCATAGTTAGCCGAAGAAGCATCGATACACCAAACGCACGAATTGAATGCTCTCAAGCAGAAGTGAAAAGGGTTTACTAATTAAAGAGGCTTTCATCTACAATTATTTTTAATCATTATTTCTTTAGTGAAATTCTTAATTCAACTCGACTAACATATTTGTTAGGCAAAAATATTCGAACAAAAAATTGCTTATATAAGATTGCTCTATTTTCCTTTCTTTCCTTTTTTTTTTTTTTTTTTCTGAAACTCCTAGCAAATCTCATTAATGGGCCATGGCCTCAAAATTTCAAGGCATCTCACAACATTTAGTCCCACCTAAATAGCTGAACGCCAAAGCAATTCATAAAATGCTCCTCATGAATCCACATAATATAGAATTGTGGTATAATAGGGTGTACTAGATTTTTTATCATTAAGTTCAGTAAGAATGATAGGCATCCGAAATATGAATATGTAAACACATGTCTAAAATGTCAAATTTATATCTTTTTTATAGATACATGTTTGTTGAATATCCATCACTGCAAATTTGCTTACCACGAGATCACTCTTTAAAGAGTGCATTACTTTTTTTTTTTTATAAGCAAATGAATTATATTAAGGGAGAAAGCATAAATACAGAATCACTCCCCTACTCAACCTCCAATTCCGCATATATTAACAACTGAAATTGGTAGTTGAGCAGAGGGAATAAAACCAAAATGATTACAATTGGTAGCCTGTTGAGCAAGAGAATGAGTAATTGAAACATGCATCACCTAATTTGCTTATAGATGACGCGTGGCCATGTGGAAATCTATAAAGATGCGAAGGAAAAAATATCACAAGACCAGGTCACCCATATATGCAGTCACGCACGAAAGACCAAGTCACCCATGAAGCCATGTGGTGGCTACATGGGTGACTTGGTCTTGTGATATTTTTCCCTTCCCATTTTTACAGATTTCAAGGCATCTCACAACATTTAGGCCCACCTAAATAGCTGAACGCCAAAGCAATTCATAAAATGCTCCTCATGAATCCACGTAATATAGAATTGTGGTATAATGGGGCTTTCCATATTTTTTATCATTAAATTCGGTAAGAATGACAGGCATCTGAAATCCGAATATGTAAACACGTGTCTAAAATGTCAAATCTATATCCTTTTTACAGACACATGTATGTTGAATATCCATTATTGCAAATTTGCTTACCACGAGATCTCTCTTTGGAGAGTGCATTACTTTCTTTTTTATAAGCAAATGAATTATATTAAGGGAGAAAGCATAAATACAGAATTAGTCCCCTTGTCAACCTCCAATTCCGCATATATTAACAACCGAAATTGGTAGTTGAGTAGAGGGAATAAAACCAAAATGATTACACTTGGCAGCCCGTTGAGCAAGAGAATGAGTAATTGAAACATGCATCACCTAATCTGTTTATAGGCCCCCCCCCCCCCCCCCCCCCAACCTTGGTTTTAGCTAGCTAGCTTAAAATACATCAGCAGTGTACGTATTTGGTTTTACAATCAGTTTAGAGCTGAAGAGGCCATGATATCTCTCGATCTCTAGGTAACTCAAGCCAATGAATGCATTATCAAATATTTAACTATTTCAATTCATTATTTCACATAGTATTAAAAGCACAAATCCATCACTTTGAATAGAAAAATTGAAGAAAATGATGACCATCATAACAAATGAGAGTCAAAACTCAAACTTATGGCATTTCGTAAATTTCCAAAAATTGATCCAACAATATCAACTGATGCAAAGTGAATGATGATCGCGATGACTTATATTGCAAAAATAGGTGAAAATAGTATTGCAATTTATAGTTCTCTACGGTGATTATTGCGATGACTCACTATTAAACCATGTTTTTAAAATTTGAATGTAATGTAAAATGTGAAGGGTTCAACAAATTTTTTTTCTAAGACGTCCAAACAATGCTAAAGTAATTTTGAGAAGGCTTAAGTTTATTTTAAACATTAACTAATGCAAAATGAATGATGATCTTACCTATATTCTAGGATTTTAGTCGAACCGAACATCCGACGAAAAAACAAGAAATTTGAGAAGGAAGGTAAGAATCTATAAGATGGGAAGGGAAAAATATTACAAGACCAAGTCACCTACGCGACCACGCGTCATCTATACATGCTAAATTATAACTTACATGGAAATTATTGGGATTAGTTTAGTGTGGGATCTGGGGGTGAGCCGGGACGGAACTAGGATTTTATCTCAAGGTTGGCCAAAGTATGAATAAAAAAAATTTTACCATTCAAGTATGAGAATCATACTAAGATTCAAGATTAAATTAATACATTAAATGGGAGGTAAACGACTGGACCTCGTTTATACTTTTCTAAAACCATGACTGAAAAAAAAAGGGGGGGTTGACAGCAACAAAAAATCTAAAAAAGGTTTAAAATTTTTTTAAAAAAAATAAAAACATAAAAGATAAACAACCAAAAAGTGTACCTTAATATGTAGACATAGAGAGCAGTGATCTTCTCCAGCAAAATGCATTTTGTTGGCCATCACTCTTTGATGTGCTCAAAGATTTTGTTTGAAAGAGATTTAAGGTAAATCCAATCTAAAGAGAAGTTGAAATAGTAGGAAAATGTGTTTGTTTTTGGCTAATTACTTTGGACTTTTTACCCTTTATATATATTAATTATAGCCTTCTGTCCTTGGGTATAAGTTGCCTATTTGACTTTTAAGGGATCATGAGAGAAACCATTGTGTTAATTGGGAGGGACCATTCGTCCATTGTGCCTAGCTGGCTAAAAAACGAAACTGGTAAATTACCTTTTGGTGACCAATTTCAAATGTAATACCAAAAATAACATAGTTAGTAGTCATTTTGTAATAGGTTGATAATCCAGTTGTTACAAGTTAACAGGTAAAACCGCTTTTTGGTATTAGCTTGAAATCTAATCATCAAATAATACTTTTCCAAGACAATTTTGTGGAAGTGAGGGGGTGCCATGGCCACCCCATGCCTGGCTATAATTCCGTCTCTAGTGGTGAGGGAACATGGGATAAAAGATAGGAGTATGATGGATTAAAATTTAAACCCCACCCATTGTAATAATTTTTTTTGGCTAAGTTATGCTCCTATTATTTGAATGAAAGACTAAAGACCTACAAAAAGACAAGGCACTCTGATCTTCATTTCGTGCAAGAAATTGCTAAATAGTTAAACTTTTGTCTAAATTTGCTTGTTCAACTTATTATATCCCACTTATATAACATCGATACACCAAACACATGAATTGAATGCTCTCAAGAGGAAGTGAAAAGGGTTTACTAATTAAAGAGGCTTTCATCCACAATTATTTTAAATAATTATTTCTTTAGTGAAATTCTTAAAAACTCGACCAACATATTTGTTTGGCAAAAATATTCGAACAAAAAATTGCTTATATAAGATTGCTCTATTTTCCTTTTTTTTCTTTTCTTTTTTTGAAATTCCTGGATAGTCTCATTAATAGGCCTTGGCCTCGAAATTTCAAGGCATCTCACAACATCTAGTCCCACCTAAATAGCTGAACACCAAAGAAATTCATAAAATGCTCATCATGAGTCCACATAATATAGAATTGTGGTATAATAGGGTGTACCAGATTTTTATCATTAAGTTCGGTAAGAATGACAGGCATCCGAAATCCAAATATATAAACACGTGTCGAAAATGTCAAATCCATATCTTTTTTATAGACACATGTTTGTTGAATATCCATCATTGCAAATTTCCTTACCATAAGACCTCACTTTAGAGAGTGCATTACTTCTTCCTTTTTTTTTCCTTTTTTTCTATAAGCAAATAAATTATATTAAGGGAGAAAGCATAAATACAGAATCACTCTCCTCCTCAGCCTCCAATTCCGCATATATTAATAATCGAAATTGGTAGTTGAGTAGAGGGAATAAAACCAAAATTATTACACTTGGCAGCCTGTTGAGCAAGAGAATGAATAATTGAAACATGTATCACCTAATCTGTTTATAAGGTACCTCCTGTTCCCCCCCCCCCCCCCCCCCCCCCCCCAAACCACCACCACCACCCCCACTAGCTTAAAATGCATCAACAGTGTATTTGGTTTTGCAATCAGGTTGGAGCTGAAGAGGCCATGATATCTCTCGATCTCTAGGTAACTCAAGCCAATGGAGGCATTATCAAAGATTAAATTTAACTATTTCAGTTCATTATTTTACACAAATCCATCACTTTGAATAGAAAAATTGAAGAAAATGATTACTATCATAACAAATGAGAGTCAAAACTCAAACTTATGGCATCTCTTAAATTTCCAAAAATTGATCCAATAATATCAACTGATGCAAAGTGAATGATGATCACAATGATTTATATTGCAAAAATAGGTGGAAATAGTATTACAATTTATAGTCCTCTACGGTGATTATCGCAATAACTCATTATTAAACCATGTTTTTAAAATTTGAATGTACTCTAAAATGTGAAGGGTTCATCAAATTTTCTAAGAAGTCCAAACAATGCTAAAGTAATTTTGAGAATGATCAGTTAACTAATGCAAAATAAATGATGATCTTACCTATATTCTAGGAAGGTAGTGCCCAATTCAACACAACTTTAGAAAGGACGAAGAAAGAAGTCAAAAAAAAAAAAAAAAAATACGGCCATTAATTTATTATTACTCTCTTATTGCTGGAAGACTGGGACAAACGTCCTGGTTGGGAGACAGAGAAAACGTACATATTGAAAATAAATTAAGCAAATCAAAGTCCAATTCCTATATAGCCAATGGGACTATCAAAATTCCTCAAAGGAGACTGTTCATTGACTTCCGGAGCTTCTTCTCAGCCGAGAGAAGCTCGGCAAAGTGAGTAAGAGCTTCTTTATTAGTCCCTACGCGCGCATCGGCGACTTCCACAAACTTTCCCGTCTCCAAATTCACCCTCGACACCCTCTTGTCAAGCAGCTTCTCCCCAATTTGCACAAGGTTTTGTAGATTATCCGTCGTCGCGACATCAGTCGACGATGCATCCTCGGTCAACGTATCATCCTTTTCATTCATTCACCACGAGAAAAAAATCATAATCATTGTATGGTCTAACATACGTTGAAATTATATATAAGACCGAGGTCATGAAATTAAGTTTGGTCTTCGGTACCTGAATACGGAGGTAATTTTTCTCGTTGCAAAAGGCTCGGAAAAGAGTGGTGACGTGATAATCGACCAAATCCGAACTTGCGTCGGTGAAAATGTCGATCAGTGGTGTGGCGCCATTATTAAATACCCAATTGAGCAGACCCCATTTGGAGGCTGCGTCTGCGTTGTATTTCTCTTCATGCTTGGCGGTGCCTGTGCCTAGTGAGAGCACTAGCAACTTCTTGCCATCCAGCGGTTTTGTATCGGTGAGAGAGTTTTCCGTCCACATCTCTTTGGAAATGTGGTTTATGGCTATTAGTGTCTACAAATATAGTTCAACATGGGTTAGCTATTTGACTAACAAAAATGAAATTAATTAATCAGATTCTCTGAGTAAGCTGTAACCAGAAAATGTCAACTGATGTACATTGTTCACAGCAAATTCCAAATAAATAGGGCATATATGAGATCATCGTTTAAACGGTTCAATTCACATAAAAAAATACTGTCATGATAGTTCAATATTGCAAAAGTAATAACGGACAAACAGATATGTGATATGTGAGTGTAAAGACTCATGTGGCTGATATGGGACCCAATTCTATGTCAAGCCAAGTGTCGTATGTGTCAACTTTTTAGTCTTACTCATTTATGTATAGCCGACATGGGACCTAATTCATTTGCCCAAATTTACTTATCCTATTGAACCGGTGACTGATGTGGCATTCATATGTGCTGATGCCACGTGCCACGTTTACTGCCACATCAATTACCACATAAGTTGGACAAACAAATTTAGACAAAAAGTTAGACTCTTTAGTATTTTTTTTATTTGTGTATTACTTCAATATAGAAAGAGACACTATTCAAATCGTGAAACATTCAAATGCACCCAAAATTTTGATCAAATAGGCAACCTACAGGATTATTTGCAGCAACCCCTCCATCAACGAGATCAAAAGTGCGAGTTTTTCCATCGGCATACTTAGTCTCGAAGTAATGTGCTGGGAGATATGTGGGAGCTGCAGATGTAGCAATGCAGATATCCGATAGCCGAGCATTCTTCGAAACATTCACTTTTGCCTGTACAGACATTAAAATTCTAACTATTGAGACAAAGTAATTTTCGCACTGCACACTTGTAGCTAGAATTCATATAGTTAGTAATCTATATCTTATCCAAAATATATTCAAGTATCATACCTTGTTTGTGGAGAAGATAATTGGTTGTAGGAGCTTGATGTCGAAAGTTGGTATGACTACATTTGTTAGGGTCTGTTTGAGAGTGAGATCGCCTAGCAGCTCATGTATCAATGAACGCAGGTACTCCCCATCGTACTTTGGCCCCATGATCACTTTGCCGATCAAACTTGTCATCGAGCTTATGAAGTCATTGCGGCTGATTTTACAGAAACATCTATCCATCAGTGGGGAAAAATGATGGGGGTCTAGAATTAATTTTGGAATATGTCTAAGATTTTCAAAGTTCAGAATATGTAATTGGGGTTTTTAATATAAAGCTCTTTGTTTGGAAAATTAGATGGAATTCTAGACAGAATTTGACACCCCAAATTCTGAGTAAAAATCTTAAGAAAAAACCAAATACGGCATTTGGTTCCCTCACCCAAACACATTCTAAGGGAACACAACCATTTTATATATGTCTCAACTTGAAGTCACACAAAAGGTGGTGATAAAACTTTAAGGATGCCCTTTGCAAGATTATAGTTCCATTATTATATAGCCACCTGTTCTGAGGGAAGATCTTGGGGCAGTGCTCTAAATAGAAGCTGTTGATGTCCTTGGCAGCATACAATGGTCTATTGTCCTTTCCAGGAGCTGTAAGCATGATGGACACCAATCCACCTGTGCTTGTTCCAGCGACTATGTCGAAATAATCTGCGATTCTTGCACTCGGCCCATCCAGCTCCTAGTATTTCATTTACGAGCAAAGTTAGAGAAACATTTTTAAATAAATAAAGCAAGAAGAGTAAATATATAAGTGAAAAAAATTATGGTGGGTGAAGTACCTGAAGCTTGGATTCGAGAAAGGCGAGGAGGGTGCCTGGAATGATGCCCCTAATACCACCTCCATCGATGCTCAAGACCGTTATCATCTTTCCTCTTGAAATACCCGTAGCCATGATCCAAATTCTAGCTTAAAATTGTTCAAGTGTCGTTTAGCAAACTAATGGCAATAAAGAGAGTTTGTCTTCTTTCTTATATATGAAGCATACACACGGAAGGGAATCAACCAATGGATTTTATAACAAGAAATCTTGGGAAGAATTCAAAGCAGCGCCCATGACCCACACGCAGCATTAGCACGTAGGTAAGCGTCACAGTTACTCAAGTCTTTGCATACATATTTTGGTAAACAGCATGCACACTTCTTTTCACATTGATTTGATCAAGTCCCCTTTGGGTCAGTCTGATATATATTTCCTTTATCGTCAAACAGACCTTTCCAGTCTTTTATGCACATAAATGTCACCAATGTGTAGAAACGGGAAAGTTCTAGACATCTTTTCGTCATTGGGTGAGCTGATTCATACGAGGTTTTTATTTATTTATTTAATTATGGATTTTATTCAATTCATAATTCAGAGGAATTGATCAATTAAACTTGTGAGAGTGCGACTTAAGTATAGAATATTAGATACGTTCGAGAAGACGGCCCAAAAGAAGGACGGTACTTTCCACAGTTGGTGTGATTCTACAACCTCATTTGAGAAAAGGGATGACTCTTCAAAGATGGAGACCATAGGACTACTATTGATGATGACAAGAAAGAAACGTTAGAAAGTGATTAGGTAATTTGATTAAATTTTAATACAAGGTCAGCAGAGGGTGGGTGAAAGGGAGTTAAAATAAAAGAATGATGATGGCCTGCTGGGCTGATGGGTATATTCTAGAATTTTGTGGAATTCAGCTATAGCTCCATCACCTCATGTGCCATTAATCTATTTCAAGTTCAAAAATTTTAAAATAAAATTTTTTTTTTTTGTTAATTTTAAATTTATTATTGCTATAGCATCCAGTAAGAAAAATGAATAAGTTTGTTGAAGTTCTTTTAAAAAAAGATTAAAAAAAATGTAATAAAAAATCAATAAAATAATTGTTGTGGCTAAAAGTACGGAAAAGATTGTAGAGGTGTCTGGCCCTAAAAAGGATGTGGTGATAGATGAGACAGTGAAAAACTCGCATGAATTAGATTCATAAACATCAACTCTGAGAGAGTAAACCGAGTGATCTTAGAGCCTCTTGCCAAGCAAGAGGTTTTAGGTTTAACTTTCATTACTCTTTCTCAAGTTCAATTTCATGAACTTTATCTTGTAATTGTGCATGTGGGACGAAGAGCTGTAGGTGCTTAGGGAGATTATTCGGGGGTTTGTAAGCATCTCAAAACCTTATGATTTATATATTATAAAAATTATTATAAAAAAGGGAAAAAAAAAAAAAAAAGAATTATGAACATCTTTTGGTTGAAAAACTTGGACTGGCCCAATGGGCCAACCTAGATAGAAAACCCAAAACCTCACTGGCCCTAAGCTTTTGGGTTTTTGAATTACCAGTTCTTGTAATTTAGTGGATCATCGCACTCAATCCAAAATCCACAACCATTTTCCGATGTAACCACTCAACTAAGTGGTGCCATCAACATCTTTTGGTTTGTGACGTTACAGATTCGTCATGAGAGCCAACTTCCATTAGCGGCCACCACACCCTCTGGAATCTGTGGATATGATTAGAGTCCAGAGGCCCATCACAACTCATCGAGATTTAATTCAATGGGCCTATGGGCTAATTCTAGGCTTCTAGTGCCCTTCTTGACAGCCCATTCCATACCGAAAAGAAGAAAAAGAAAGAAAGCTGATTCCTTCAACAACCACCCCCAAGGCGCATATCATCTTACACGACGAGATGCGCCTTAACGAAATTCTTGCTAGAAAAATGCTATATGCGGGACCGCTTCATGGATGTACGAATAACTCTTTTTGATTGAATTTTATTTGAAGAGTTATTGCATGAATAGAAGGTCACATATTATAACATTAAATAAAGAATTCATCGCAAACACCTATCAAAATTTGGTGTTTTCTCCAATTGGGAATTTTTTTTTTTTTTTTTCCTTATCAACTTTGGCTAGAGTTTGTAAGTTTTTGTCAACATATTTTTGACTAAAATTATATTTGCATGACAAATTTAAATATAACTAGATATTGCACCAGTGCGTTGTACATGATTTTTCATCTAATAGCAAAATGAGTTTATCTTAATAACATAACAAGGAAGAGAAAGGTCCTCATTACAATTTAAAGTATTTTTGTTTTATTTAGATAAATAAATGAAACCAGCTTTCCGAGTAATAAATTATTTTTTTTTTTAATAACCAAATGATTTTTTTTCATTTAATACCATTTGTTTTATTGTTTCTTTTTTTTTCTTTTTTTTTTTTTTGGCTAAGCAACGAGGTGTCCAAACTGTCAGAGCCCGACTAATCTCCGTTCCCCACGCGAGGCCACCATCCCATGAGATCATTTAACGTCCAAGCTAATAGTCCTAACCGGTGGCTGGCCAAGAGAAATTGACTGGTTTCGAATCCGAGATGTCTGAGTTTACAGTTCACCCCTTTGCCGTCAAACCAACTCTTGTTGGTTCATTTGTTTTACTGTTTCAACAACCCATTTTTGACACTTTTTTTTCCAAGTTACTTGAAAGGTAGCAGCCGCATCCTCGAAAAAAGTTAATTAAATTAGTTGGAGAAAAAAAAAAAAACAAATTTTTTTAAAATATGATTACATGACACCTTTTCCAATTAAATTGGTGGGAGAAAGAAGAATATAGTACAAAATATATTTTTTTTCTATAAATGGCTCGTTTAAATCATATGCTTCATGTGCCTCGTTGTCAAATTAATAAAAAATGCTTTGCATGTTAGGTAAGTGGAAAAAATGAGAAAAGCCAAGTAGACCACTCGTTGGATATGGTTGTGTTTTGGTTTTGGTTTTTTCTTTTTTTTTTTTGGGCTCAGTAACGAGGTATCCGAATTGTCAAAATCCGATTAATTTCTGTTCTCCATGCGGAGTCACCACCCCATGAGGTCTTTTAACATACAGGCTAATAACCCTCACTAGTGGCTGGTCAAGAGAGATGGTAAGGGGTGAGAATTGAATGGAAAGTAATAGGTGGGATCCACTTTTAATAATTTTCACTCCTTAAAAAAAAAGAAATAATCATTCCTTTTTATTTGGGAATAAATGATTATTCCCTTTTTGGAGACAACATATCTTAACCCTTACAAAGGAATAGACATTACATCCCCTTAAAGCATCTCCAAGGGTGAGTTATATGGTGTGCTATTGTTATATTATAGCATTTAGCACAGGTGGGATGCTCCAATGATAAGTTAAATGCATGTGCTAAATATAGCAATAGCTCACTCTTGTGCTATATATTTGGCACAAGGGTGAGCTATTGTTATATTTGTCATGTCTGCTTTTCCTCCCCTTCTCAATAATCAAATACAACAGCAACTTCTTTTCCTCAATTTTTTTTTCCAAAATTTTCTTAGTAACCAAACAGTCCATAAATAAATATAATATTTTCAAAAATAATATTTAAATCTTATATATATAAAAAATAAAAAGTTTAAAAAAAAAATCGGAAAACATACATTTTTTTTTAACTCATTCATCCCACTCAAGTAACATTACATTTGATCCACGATATATTTCATTCACTATCTTATGAGATCTTAAATCTATGAAAAGAGTTGAAGTTGTGATAAAAAATAACACACTACGTTTATTTGCATCATTAGAATACATTGTCATAAATTATAACATTTGGCACTATATCATATGCTAAAATAATAATAACACACCTAATTTAATTCACACGGTTAGAGATGCCCTTATAAGACTGAGTATTCTATTTTTTTTATTTTTTTATTTTTTTATAAGGAATGGAATCATCATTCCCTCAAACCAAACGCAGAACCAGGAATGATATTCCCACTATGAGCGCACTGCACACGTGGTGTACTGTAAATCCGTTACGCCCTGATTCCAGTTCTCCGTCACATTCAGTCACTTCTGCCTGCTCGCAATTATTTACGAGGAAGAAGAAAGACATTCTCATTCGCAGGCGTCGCCTATCTCTCACCTCAACCGTAACTCGTCCGACGACTCACCTTCTCAGAACGGCCGAGTCATCCATGGCCGAGTCCGATTCTAGGTCCGATCTCTCTCCATGTCTAGTACCCCTCATTTTTCTCGTTTCCTTTTCCCCTGTATCGTTTGGTTGCGGAGAAAACGAAGGAAAAGCAAAAAACTAAAGTTTTAGATCGTATGTAGTTTACATTTCAAGTATAATTTTCGGTTTTTTCAAGCTCAGTTGATGAACGGTGATGTTTTCGTTCTCTTGAGCCGTAAATTTATGTTTTCTCGGCAACCGAACGGAGCCTCTAAGAATAATCAATCGCACAGTTGTTGGATTAGGGATTCGGTGTTTCGGTTTTCGTACATGAGTTTTTTTTTTTTTTGGCTAAATATTATTTTTTTTTAATTTTTTGCATCTGATTTTGAATGGGAACAATCTATTCATTTTGATTAGGTTTCTTCTCAATCTGATTGCAATGGTGATGTTAGAATCTGCTCCGTTGATCCAGCTTATTGTGAGATTATTTTAATACGTCACGGGGAAACGGCATGGAATGCTGATGGAAGAATGCAGGTCTATTTCCCATTTTAATCTCTACAAATAATTTGTTTGGACTTAAAATGCTGGTGCTGATGCTGTATCTTTGAAGTATTTAAGGCCATGTTTGTTTAGTTGGAATGGAATGTGATTCCATGCTTGAAGTAGTCTGGAATGAAAATAGATTTGAAATGACTGTTTAAACATACTATTTGATTCTATTCTCATTCAAATTATCTTATCCAAACATGTTGTTTGGAATGAATTGAAATGAGATTCCATTCCATCTATTCTATTCCAGTTAAACAAACATGGCCTAATGGTAGTCCTATTAAATATGCTGTATCTTTTACTCTACTTCATGGAATCATATACGAACTCTAAATTATGGAATTACACTATGTAATGATTTGTAAAAATCCAAACCATCTCAACTCACTCTCCACTTAAAATAGGAATAGGAAGCATTCATTATTTTAGCAGGTACTATGTACCATTTGGGAATCTATAAAGGAGCCCAACTTGCGGAAGTCACCATTCATGCATCAATCACACTTCCCTTAATGTACTGGACCATATGTGGTCTATCAAACTCACTATTTTTAAAAGCATCGCAGCCATTTTGTATTTGAATCGTATGGGCCTAGCAAGAGCTCTGTCCATGGGTTGCTCTGCTTTTTGATTGGGATCTTGGAAGATGATCATCTTTCTTTTCCAGACTACATTTGCGCATATTGCATACTTCTCATGTCACTAATAACTTCTCAATTAATCGCATGGACAAGAAGGACCCGTATTTGCCTATAGGTCGCCAAATTGCTGTTTCTGATCAAATATCCCTACCAATATTATAAACTCTTTCAAAACAATTCTCGCAAACACCAGGCACGCGCTGCTTTGCGCCCCAACCCCTAGTCTTTTACTAAAGCTTTAGACTTCTAAAAGCTAGCATAATGTTTTACCCACGTGAAGATGCAAGAAAAACGTATTGATAATGAGAGTGGCAGTTTGAATGTCTGTTTGCCATCAGGGGTGTAGAAGCTTGAGTGGCTTGCTTTTCTTTTTTTACTTTTGTTCTTTTTGGGTTGGGGGGGGAGGGGGGGGTTGTAATGTCTCTCTGTTTGGTTTGTTCTTCATGTTTTACTTGGGAAGAAAAAAAAAATAAATGAGAAGAAAGAAAGAAAGAAAGAAAGAAAGAAGGAAAGAAAAAGAAGAAGGGAGAATAGACTTTAAAGCTGCCAAAAAGCAGCTACACATGGAGCCAAACAAGTGTGTTATATCAGGAGAAATAAAGAAAGATGCTAAGTATCAGTCGGGATTTCATTTGAGGGTCCACGGTTGATCACAGAAAACTCACTGGGTTGGGACAAAATTGTCAAGCCCAAAAAAGGAAAATATAAAGTATTATGACCTATTGCGTGGACGTTATTATGCTCTGTTGTCCACCACCTTTGGCAACTTTCTTGTCGAATTGAGGCCTAAAATTTTCCAAAACCTTTGGCAATTGAGATGATGACAGTAACTTTGTTTTGAATTTTTTGGAAGTTACGAATGGTCTTCTTCTTTGGAATAAAAATAGGCTTCAGGCCTTCAGCAGAGAGGAAGTGGAAGGTATGGGAATGATACTCAACAAATATATGAACCCGGATTAAGTTGAAATGCGACGTGCAAAAAATTATTCGGAATGAGTTTCTAAGCTCTGTTTTTTTCTTCTTCGTTTTTGTTACATTTTCAATGTTCAGGTGATGGTGTCAAATTATACTCCGTACTTAAATGTTGCAAGTGGTGATGGTGTGTTACTTTTTCAAACCCCCATTTCGTGAGCGTCGTGTTTCAAATCTGAAAGGAGAATGTGAGAGGGAAGAAGGGAGTGTTTGGCGGGTCGATCCGGGTGTCAATCTTCAGATCTGGATCTAAGTAGCTGAGCCGTTGGATTGCATTCAACTTCTATGAAATGATGACCATTGGACTTTTTATTCTCGTTAGACAAAGTGAAGGGGTTAATTCATAATCCTTACTTTTATCATGTAAATAAGAAGCATGAGTGGTGACAGGGTGCAGTTTTGCGATTTCTTTGCCTCCCGAACTCCCTCCTTACAACAAACATAAATTCTTGAAGTCATCTCCTTGGTCTTCTTATTCGTACATACATAATGTTTTCTTATGCTAAACCCCTTTCTCCGCCCATATTCATTATGGAAGTCATAGGCAGAATCTTCATTGTCAAACGGCATACCCAACCTTGGTTTCTATGGTTCAATGTCAACATCCTCATCATTTTCCAACTCCATTTACAACTTTAGATGTAAATGTACTACGTACCTGCAGTCTGTCAATCAAATTTCATCACTTTAGTCCAATAGTTGATGACTATTTTCAATAAAATAAAAAAATAAAAATAAAAATAAAAAAACCCAATTCTAATGGGTTAACATAGTCTTAAACTTATTTTTCCACGTAAATATATAGACACCCCTCTTTTATGAATATATACAATATATTATGATATCCACAAGTGCTCTGGTCAGAACCCAACCTGGAGATGGTATGTTTTCAAGGGTAACCAAATTCCCCTAGCAGTAGCACTCGGTCGTCAACTTCGGCATACTCAGCGACCACGCTTTTGGACTTCCTCTACGGATTGGATTGGATAGGATAGCTTTTTGTCTCTACATGTTGCTATTCTCTTTTGTTTCTTGCTTTGCTAACTGTATTATTATTGTCTTTCTTTCTATCTTATAATGGTATCAAAAAAAAAAAAAATGATATCATTAATTTTAACATCAATAAAAGAACAAAAAAAACAGTCCAAAAATAGGGGGGAAAAATACATAAGATTACAATAACTACAAGCTATAGTAAAATTAAGTAAAACCCACCTCTATATCAAGGCTAACAACAACTTGGGAGGAATTAGGCCTAGTCCAACGTCACCAATTGACCAAGCTATTTTTAAAATTAAAAAAAAAAAGGAAAAAAAAATACCTATCAAATTAAACTTGGGGGATAATCAAGATCTCGAGAGAGATTGAAATATTTTTGGGAAAAAAATATTAAAAATATGCTCTCTCTTTTTTTTTCCGGAATGTATCTTACCTTTGGGGGGAAAAGGAGAGGCGGTGGATGATGTTTGTAGCCGGCAACAATGGAGAGGATTAAAAAAGAGCTATCAAATTAATTTGGGTTAAAGAGATTGAAATATAGATTTTTGGGTTTAAGCAAAGCAAAACGATGTGTTTCCTGAAACGGAACCGTTAACGTTTGGGCAAACAATCCTTCACATAGTGGTTTTTCTAAAAGGGTTTATTCCAGCTGTGGGATGTGTTTTAATACCACATGTCAGTCATCCATATGAAACTAGCAAATATACAACAGAACTAATTAATATGCATTAATAATTATAAAAAAAAAAAAAAAAAAAAGATTCAATACAACTGTTTAACATAAAAATACAAAAAATAAAATAAAATAAATACATGTTTTAACTTGGTCCAACTTGATCACAATCCCTTCTGCTACGAAACTCGCTTGTCAAATTTCTTTTTCTACTTATCACGTCTTCAATATTGATAGAACTTTAAATAATTATATTAAAAAAAAAGATTCAATACAACTATTTGACATAAAAATACAAAAATAAAAAATAAAAAATACATGTTTTAACTTGGTCCAGCTTGGTTGCAATCCCTTCTACTACGAAGCTTGCTTTTCAAATTTCTTTTTCTATTTGCCACGTCTTCAATACTGACAAAGACACTTAAATATGCCCTATCCTCCGCAGTTTGGTAGCTTCGTGGAAAGTTTTGCTAGTAATGATTCCTCGGTTTAACATATCTTGTAACATTCCTACAAAATATGTTATGAAAGGGTCACCAATAAGGCCACCAACAGTCATGGGAACCTCAGCATTACCCTTATTCTAACCACACCAAAAATAAATAAATAAATCAATCAATCAAAATAACTTGAAAATAAATCATATTAAAAATAATATTAAGTTACCTTCTCAACACTGTAGCGAGCTTAGAACTGTCCTTTGTCGAATTCACGAAACCCTAATTTGACGACTTCATGATGGACATTCGTCCAATTATTTGTGCCCGAGGATGTCTTTTGATCTGCAACTTAGAAAAAGAGGAATAAACTTCTCAGTCGAGACTGATCCAAAAAACAATAGATAGTAGTCTACCACTTTGTCATTGGAATATGTAATACATCCGGAACAAAAGACTAAACTTTCCATTTTCACTTGCACTGTAGCTTCAACGGCGTTTTTATAAACCAGGTATCTCAAAAATACAGACATTTGATCGAAGTAAAGTAAAGTAAAGCTTTATTGACCACATTATACTCCACTCCTGTTGCCCCTATGTCTGGATCCAATGACCACTACCTTATCTGAACCCATAGATACACTTAGGATCAATGGACCGTCCACCAATATGGGAACAATTTGGGAACACTGTGAATCATATCATTTCTATCTTGGCCCCCTACACCCAAGCAAATGACAATTAAAGAACCATCTTGGTTAGAAGATATCATGCCAAAACTTTTACTATCAGAACAATGAAAAAACAAAAAAAATATACATATATATATCACAAATGCCAAAACTTTCTTTGTTACTGCGTCTTTGTCTTAAAAAAAAATTAATATCACAAATGCCAAAACTTTTAGTATCTTTAAGTAGAATGAGTACTAAAACCTAAAAGTGTCTTTAAGTACAATGAGTACTGAAACTTGCATCTTTATTTTATTGTATGCTTGCATCTTTATTTTATTTTCCACTTCCATCCCTCCAAGTTTTTCTCTCTTTAGTCTTTTAAGTACATTTAATTTTTTTTTTTTTTTTTTTTGGTTAAGTAAAAAAGGCAGAAGGGGCAACCAATGATGAGGAAATTGCCCTTTTGAGTAATAACTACTGCTCAAAAGGGCAAGCTCGTCACCTCAATGCCACCAAAGATCCAGTGGGTACACAGCTGGTCAGAATGGAAGGGGGTTTAAAAGGGGCACCGCCACACCTCGAGCCCGTGACCACCCAAAACCAAAGCCTTCACCACTAGGCTACCACCCTCGGTGGTTTTAAGTACATTTATTCACGTGAGAGAAAAAAATCTTCTTTAGTGTCTTTAAATACAATGAGTACTGAAACCTGCATTTTTTTTTTTATTGTATATATGCTTGCATCCCTTCAAGTTTTTCTCTCTTTAGTCTTTTAATTAAAGTACATTTATTCACGTGAGAGAAAAACATCTCCTTTAAGTTTCAAGATAACCTCGCATTCCAATCAAGTGTTCGCTAGAGCTACTTTATTTTGGTGACAAACCACACTCAAATTTTTAGTGAAGCTTAGCTGAAGAAAATTGGAGTTTCTAGTGATGTCGTATGTTCTATATTTTGTTGGATTGCAGAATGGATCCGGGGGGCGTTCCCAAAGACTATGAATGTGCAGTTATTGAGAATGATGCTCCGGTTCCTGAGCACATTCCCCTGCACAGACCTACTCCTCTTCCCAATGAGTTCCACCAGACATTAGAGGCTGTTAGCTCTAAAAAGATAAGCCTGCAATTACCTCTAGTGAATCTCAATTGAAGGAGTAACCTACGGCTGGCACTGGTTTTATCTTTTTCTTGATGTTTCCTTGTCAATGTTTGTTATCTCACAAAATGCCTGTTTACTGCATTGAACACAATTTTATTTGTGGAACAAAAGCTTGAACTATTCAATTAATAATATTCACTGGAGCTTGTTCAAACAAAACTTTGTTTGCTCCTTTCTTTTTATTTTATTTTTTAAATTTAATTTTCATCTACCACAATCATGAGTATGTTGCGGGTTGAGAGAGAGAGCATTTTGAGAGAGAAAAAACAAAAACAAACAAACAAACTAGGACACAAAACGGGTCGGGTCAGAATTTGGATTGGGTTTAAATATCGGGTCAGGTCATAATTGGGTCAGTTGAGGGTTGGTTTTGGGTATGCACAGTAATTAGGTTGGGCATAACCCAACCTATTAATGGTACAAATTACATAACCCATTAATAACACAAATTACATAACCCATTAATGACCCAACCCAACCCATTTATGCCTCAACCCAAACTCACCCAACCCAACCAGATTATCAGGCCTAATTACATCCTCTATATCAAGTAATCAATAATACTCAAAAGGTCCATCACAATTATTAAAAAAACAGCTAAAGCTTGGAAATACCATAAATTGATAGCAAATTATCAATAATACTCAAAGGTCCATCACATAAATAAATAAAAAAAAGGGCTAAAGCTTGGAAATACCATAATATAAATGGTTAGATACATACCCTTTATTTCCTACACCACCCATCCCCAAAAGATAGTTCCATAGCCAATCTATTGAGAGAAATCAAATTTAAAAGGTAAGTATGAAGTATTCATTAAGAAGATTATTCAATTTCAAAGCAAACCACCAACTAAATGATTGCACCATGCACTTGCAATGATTATCAATAACTAAACAAAGCAGAGTAACATACACTAATTCTCAAACATTTGAATCAATCCTCCTACTGAACTTTACCCCATCAAAGGTGGTTTATGATTGCTCGATACGAAACATTCATATGCCCTACTGACCCTTTCCCTATTAAGCAAAGTATGTTTTTTGCAAAAAAAAAAAAAAGTAGCAAGCACTATATATAGACATGTACAATACAAAATTTTTGTTAACTAAGAATTTCAATTCCATAGTTATAATGACAAGCAAATGCAGATTCTAAAGTCACAATAAATGTCTATCTGCATGAATTGCTGTCAATTGATCCCAAATAGGAATTTTTCATGGGGTTGACAGAAATTGCCCTCAAATATCCTTCTTGACTTGGCCCAAGTGAGTGGCTCAACAATCCATCTAAAATGTGCACCAATTATCTTCTTCTCATTGGCCATGTTTCAACACGTGTATTCTGCAAAGCTCTAGGTGGGTGTGGATATGCTTATATGATAAAGAAATTAAAAAGAAAAAATATATATAACAAAGGTAGGCTAAGCAACAAAACCATGTGTTAAAAGGTTCGTTTACATTGCAACGGAATAAAGAAAAACAAAAAAAATACCCAACCATTTGGGACTGGTATTTCATCGCAAATCTGTTAAATAATAGATAAATGACCTTGTGACAGAAATATTCGTCGAGATGGCCTACAGAAATGAATGTTTTGTAAAGTATACTACTGTAACCCCAGGAGATGCCCTACAAATTAAACGAAATCAGGCTTCCTCAAAATTCGCAATATACTTGGATGGTGTGATAACAAAGCATAACAGAGGACGAGATGCATGGTTAAACATGTTGACGAATATCACAAATGGGTTTATAGATCTGTATGAAAGTGAAAACTCTGACAACCTTCATAATTCATAAAATTACACCTTATCGATGAAATCAACAAGCATACAACACAAGATTTTGGATAAACTTCAAAAGGAAAGAGCTGAATAAGAGAGCTTTCCACAAAACAAGGGCTCAAAAAAATAGGGACAGCATGCAAAAAACAAGGGGACATGGCTTAAGGAGACAAGGCCAGCAAACATAGGTCCCTAATCTAAGGAATAGCAATATTTTTTATTTTATCCTTGCAATATTTTATTTTATATTTCCTTAATTTCAGGATTAATTTGCTCATTTTGGTTCAAGTTTCCTCATGCCTATTTATAGGGCATCAATCCATGTAATCGGCAGCTAATGATGAATTAAATGAAAACCTCAGTGTTTATGGTTTGGTGCTGAATCCAAATAACACCTTTGGTGCGAAGCCTAGGGTTCTTCCCTCCCCCCTTTCTCTTCTTTCTCTCTCACTATTCTCTCTATTTTCTCTCTATTCTCTACTTCCTGTGCACTACACACACACCCCCCCCCCCCCTCCTCTCTCTGTTTGAGTTGTCTTGCATCAAGTTGGAGCTTTTTATAAGGTATAAAGAATTATCAATGAAATTTTAACAAATAGCAATCCGATATAAAACAGAGCGGGTGTAGTGCACTTGGTCCAAGTTATTTAACTTCTCTTGGAAGCTTACTTTGTCTCCAAGTTGGCTTGTTTTGGAAGCTAAATTGGTCTCCAAGTTAGCTTGTCTTAGAAGTTTATTTACTTTACCCTATATAAAGTCATGTAATATCATATTCTGAAATGAATGACATTTACTACAATAGTTGCTGTTGTGAGTTTTCTCTCAAAGCTTATGAGGTGTAATGCCTTCTTCTAACTAGGAGAGATTCCTAGACCCCCTACTAGTGTGAGGCTAGTAGTTATCTTCCCTTTTCCCCTATTGCTTCCACTTATCAACTGCCTTTCTTCTTTCTCCCTAATTTTCCAGCAAGTATTTTAACCAACACACCCTGCTCCAACCATCAATCCTTCATACTAACACCCGAAGCCTTCAAAAGGCCACCACAAAGCTTCGAAAAAACTGCTGTCCATAAATCTCAGCAGCTTCTTCCCAAAATTCCAGCAACATACAACCTACAAACCTTACCCAAATCCCATCACAAACCATCTACAAAGCCTACAACCCTTCAACCATGGATTTCTCCCCTATTCGTCCTATGTCATGTACCCTTTTTTTTTTCCCTACACCACCCATTCCCAAAAGACATTTCCATAGCCAATCTAAATTAGAAGACAAGGAATATGTATTCAATTTGGTAACATAAATGAATGAGAAGCATCTATCAATTTCAACTTCAAATAAATCAAACCCTTCTAAAATTATTTAAATCCCTGATTTCCTAGGAAGTTGCAAAAATGAGTCATCTTCCAAAAAAAATTATGCACAAGCTGATCGATCAAGGGGTCTAGTATGTCATTCAATCGATAATGTCATGGAAATGCTAGTTTTTTTTTTTATCAGCAACAAAAAAATTTATTAATAAGCAAAAAGAGAGAAACAGCAGGAGGACAAGAAGTCTACCTAAAACTAAAACAGAAAAAAAAACAAGAAAAAAGAAACTAAAAACAAACAACCCTCCAATCAGCTTTCAGCAAAAACAAAGGAATATGAACAAACTCCTTGGAGGAGTGAGCCCAAAAAGATCCCAAAAGGTGGACCTTATCCCACAAACCAAATAAAGGGGACTCCCTATCCTCGGAAATCCTAGCATTTCTTTCAAGCCAAATAGCCCAAAATACTGCCAAGATAGCACAGCTCCAAATAATTCTTGGCTACATACTAGACCTGAAACCCCAAAAATAAATCTCAATCATCCGCGAAAGACAACCCAGAAGAACCCACGTTTCACCACATAGACTAAAAAGTCTTTGCCACAACCACAAAGCCATAGGACAAAAAAAAAAAGAAAAAAAAAAAGAGAGAGAGTGAAAGATGATCAATACTCTCCACTGTACCTTTATACATAACACACCACTGTGGGCATAAATAAAGGAAAAGTCTCCTTCTTTGAAGCATCTCATTAGTATTAATCCTCTTGTGAACAACAGTCGAAGCAAAAACCTAGAATTTGAGCGGCACACAAGCTTTCCAAATCATAACTGAGGGAAGAAAAATGGGAATATTACGACATTCAATCAATTTCTCAAAATAAGATTTCCAAGAAAAAACTCCTGAGGAATTGGCAATCCAAATTCTCGTCTGAAATAAACTCTCTCAAGGAAAACCCCTCTAATAATAACAACAAAGCCGAGAGCTCCACACTTTCCCTATCATTGAGATCTTTGAAAAACTTGAAATCCCAACCAAGATGATTAGAATCAAATGAAACCATTGCAGAAATATAAGCATTGTGAGCCAAACAAAGCCTATATAATCAGGGAAACAAAGAAAAAAAAGAAGCTTCCCCTCTCCAATGATCTTCCCAAAAACACAGTCTATCCTCTTTCCCAAATAGACAAGGAAATGTAATCCAGAAAGCTATCCATACCCAGAGAAAAAATTTTCCAAGGACATCTAACCGAAGTCCTAGGCTTGCAAAAGCATCCCATCTATTATGATGTAAACCATACTTCTAATTATAGCATGCCATAAAGAATTCCACTCTAAAGGGAACCTCCATAACCACTTATCAGTTAGAGCAACATTTCTCTTCTCAATCATGCCCAAAGCCAACCCCTCCTTGAGATTTAGACCTACAAACAACATTCCAACCAATCAGATGGTCTTTCTTACCCTCCCCACTTCCTTCCCACAAAAAGCCCTTCATTGACTTTTCTAAAGAACGAACAATCTTGGAAGCGATCCTAAAAAGAGACAAATAATAATTAAGAATACTAGACAAAACTTACTGAACTAAAACTAATTTCTCTCCTTTAGGAATAAGAGCTCTCTTCAAACCATCCAATCTTTTCCTAACCCTATTAACAACCGAACGCCAAGAAGACTTAGAATAAGGATTACCACTAAAAGAAGACCCAAACAGATCAAAGGCCACTCACCGAACAAGCAAGCTGCCCTGCTAACCATCGAATCTTGACACCCAAATAATTGATCCCCACAATTGCACTTTTACCTATGTTAACTTTAAGGCCCAAAACTAGATCAAAAAAATGTAAAATAGATTGAAAATTTAAGAATTTTTCCTCATCCCCAAACACAAGAAACAAAGTATCATCTGCAAATTGCAAATGAGAAACATGAAGCCTAACTCTACCCACCTCAAAACCCTCAATTTATTTATGGAACCACTTCAAAGAGGCATGTTACATTAGAACCTAGCAAGAAAGCAGCCTTTTCAGTTTGAACTAAGGCACTTCTAGGTAATAAAAAGCTCATGTAATGGTTCTTCTCTTATCTAATGGCTTCTATTTTCTTTATTTACTTTCTCCTCTCTTTTTTTACTTATATATTTTGTGTTATATTTGACAAGGAGCTCTTTACTTCCTTTTTACCCCCTTTTTGCCTATGAATCTCCTTTGTATTCAAGTCTATTCATTTTTCCTCTTTATTACCATGTTAAAAAGGTAAATAATTTTCTCTTTAGTGGTTTTGTTTTTGCAAGTAAAAACGGCACCGTTTTCCCCAAACACAGCTTTCCCAGCTAACGCCGTTTGGCTTCTCCCCACATGGTGAAGCATTCTAATCCCAGCCGTTGTTTCTTCAATCATCCACATAGCCGAAATCGCACGGCAACTTGAGCATCCAGTTTTGGCCCTCAACTTGAGCAAATCCGAATCCCACGCTAGCTATCTATCATAAACAAAAAAATCATTTTTATTTCTTTCCAGATTCGTAGCACCCATGGCAGAAGATAACCATGAAAAAAAGAAAAATAAAAGTGTTCGCTGGAGAGAGGAGCTTCCGGTGTCAATGTCGTTCACTTACTATAAAACCGTCTCCAATGGAAGGAAAGTAAGAGAAGACTTCTTACACGATCGGCGACGAAATCCCTCAATCAACAACGAAGAGCATCTGTGATTTGATCTGGTTTAGTGGCCAACAAATTCCACTCTTTTTGAGTCCAAGATAGAGTATGAGCCACGATTTGCCGCTGTTCTAGAAGATCTACGGGGTGCGATTCATTGCCGCTAAGATTTTAACTAGATTTTTGTAAACTTAGCTAAGTTTTTTCGTAAACTTAGATAGGTTTTTCGTGTAAACAAATCTAGATTTTTCAATTTAAAATCTAGTGTTATACTTTTTCTTCTTTATCTTAGATTTTTTTATAAACTTAGTTAGGTTTTTGTAAACTTAACTAGACTTCTGTAAACTTGGCTAGGTTTTTCGAATAAAAAATTCTAGATTTTTCAATTTAAAATCCAATGTTGTACTTCTTCTTCATCTTAGATTTTTTTTATAAACTTACGTAGATTTTTTGTAAACTTAACTAGGTTTTTGTATAAAAAAAACTAGATTTTTCAATTTAAAATCCAAACTTATTCTTCTTCATCCCTTTTTTTTTTTTCTTTTTCCTATGTAGTTTGTTGGATCAAATCCCACGAAAAGAAAGTCATTTGCTTAGGATGTGATTGTGCCTTCCTTTTTGCTGTAGCAGGAGAGGTGTGGATTTGTTTAACGAAGAAGAAGTGAATGGGTAATTTCTGTTAGTTTTGATGGAGGCCGTTAGTCGCCTGAGGACTTCGTTGGATCAAGTCGTCTTGTATAACATGACTCTTATTTTTTTACTATAATTTGTTAGTTAGTATTAATAAATTGTAAGTATTGTGTAACTACCTACATACCTTAACATAATCGATAGTATTATTTTACTATCATTTTAACTTTTTAGATATTAAATTGTAAAATAATTTTTTTATTTATTGTGGTTTATTGTTTCTTATCTTCTAGGATTAAATATGCCTCCTAAACCACCAACTAGACAGGATAAAGGCAAAGGCAAAACACCAATTGAACGGGAAAAAGCACCTAGTGATGATGTTGGATGGTGCTATGCGTTTCTTGTGGAGCAGTCTAGGCATAAACTCCAATGCCTACTTTGTGGAAAAATAATCATAGGTGGGATCACAAGATTGCAGCAACAACTTGCTCATGAAAGAGGTCACGTTGAACCATGTCAGGCAGCCATGGGTGATGTTAGAAGGGAAATGCAAGCAGTCCTACAAGCGGCTCAAGAAAAAAAGCTTGATAAACGACAGAGAGAACAGGAATTAAGAGAACGATTGAAACCAAGGGGTGATGAGATTGATTCTGATGAGGAGGAGGACTGTCGTCAATATTGGAGTCCAGTTAGTTGTTTGCTAGCTTTTTTTCATTTTTTTTTTTAAAGCGATTATTGCAACCCTCAATGTCATTTGCACATCCTATTTTTTTTATATTTTATAAAAATATAAAATGTTTTTATAAAAACTAGTTATGAGTTTTAATAGGAATAGATTTTTTTAAAAAAAGAAAAAAAAGACAAAAAAAAAAAAAAAAGGGAAGAAGAAAAAGTATTCAAGTTAATCTATTGTATTCTTCATAGCATAGCATTTAGTTGGTAGTCCGGAATAACCCTCATTTAGAGGGGAAAAAGTCATTTAAAAAAAAAAAAAACTACCAATATGACGAGGATAACGAGATTAATTATAATTATTTCCATAAATATACGAACTCATTTCTAGATGGGATCGTTATTTCCACCATCCCGCCCAATAACGTGAGACTCACCGTATAAAAAAGATAGTACAATTTTTATTTCTCTATAGTGATTATCAATGACTCATTATTGGACCATGTTTTTAAAATTCAAATCTAATGTTAAATGAGAAGGAACCCAATAAATTTTTTGAGCTGTCCATTGTAATTGAGAAGAAAGATGAGGTTTACTTTGAACATTAGTTGATGCAAAGTAGACAATGACCTTATTCATGTTCTAAGGTTTTTGTTGGACCGAACATCTGAAAACTCCTATTGAGGTGGAAAATATATTGAGAAGGAAGGTAGTAATGTTCAGTTCAACACAACTCGATGAAGGAGAAGGAAAGAAGTTAAAAAAAGGCTGCCTTTATTATATATTCCTGTCTTATTGCTGGAAGATTGGGACAAACATTTCGATTGAGAGACGGAAGAAAACATACTGAAAAATACATTAGCATGCGTATGACAGTCCACTTCCTACATAGCAAATGGGACTGTCAATTGGCTTCTCTGAGCTTCTTCTCCGCCGAGAGAAGCTCTGCAAAGCCGGTAAGAGCTTCTCTATTAGTACCCGCATTGACAACTTCCACAAACTTTCCGGTCTCCAAATTCACCCTGGACACCCACTTGTCAAGCAGCTTCTCCCCATTTTGCACAAGATTTTGCAGATTCTTTGTTGTTGCAATATCAACTGATGATTCATCACCAGTCAGCGTATCATCCTGTATATCCACCACAAGAAAAATCATATAACATCACATGCATGGTCCAAAATATATATGTCGGAATCAAGAGGTTACAAAGATTAAAATTTGGTCTTTGCATGGTACCCAAATATGGAGGTAATTTTTCTTGCTGCGGAAGGCTTTGAAGAGAGTGGTGACATGATAATCAACCAAATCCGAACTTGCATCTTGGAAAATGTCAATCAATGGTGTGGCGCCATTATTAAATACCCAATCGAGCAAACCCCATTTGGAGGCTGTGGCTGCATTGTATTTCCCTTTATCTTTGGCAGTGCCAGTGCCTAGTGATAGCACTAGCATCTTCTGGCCATTCATCGGTTTTGTATCAATGAATTCCATCGCCATCTCTCCAGAAATGTGGTTAATTGCCACCAGTGCCTACAAATCAGAGTAGAAATTCAAAATAGTAGTATTTCATAAATTTTAAAAAAATTGATCCTACATGCAACTTGAGCAATGGTAATGACTATATTTTTTTTTTTAAAAAAAATTTAAATAATTCATTCAAAATATTAGATTTATACCATCAATACTATGTAAAATATACTATAATTGGTTAATTTTTGAACGGTTCAATTTATATGGAGTACATATGACTTCAACATAGAAAGAGAAGCAACGCAAATTGTCCCGATTTCCAAATGGACTCGAAATTTATCAAAAGGGCAACCTACAGGATTATTTGCAGCAACCCCACCATCGACAAGTTCAAAAGTAGTCAGCACATTCCCATTGTCATCCTTGGTCTGGAGATAATGTGGTGGGAGATATGTGGGTGCTGCAGATGTAGCAATGCAGATATCCGATAGCTTAGCGTTCTTTGAAATGTTCCTTTCTGCCTGTACAGATTTTTGAAATGTAATTGCTTGTAGCTAGAATTCATAAACTATTTACTGGTAAATATTAATTCAGGATACAAGTATATATATCATACGTTGCTCGTTGAGAAGATTATTGGCTGAAAGAGTTTGATGTTGAAGGTTGGTATGACAACGTTTGTTAGGGTCTGTTTGAGAGTGAGATCGCCTAGCTTCTGTTATATCAATGATCGCAGGTACTTCCCGTCGTACTTTGGCCCCATGACCCCCATGACTCCGCCGATCAAACGGGTCATTGAACCCATGATGCAACTGATTAATTTTAGATAAAAAAAACATCCATCGATTAGGGGGGGGGGGGGGGGGGGGGGGAGGGGGGAAAAAACCCTAAGATTGAACTTTGACATTAGTGCATGCATGAAAAATTGATAATTTTTGTCAACCATATGACACATGAGGCCGTAAGTGTACACAAGTAAAACCATCGACAGAGCTAAATGGACTTGAGGCCGGGCGCCTCACCTCAATTTTTTTTTTTTTTTTTTTTTTAAATCTTATACCTAAAATCTTTTTCAAATTTGAGATTTACCTCACCCGATTTCTTTTACCCCTTTTTTTTTTTTTTTCCTTTCAGCCCCTCTCAATTTGCATTTTTTTTCTTGGGTAAATTACATTAAGACCCCCTCTAAAATCTGACAATTACAGATAGACCCCCTCATGTTTCTGAAATTACATTAAGACCCCCTCCCTCTAACTTCCGTCCATAATCCGTTAAATCACTTTCAATTTTTTTTAAAATATCCTAATTACCATTATTGGATGACAACTTCCATGTTAAATGCATATAACTTATCAGTCCAACACATTCATCCAGTACATTTGATTGATTTATTTATTTATTGATAAACAACTAAAAGATTACATATATATATATAAAAGAAAAATGCCAAAGAGCTTAAATTTTTATGCAACTGATGTGGTAGCCATCAGATTTGCTCATTAGAAACAATTATCTATTTAATTGATGTATAAAAATAAATAAAAAAAAAATTGATTTGCCAAGTTGCCACCTCTATACATGCATCTCCATTGTAATAATTCTTTTTATTTATTTCTACATATGAGTAATGCTACATAGCCCTTTTTTTTTTTTTTTTACTCAAATCTACTTACTTAAATGAGGTGGCAACTTAGCAAATCAATTTTTTTATTTTTTATTTTGCAAATCAATTAAAAATTTAATTAAATAAATAATTGTTTCTAAACAGCAAATTTGATAGCTACCACATCAGTTGGACAGAAAATTTAAATTGTTTTTAGCATTTTTCTTATATATATATATAAGAAAGTTATCAATAAAATAATATATATATGTATATATATATATATTATCTTTTAGTTGTTTATCAATAATAATTAAAAAATTCAAAAGTATTGGATGAACTATTGTACTAGTGAGTTATACGCATTTAACATGAAAGTTATCATCCACTAAGGGTAGTTAGGGTATTTTGAAAAAAATTTGAATATGATTTAACGGATTAATGGATGGAAGTTAGAATGAGGGGTTTCTTTGTAGTTTATTTTGTAAAGTAGGGGGTGTCAGTGTAATTTTAAAAACGTAAAGGGATGTATCTGTAATAGTCAGATTTTAGAAGGGGTCTTATTGTAATTTACCCTTTTTTCTTCTTATAAAAGTCTTAATCCTCTACCCCCAATCTCTCCTTTTATAAAAGAGCTAGACCCAATACTCTCCGACTTTCCAAAAGATGGAACCTTATGGATCAAGGGCAATTGTATTGAATTGAAAGAAAATTTTTAAGCTAAAGTTTATTCGATTTTTTTAATTAAGATAAAATACTACGGTAACAATCAACATTGTTTATTTATCAAAAAAAAAACAATCAACCGAGCTTACCTCCCCTGAACAAAACTCTTGGCTTCCTCGTTGAATAAGACTTATTTTGAAAACTTGTAAGCCACATAAAAAATGGTGAAAAAACTATAAGAAAGCCCTTTATAATTAATTAAATTGGCACTTCCATTAAATATATATATATATATATATATATATATACACACACACCTTTTCTGAGGGAAGATCTTGGGGCATTCCTCTAAATAGAATTTTTTGATTTCCTCCGCAGTGTACAATGGTTTATTGCCTTCACGGCCAGGAGCTGTAAGCATGGTGGTCAGAAGTCCACCTGTGCTTGTTCCTCCAATTATGTCGAAATAATCGGCAATTCTTGCATCGGGCCGATGTTTATCCACTTCCTAGCATTTCATTGATGGGCAAAAAAGAAAAAAACTATCATGATCGATGATGCCAATAACAAACTATTAATAACAGGTACTGAAAAGAAGCAAAAAGTAAATACAAATAAATGTAAAAACTATGGTGAGTGATGCACCTGAAGCTTGGATTCGAGAAAGGCGAGAAGGGTGGCCGGAATGATGCCTCTAATCCCACCTCCATCGATGCTCACCACTGTGATCAAGTTTCCTCGTGAACGACCAGTAGCCATTTTTTATTCAATTCGATCAAAAGGGAAGCTTAAATTTAATGGAGTGTCGTTTAGTAAACTAATGCCAGTAAATAGCTAGAGTCGTCTTTGGTGCATACACAAGGGAATCGACTCACGTATTTATAATCACAACATCACGAGGGGAAGAAATGAAAACTGCGCCCATGCATGGCCCACGCGTCAGTAGGTAAGCGTTTACTTACTCAAATCTTTGTATATATTTCTCTTATTAATTAATTTGATCGAGGCTGGGTAAGAATCAGGATTTCATCTTAGGAAGATTAAAGCATTAAAAAAAAAAAAAAAAAAATCAGCATTCAAGAATAAGAAATATACTTTTATTATGAGTGAATGAGGGAGGAAATGAAATCGTGATTTTATTAGTGCGCCAAAAAAAAAGTAATAATTTGATAGCCTTATAGAATGGAATGGGCCGGTCATCCCTTTGTAAAGGTCTATTCCATCTAAACTAAGAGGAATGACTATTTCCTCCCTTTAACGAGAAAAATCTATTGACAGAACTATATATAGGCCTAAGGGAGCCATGGCCCCCCTTAATTTTTAAGTTTTTTAAAGTATATATATATATATATATATATATATATATAAGTACATAATTTGATTCAAAAGTTACACTTGACCCCTCCAAAATCAAAACCCTTACATATTTTATTTTCTATCTATTGGTTTAGTATTTAATTTTTTTTATCTTTATCACTCTTATGTGGTGAAATTTTTTTAGTTTTTGCTTTGGCCCCAGCCCTCTCAAGATGAAATCCTAGTTCCGTCCCTAATAAGTAGGTTCTATCTAATCTTTTTCATTCTATTCTCACCATTTATTAAACAGTGAAATGAAATAACTATTCCCATTCTATTCCATTTTCATTCTACTCAATCAAACCAAATGCAGCCTAAGATTCTAAATTAAATTAATACATTCCAAATATATTAAGATTCGAAACAAAATAACTCTTTCTTAATACATTTCAAAAGCCCTAACCCAAATGGCCAAAATGAGAAAAATCAAATGGCATTTTTGGTTGAGGTTTGTTTTGGTTGGCATAGTAGGGATTTTGATTTGGGGGTAGGTGTTCATTTTTCTGCCCAATTATATACACGCTTATATATATTAATTTAAAAAATGGTCACCAAAAAATAATTTTCCCAGAAGGAAAATACTCAGAGACCAACACTCTGGTCACTTATTTTATGCAGAATTTTGTTACATGACATCAATTAAAGTAACGCATCTTCCATCACTTTTCCATTTGTTGTGGAATGAAAAGGCAGAAAAATATGTCTCTTTACACTTACCAAAACTTTTGAAACTAGTCAAACCTGGTAGCCCGATCAATCTAAAATTCCCCCAAATTACAATGTAAACTTCTCTTAAGGTTCCAGACTTCCAGCAAATAAAAAAAAATAAAAAATAAATAAAAGATCCTTCCCTTAAGGTGGTGACAGACTGAGAGTCAAAAATGAACCAAGCCACCCACACGCCATCATTTTTTTTTTCTTTCTTTTTTTTGGCTATGGGTAAGAATCTATAAGATGGAAAGGGAAAAATATCACAAGATCAAGTCACCCACGCTGCCACGCGTCATCTATACATGCTAAATTATGACTTATATGGAAGTTACTGGGATTAGTTTAGTGGTGGGATTTGGGGGTGAGAGAACATGGGATAAAAGATAGAAGTATGATGGATTAAAATTTAAACCCCACCCATTGTAATAATTTTTTTTTGGCTAAGTTATGCTCCTATTATTTGAATGAAAGAATAAAGACCTACAAAATGACAAGGCACCCTGATCTTCATTACGTGCAAGTTTTAGAAAATGCTAAATAGTTAAACTTTTGTCTAAATTTGCTTGTTCGACTTATTATATCCCACGTATATATCATAGTTGGCCGAAGAAGCATTGATACACCAAACACACGAATTGAATGCTCTCAAGCGGAAGTGAAAAGGGTTTACTAATTCAAGAGGCTTTCATCTACATTATTTTAAATCATTATTTCTTTAGTGAAATTCTTAATTCAACTCGACTAACATATTTGTTAGGCAAAAAAATTTGAACAAAAAATTGCTTATATAAGATTGCTCTATTTTCCTCTTCTTTTTTTTTCTTTTTTTGAAATTCCTGGAAAATCTCATTAATGGGCCATGGCCTCAAAATTTCAAGGCATCTCACAACATTTAGTCCTACCTAAATAGCTTAATGCCAAAGCAATTCATAAAATGCTCTTCATGAATCCACATAATATAGAATTGTGGTATAATAGGGCATACCAGATTTTTATCATTAAGTTGGGTAAGAATGACAGGCATGCATCCGAAATCCGAATATGTAAACACGTGTCTAAAATGTTAAATCTATATCTTTTTTAGACACATTTTTGTTGAGTATCCATCATTGCAAATTTGCTTACCACGAGATCTCTCTTTAGAGAGTGCATTACTTCTTCTTCTTTTTTTCTTTTTTTTTATAAGCAAATAAATTATAATTAAGGGAGAAAGCATAAATACAGAATCACTTTCCTCCTCAACCTCCAATTCCACATATATTAACAACCGAAATTGGTAGTTGAGCAGAGGGAATAAAACCAAAATGATTACACTTGGCAGCCCGTTGAGCAAAAGAATGAGTAATTGAAACATGCATCACCTAATCTGTTTATAGGGTACCCCCTGTTGGCCCCCCACCTTGGTTTTAGCTAGCTTAAAATGCATTAGCAGTGTATTTGGTTTTGCAATCATTTTAGAGCTGAAGAGGCCATGATATCTCTCGATCTCTAGGTAACGCAAGCCAATGGAGGCATTATATTGTCAAATATTAAACTATTTCAGTTCATTATTTTATATAGTATTAAAAGCACAAATCCATCACTTTGAATAAAAAAAATTAAAGAAAATGATGACTATCACAACAAATGAGAGTCAAAACTCAAACTTATGGCATTTCGTAAATTTCCAAAAATTGATCCAACAATATCAACTGATGCAAAGTGAATGATGATCGCGATGACTTATATTGCAAAAATAGGTGACAATAGTATTGCAATTTATAGTTCTCCACGGTGATTATTGCGATGACTCATTATTAAACCATGTTTTTAAAACTTGAATGTAATGTAAAATGTGAAGGGTTCATCAAATTTTCTATGACGTCCAAACAAAGCTAAAGTAATTGAAAAGGATTAAGTTTATTTTAAAAGTTAACCAGTGTAAAATAAGTGATAATCTTACCTATATTCTAGGATTTTAGTCGAACCGAACTTCCGACCAAAAAAGAGGAAATTTGAGGAGGAAGGTAGTGCCCAATTCAACACAACTTTAGAAAGGACGAAGAAAGAAGTCAAAAAAAATACTGCCATTAATTTAGTATTACTCTCTTATTGCTGGAAGACTGGGACAAACGTCCTGGTTGAGAGACAGAGAAAACGTACAAATTGAAAATATATTAAGCAAATCAAAGTCCAATTCCTATATGGCCAATGGGACTATCAAGATTCCTCAAAGGAGACTGTTGATTGACTTCCGGAGCTTCTTCTCAGCCGAGAGAAGCTCGGCAAAGCGAGTAAGAGCTTCTTTATTAGTCCCCACGCGCGCATCGGCGACTTCCACAAACTTTCCCGTCTCCAAATTCACCCTCGACACCCTCTTGTCTAGCAGCTTCTCCCCAATTTGCACAAGGTTTTGTAGATTCTCCGTCGTCGCGACATCAGTCGACGATGCATCCTCGGTCAACGTATCATCCTGTTAATTCATTCACCACGAGAAAAAGTCATAACCATTGTATGGTCTAAAATACGTTGAAATTATATATAAGACCGAGGTCATGAAATTAAGTTTGGTCTTTGGTACCTGAATACGGAGGTAATTTTTCTCGTTGCAAAAGGCTCGGAAAAGAGTGGTGACGTGATAATCGACCAAATCCGAACTTGCGTCGGTGAAAATGTCGATCAGTGGTGTGGCGCCATTATTAAATACCCAATTGAGCAGACCCCATTTGGAGGCTGCGTCTGCGTTGTATTTCTCTTCATGCTTGGCGGTGCCTGTGCCTAGTGAGAGCACTAGCAACTTCTTGCCATCCAGCGGCTTTGTATCGGAGAGAGAGTTTTCCGTCCACATCTCTTTGGAAATGTGGTTTATGGCTATTAGTGTCTACAAATATTGTTCAACGTACATGTGTCAGATATTTGACTACCAAAAATGAAATTAATTAATCAGATTCTCTAAGTTGTAACCAGAAAGTGTCAACTGATGTACATTGTTCACAGCAAATTCCAAATCGATAGGGCATATATGATCGAGATCATCATTTAAAACGGTTCAATTCACCTAGGAAAATACTGTCTTGATAGTCTGACATTTGCAAAAATAATGACGAACAAACAAACATGTGATATGTGAGTGTAAGGACACATGTGGCCAACATGGGACCCAAGTATATGTCAAGCCAAGTGTCGCATGTGTCAACTTCTTAATCTTACTCATTTATGTATACCCGACATGAGACCCAATTCATTTGCCCAAATTTACTTATCCAGTTGAATCGGTGATTAATGCGGCATTCATATGTGTTGATGCCACGTGCCACGTTTGCTGTCACATCAACTACCACATGAGTTGGACAAACAAATTTGGACAAAAAGTTAGACTCTTTAGTATTTTTTATCAAAGATCAAGACATTATTCAAATCGTGCAACATTCAAATGCACCCAAACTTTTGATCAAATAGGCCACCTACAGGATTATTTGCAGCAACCCCTCCATCAACGAGATCAAAAGTGCGAGTTTTTCCATCGGCATACTTAGTCTCGAAGTAATGTGCTGGGAGATATGTGGGAGCTGCAGATGTAGCAATGCAGATATCCGATAGTCGAGCATTCTTCGAATCATTCACTTCTGCCTGTGCAGACATTAAAATTCTAACTGTTGAGACAAAGTAATTTTCGCACTGCACATTTGTAGCTAGAATTCATATAGTTAGTAATCTTTATCTTATCCAAAATATATTCAAGTATCATACCTTGTTTGTGGAGAAGATAATTGGTTGTAGGAGCTTGATGTCGAAAGTTGGTATGACTATATTTGTTAGGGTCTGTTTGAGAGTGAGATCGCCTAGCAGCTCCTGTATCAGTGATCTCAGGTACTCCCCGTCATACTTTGGCCCCATGATCACTTTGCCGATCAAACTTCTCATCGAGCTTATGAAGTCATTGCGGCTGATTTTACAGAAACATCTATCCATCAGGGGGGAAAAATGATGGGGGTTCTAGAATTAATTTTGGAATGTCTAAGATTTTCAAAGTTCAGAATTTGTAATTGGGGTTTTTAATATAAAGCTCTTTGTTTTTGGAAAATTAGATAGAATTATAGACAGAATTTGACATCCCAAATTCTGAGTAAAAATCTTAAGAAATTCCGACTTCAGTTAACCAAAGACGGCATTTGGTTCCCTCACCCAAACACACTCTTAAGGGAACACAACCATTGTATATATATCTCAACTTGGAGTCACACAAAAGGTGGTGATTAAACTTTAAGGAAGCCCTTTGTAAGATTATAGTTCCATTATTATATAGCCACCTGTTCTGAGGGAAGATCTTGGGGCAGTGCTCTAAATAGAAGCTGTTGATGTCCTTGGCAGCATACAATGGTCTATTGTCCTTTCCAGGAGCTGTAAGCATGATGGACACCAATCCACCTGTGCTTGTTCCAGCGACTATGTCGAAATAATCTGCGATTCTTGCACTCGGCCCATCCAACTCCTAGCATTTCATTTACGAGCAAAGTTAGAGAACATTTTTAAATAAAGCCAGCAGAAGAGTAAATATATAAGTGAAAAATTATGGTGGGTGAAGTACCTGAAGCTTGGATTCGAGAAAGGCGAGGAGGGTGCCTGGAATGATGCCTCTAATACCACCTCCATCGATGCTCAAGACCGTTATCATCTTTCCTCTTGAAATACCCGTAGCCATTTTTTGATCCAAAGTGTAGCTTAAAATTGTTCAAGTGTCGTTTAGCAAACTAATGGCAATAAAGAGAGTTTGTCTTCTTTCTTATAAATGAAGCATATGCATGGAAGGGAATCAACCAATGGATTTTATAACAAGAAATCTTGGGAAGAATTCAAAGCAGCGCCCATGACCCACACGCAGCATTAGCACGTAGGCAAGCGTCACAGTTAACTCAAGTCTTTGCATACATATTTTGGTAAACTGCATGCACACTTCTTTTCACATTGATTTGATCAAGTCCCCTTTGGGTCAGTCTGATATATATTTCCTTTATCGTCAAACAGACCTTACCAATCTTTTATGCACATAAATGTCACCAATGTGAAGAAACAGGAAAGTTCTAGACATCTGTTCGTCATTGGGTGAGCTGATTCATACGGGGTTTTTATTTATTTATTTAATTATGGATTTTATTCAATTCATAATTCAGAGGAATTGATCAATGGAACTTGTGAGAGTGCAACTTAAGTATAGAATATTAGATACGTTCGAGAAGACGGCCCACAGAAGGACGGTATTTTCCACAGTTGGTGTGATTCTGCAACCTCATTTGAGAAAAGGGATGACTCTTCAAAGATGGAGACCAAATGACTACTATTGATGATGACAACGGCAAGAAACGTTAGAAAGTGATTTGGTAATTTAATTAAATTTTAATACAAGGTCAGCAGAGGGTCGGTAAAAGGGAGTTAAAATAAAAGAATGATGATGGCCTGCTGGCCGATGGATACATTCTAGAAATTTGTGGAATTCAGCTATATCTCCATCACCTCATGTGCCATCAATCTATTTCAAGTTCAAAAATTTTAAAATAAAAATTTTTTTTTTTTTTTGTTAATTTTAAATTTATTGAGAAAAATGAATAAGTTTGTTGAATTTCTTTAAAAAAATATATAATAAAAATATAATAAAAAATCAATAAAATAATTGTTGTAGCCAAAAGTACAAAAAAGATTGTAGAGGTGGCCAGCCCTAAAAAGGATGTGCTGATAGATGAGACAATGAAAAACTCGCATGAATTAGAATCATAAACATCAATCCTGAAAGAGTAAACCAAGTGGTCTTGGAACCTCTTGCCAAGCAAGAGGTTTTAGGTTCAACTTTCATTACTTTTTCTCAAGTTCAATTTCATGAACTTTATCTTGTAATTGTGCATGTGGGACGGGGAGCTGTAGGTGCTTACGGAGATTATTTCGGGGTGTGTAAGCATCTCGAAACCCTATGATTTATATATTATAAGAATTATTATGAAAAAAAAAAAAGAAAAAAAAAATTATAAACATCTTTTGTTGAAAAACTTGGACTGGCCCAATGGGCCAACCTAGATAGAAAACCCAAAACCTCACTGCCCCAAGCTTTTGGGTTTTTGAATTACCGGTTCTTGTAATTTAGTGGATCATCACACTCAATCCAAAATCCACAACCATTTTCCGATGTAACCACTCAACTAAGTGGTGCCATCAACATCTTTTGGTTTGTGAGGTTACAGATTGGTTATGAGTGCCAACTTCCATTAGCGGCCACCATCCCCTCTGGAATCTGTGGATATGATTAGAGTCCAGAGGCCCATCACAATCATCTAGATTTACTTCAAGGGAACAACTATTGCAACCCCCTATTCTTATCACCCCACCCCACATCCTTTAGGTTTTTAAAGTTTTATGCAAAATATAAAAGGTTTTTATGAAAACCGGCCAAAATGTCCACTAGAAAACATCATTTTGAACAATTTTGTAAGAAAAAGTTTTTCCTAAATCTATCGTTTAAATATACTTTTTAGCCATTTATAGCATTTATTTCATTTTTTGCCAAAAAGTCTACCTAAACTATAGATTTTGGAAAAACTTTCTTTTGAAAAGTTGTTCAAAATGAAGTTTTCTAGTGAACCAAGTGATCGGTTTTTGAAAAAACCTTTTATATTTTTCATGAAATCTTAAAGACCAAAAGAAAAGGGGTGGGGTGATAAGAATGGGGGTTGCAGTAGCCGTTCCTTGGACCTTTGGGCTAATTCTAGACTTCAGTGCCCTCCTTGACAGCCCATTCCATACCGAAAAGAAGAAAAGGAAAGAAAGCTGATTACTTCAACAACCACCCCCTAGGCCTATGTCATCTTACACTACGAGATGCGCCTTAACGAAATTCTTGCTAGAGAAAAGCAATATGAGGGGATCGCTTCATGGATGTACGAATAACTCTCTTTTAATTGAATTTTATTTGAAAGCTGATTACTTCAACAACCACCCCCTAGGCCTATATCATCTTACACTACGAGATGCGCCTTAACGAAATTCTTGCTAGAGAAAAGCAATATGAGGGGATCGCTTCATGGATGTACGAATAACTCTCTTTTAATTGAATTTTATTTGAAGAGTTATTGCATGAATAGTAGGTCACATATTATAACATTAAATAAAGAATTCATCAAAGGATTTCACAAACAATATTTTACCTTAAAACGCTATGTGAATTCATCCCGCATATCAAAATTTGGTGTTTTCTTCTATTGGGATTTTTTTTTTTTTTCTTCTTATCAACTTTGGCTAGTTTGTAAGTTTTTGTCAACATATTTTCAACTAAAATTATATTTGCATGACAAATTTAAATATAACTAAATATTGCACCAATCCGTTGTACATGATTTTTCATCTAATAGCAAAATGAGTTTATCTTAATAGCATAACAAGGAAGAGAAAGGTCCTCATTACAATTTAAAGTATTTTTGTTTTATTTAGATAAATAAAAGAAACCAGCTTTCCAAGTAATAAATTAATTTTTTTTAATAACCAAATGATTTTTTTTTTCATTTAATACCATTTGTTTTACTGTTTCAACAACCCATTTTTGACCTTTTTTTTTTTGCCAAGTTACTTGAAAGTTAGCAGCCGCATCCTCGAAAAAAGTCAATTAAATTAGTTGGAGAAAAAAAAAACACACAGTTTTTTAAAATATGATTACATGACACCTTCTTTTCCAATTAAATTGGTGGGAGAAAGAAGAATATAGGACAAAATATATTTTTTTCTATAAATGGCTCGTTTAAATCATATGCTTCATGTGCCTCATTATCAAATTAATAAAAAATGCTTTGCATGTTAGGTAAGTGGAAAAAAACAGAAGAGCCAAGTAGACCACTCGCTGGATATGGCTGTGTTTTGTTTTGTTTTGTTTTGTTTTTATTTTATTTTTTTATTTTTAATTTTTTGGACAAACAACAAGGTGTCCGAACTGTCAGAACCCGATTAATCTCTGTTCTCATGCGGGGTTACCACCCCATGAAATCCTTTAACGTTCAGCTTAATAACTCTTACTAGTGGCTAGCCAAGAGAGATGATTGTGTTTTAATTTGAGGGAATAGAATGGAATGAGAATGAGAATGAAATAGAAATAATTATTCGCATCCTCGAAAAAGTCAATTAAATTAGTTGGAGAAAAAAAAAACACAAAATTTTTTAAAATATGATTACATGACACCTTCTTTTCCAATTAAATTGGCGGGAGAAAGAAGAATATAGGACAAAATCTATTTTTTTCTATAAATGGCTCGTTTAAATCATATGCTTCATGTGCCTCATTATCGAATTAATAAAAAATGCTTTGCATGTTAGGTAAGTGGAAAAAAACAGAAGAACCAAGTAGGCCACTCGCTGGATATGGTTGTGTTTTAGTTTGTTTTTATTTTTTTTTATTTTTTTATTTTTATTTTTTTGGCCAAACAGCAAGGTGTCTGAACTATCAGAGCCCGATTAATCTCTGCTCCCATGTGAGGTCACCACCCCATGAGATCCCTTAACGTCCAGCCTAATAACCCTTGCTAGTGGCTGGCCAAGAGAGATGATTGTGTTTTAGTTTGAGGGAATAGAATGGAATGGAAATAGTCATTCCATACCTAATGTTTGGTAAGGAGTGGGAATAGAATAGAAAGTAATAGGTGGGATTTACTTTTAATGATTTTCACTCTTTAAAAAAAAAAATAGTCATTCCTCTTTATTTGGGATTGAATGATTATTCCCTTTTTGGAGGGAACATATCCTAACCCTTACAAAGGAATAGACATTACATCCCTTAGAGCATCTCCAAGGATGAGCTATCTGGTGTGCTATTGTTATATTATAGCATTTAGCACAGGTTTGATCTGTTAAATATTATACTATATTTGGAACAATAGTGAGCTATTGCTATATTTGTTATGTCTGCTTTTCCTCCATTTCTCAACAATCAAATACACCAACAACTTCTTTTCCTCAATTTTTTTTACAAAATTTTATCAGTAAACAAACAGCGCATAAATAAATACAATATTTTCAAAAATAATATTGAAATCTTATATATAAAAAAATCAAAAAACATACATTTTCTTTTTAACTCATTCATCCCACCCAAATAACATTGCATTTGATTCACGATATACCTCAATTATTATTTTACGAAATCTTAAATTTGTGAAAAGAGTTGAAGTTGTGACAAAAAATAGTACATTACCCTTATTTGCATCATTAGAGCATATTATACTAAATTATGGCATTTAGCACTATAACATGTGCTAAAATAATAATAACACACCTAATTTAACTCGAGATGCTCTTGTACGACCAAGCATTCACTTCCTCGTTTTTTTTTTTTTTTTTTTTTTTTAAAGGAATGCAATCATCCTTACCTCATTCCCTCAAACCAAACGCAGAACCAGGAATGATATTCCCACTATAAGCGCACTGCACACCTAGTGTACTGTAAATCCATTACGCCCTGATTCCAGTTCTCCGTCACATTTAGTCACTACTCCCTGCTCGCAATTATTTACGAGGAAGAAGAAAGACATTCTCATTCGCAGGCGTCGCCTATCTCTCACCTCAACCGTAACTCGTCCGACGACTCACCTTCTGAGAATGACCGAGTCATCCATGGCCGAGTCCGATTCTAGGTCCGATCTCTCTCCATGTCTAGTACCCTCTCATTTTTCTCGTTTCCTTTTCCCCCGTATCGTTTGGTTGCGGAGAAAACGAAGGAAAAGCAAAAAACTAAAGTTTGAGATCGTGCGTAGTTTACATTTCGAGTATAATTTTCGGTTTTTTTCAAGCTCAGTTGATGAACGGTGTGTTTTCGTTATCCTGAGCTGTTAATTTATGTTTTCTCGGCAACCGAACGGAGCCTCTAAGAATAGTCAATCGCACAGTTGTTGGATTAGGGGATTTGGTGTTTCGGTTTTCGTACATAAGTTTATTTTTTTGGCTAAATATTATTTTTTTTCTTTTTTGTATCTGATTTTGAACGGGAACAATCTATTCATTTTGATTAGGGTTTCTTCTCAATCTGATTGCAATGGTGATGTTAGAATCGGCTCCGTTGATCCAGCTTATTGTGAGATTATTTTAATACGTCACGGGGAAACGGCATGGAATGCTGATAGAAGAATGCAGGTCTATTTCCCATTTTAATCTCTACAAATAATTTGTTTGGACTTAAAATCGCATGTGCTTAGATTTTCTGATCATATAATTTTCGTTGAGTCGCATTTGCTAATTTTAGGATTTAGTGGATTCATTTCAGCTAATTTCAAAATATTAGAGGTGATGATTGATTGGTTGAGATAGCTCCCGTTTTTCGTGAAATATCATGAACTGTTATAATTGGATACATTTGGCTTGGAGCAATGGCCAGTATTGATTAATGTATAATCTTCATCTACTTTTAATTAGAAAGTAGAAACAGGCACATGCTGCACAAGTTAATAAGTAATTAGATTTGTGAACGCTATGAACTCTGGGGAAAATGGGATTGAGTGATTCTCAAATAAAGGTCTGCAATGAGGCTCTTAGTTTGGAATATAAGTTATTTTTTTTTCTTTTCAAAATTAGCGGTGAGTTTAGTTAAAAGGAAGGGATTTGGCATCCCAAGTGAATAAATATTCACATAAATTAACTAAAGGATTAATTTATTGGTTCACCCTTTTCACCCCTTATAGGTACATATAAAGTATTGTTTTTTCAATTCTCTTCTGTCTTCTTATTGCCTCTGATTTTTGCCTTGTTTCTGGTCTCATTAGGGGCAACTGGATGTTGAATTAAATGACGTTGGGAGACAGCAAGCAGCTGCGGTAAGTTATGGGTTATGCTTCATATATGTATACCCTCTGTCTTCTAATGCCTGACAAATTCTTTTTTTTCCCCCTCTTGAAGGTGGCTGATCGACTATCCAAGGAAACTAAAATCTCCATTGTGTATGCGTCTGACTTGAAGAGGGCTTTTGACACGGCACAGATTATAGCAAACAGCTGTGGCGGAGTTGAGGTATGAATCCAGAAGCAAGTTTATGAAAACAGAATTTCTTCATATTCATAATTACTAATACAGATGAGATGACACAGTTGTATCATTTTTCTCTGCCGCCATAAGGCCTATAATTATTGGTTACATTTAAGATGTTTAGTTCTTTCATTGTATTATGGGCGTGAAGTTGTTATTGTAGATTCCTTATCAAAAAAAAGAAAAGAAAAATGTTGTCATTGTAGATGAGTTGAACCCCTTTATCCAGTAACATTTTTTTTTTTTTTTGATAAAGGATATCTAGTAACTTGTTTCAATGGTCTGGTGAGAAAAAAAAAATCCCATTACTTGTATACTCTACCCTACAATATTTTTTATCTCTATGTTCCTTTATCTAGCTTAGCTTCTTTTTTGGTAATTGAACTGCTTTTAATGTATGACTAGGCACATAGCACAAATGAGATGTCCTCCATATGCCTTGCTGTGTGAAAGGTGGACTTTTTTTTTTTTTTTTGGTCATACAAGTCTCACACTGCATGGTGTGGCGATTTGTAGCTGAACTTTAATTGTTGTCTAGAATCATTGACCATGTTTTTCAAGCAAGAAAGAAAATTAGGGCATTGATGGCACATGCCTATGTTCATTCGTGTGTGTGTGGATGCTCTTATAGTCTTATTCTTCCATAAGTTTTAATTTAATTCTAGTTGAGCCACTGGTTGAAAAGGATCGAACTAAATGTAATGTGTTTTCAGTCTATCACCGAGGTTGGTTTTGCAAATCAACTCAATGCCATTTCCCAAGTATTAGGGTTGGCTGCACGAATTAAGGATTTTTCTTGCTCTATTTAGGGCCATATCTTATGTTAACTCATTGAGTTATGGACTATTGTATCCCCTTTTCCCAAGTCTTGACGCAGTTTCTTTTTTGCCTTCTATTGGCCTTTGGTCTTGTAGCACCTTCAATTTGAATGCTGTCATCTTCTTATTGATGCAATCTCTGGATTTTATTGCTCATGGTAAAACTATCTTGTTCATCAGTGTTGTCTTCAATTGGTGGTACTACAAACTTTTCGCTAATTACAATGACAACAATTGAAACTTAATCCATTCATTCCCACACAAACACATTTCACATTTCCTATATTTTTTTTTCCTTTTTTTGGAATAATATTCTTATTAAGGGACTTTATTGTATTTCTTTGTGTTTTGTGAGAAATTGATATTGATTTAGAAGGTGCTTAGAAAACTGGCAAATTACCTAAGTCAACTTGATTAAATAAGTTAGATGGTTTCGGGTTTAGGGTTTTTAGGTTTTAGGGTTTGGGGTTTAGGGTTTTTTAGGGTTTGGTTTTTAGGGTTTTTAGGGTTGGGTTTTAGGGTTTAGGGTGTAGGGTTTTTAGGGTTTAGGGGGGTTAGGGTAAAGTGAATTTTTTGAAGAAAATAAAAGAGGGTGAGCTTGTACACTAGATGTATACACACTCCTATTGGTCGATCTGCACCACCAAGGTCTTTCTTGGCATTAACCAACGAATCCCAAACCATCTCAAAATCTCTTCCCATATCTCTTCCCCAGTGTAGGAGCATGTGGTCCACAGTTTTCACCTCTCTCTTACAAAGAACACACCAGTTAGGTAACTGAAAGCCTCTTCTCTAGAAATTATCTGTGGTCAAATGTCTCTCCCGACACACCGCCCAAGTACACAAAGCGACTTTCGATGGCTCCTTGGACACCCACACCTTAGAAGATGGGAAAGCTCTCCCACCCAATCCTATTGCAGAAAATTAATATGACTAAACTGAGAACACATCCCATTACTTTGGAGAGCCTCCACACATTGCCATCCTTCCATCCCCTCTCCACCTTAGCAGCAAAAGTCCTCTCAAAGAATGCCACCACCTCCTCCAACTCCTAATCCTGAAAGTTTCTTCCACACACCACATCTCATCAGATTGACTTGAGTGTTATTTGAGATGCAAAGTAGCACCATATTTTTCTACTGGTGTTGCTGTATGGTATTCTAGCTGAAGAGACCACATGTAATAGAACAAATTGTAATGATAATACATAGTAAGGAAAAGGATAGTAAAACTTGCTGCAAACTTAAATTTTCTGGGTTTTTTTTTCTTTTTTCATTTTTGTTTTTCTTCCCTCCCTTGCTTCTTTTACCTTTTCCTCTCTCTCCATTTTATCTTCCTTTTTATACCATCAAACTAATCGCACTCCATACGGAAACTGAGATGATAACATGGAAATTTTTGGAGATAATCCTATTAAGATATTTGAGAAGGTGCATCTCAGAATTATTAAGGAACTAGTTTCAGGCCATTTTGAGGTTTTGAGTTCTTCATGAAGCCAAACGTTGTTTACATAATCTGGGATACTGGAACCTTAGGCTGGGAATCTCATGTGTTTTTGTTGTATTTAATTTTTTTTCTTTCTTTTCAGGTGATTAAAGATCTAGATCTACGGGAAAGACATTTAGGGGATCTTCAAGGTCTTGTATACCGTGAATCAGCCAAAGTTCTTCCTAATGCTTACCAAGCTTTTTCATCTCGCCGGACGGATCAGGAAATCCCAGTAAGTAGTCTGTTTACAGTTGTGATATATTGTAAGATTTTATTCAAACTTTGTTACCTAAGAAGCACAGACATGGACACGCCGACACAACAAATCCTCAAGATCTAGAATATGACTCAGTGGGAACACAACATTAATAAAATTTATATCTTTGTGCATGTAATTTTAGTTAATCGTGTAGCATAACATACACCATTCAAAATGCATCCTTCGTTGAGTTGTTCACGAAGAAGATAGGACCGGAAAAAAAAAAAAAAAAAAAAAAAAAGGAGAGAGAGAGAGAGGGAACAACAACAAGAAGGGGAGGTAGCGGCAAAGAGAGAGGTGTTATGCCCGACACTCTCATGGCAATTCAAGAAAGTTTCTGCTTCTTAGTTTGTTAGCATATGTTACAGTTCTTTGTAACAAAAGTCCAATATTGTAGAACCTTGTTGATAGACTTGCAAATAAATCTGCCTAGCCCCAACTTGGCCCCTACTGCCAAAGATTTTAGCTTGAAGGCCAGCCTTGACCACCCACAGTAGATGGAAATTGATGTGTTTAGTTATTATGACGATAGACTGTGTATATAGGGTAGATTACTAGAGGTGCATAGCACACCCTATGCTTGTAAAAAAAAGGTGGAGTATTTTGGAAACTAGAAAAATATACCATGTGAATTGTTGCGTATTTGGCATTCATAATACAGCTTATCGGGTCCATTATTTTCTCCATTTTACCACATATGCAGGGTGGTGGAGAAAGCTTTGATCAACTTTTCCAGCGCTGCACATCATCATTGCAGAGAATTGGTAGGAGGCATAAAGGTATTGTGATTTGATAACTTTCAAATGATACATCAAAAATTTTATTCCAGGTGTACTATAATTCATGAACGGTATGTTACTATACCAACTTAAATTTTGTCGAGTGTTTAAAAAGTAATGTGTCTTCTAAAGTCGCCATTTTCAGTCACACGTTAAAAACGTTAGCACAAAATTATGCTTCAGATGAAGAAAAAACTGGATGCATGTTGTTGCTTGTTTCTGTTGCAGGAGGGCGAGTGGTGGTGGTCACTCATGGGGGTGTCATGGAGGCACTTTATAAGCGGGCTTCCCCAAGTGAACAGACTGCAGGGAAGGTAATGAATACATCTGTCAACATATTGCACTTGTTTGATGGGGATGAATGGGTCATAAAAACATGGGGTGACATAAGTCATCTCGACCAAACGGGATTTTTAAAGTCAGGTTTTGGTGGGGACAGAAATTCTGGCTAGTTCATCCATGGTGCGCTCTGGCATTTTGCAGTCATTTATTTTAAGCAATGGCATGCTTGAGTTATAATGGGAGGGAAGAAATACTTGACACTACTAAAGTCATGTTACACGTGATTCTTTCGCTCAGTAGGGCATTGAAGATCTTTTACGTATTAATGAACAAAGTAATATTATTTACAATAATGATTCGGTCACCAACCAACTGTATTGTGACACAGTTGCATCGGATGAATTTTTAAATATTTATAATTTTAGTGTGCCAAGTTATGTGCTTAGGTGGCTACTCTTGATTGGATTTTCCCAAAATTTTGGTGAGAAGGTTGTTATCTCATCAGTACTCTATTATTTATTATTGAAAACTTGTTTTTAATCATGTTAAGATACGCCCATCAATGCTAATTTGTCTATTAAAAGTGACTCTGTTTTTGACTTTGTAGAGGAATCAATTATTATTTTCTTTCTGCATTTTTTATTTGCCACAGAATATTATGGGTATATGGACCCGTATAATCTACATCACACTAAATTAGGTGAATTAGGTATATTTGGTGCACCCCTTCTACAGTGGACAAAATTTTATTATGGATCACTTCCCTGTGATATGGGAGAAACCATTTCTTTTTCAGATGGGATATATGAATCTTTGGCTTGATTAATCCTTGAATATAGGTTAGGCCGCCACCATTTTCACATTAGGTGAACACACAGAAATCTGGTTGGTGGCTGGCGACGTGAGTATAGATGAACTTTTGCTTTCTGAATTAGGCTTCGATACCGAATTGTTCTATTCTACAGGGTTCCTTTTCATCCTTTTTTCTTAATGCTACCATAGTGAAATCTTATGAGTCGTAATCTTCATTGATTGGCCTTCACCACAAAGAGTCGTGACCCAATTTATTCCTTGTTTCAATGTTCTGAGACCTAAAATCACTACCCACTTGAGTTCCCAAGCCAAACCACCAAAAAAAAGGATGGGGTAGGGGTTGGGTGGGAGCAATCAATTGAATTTGGGGCATATGGATGTGTGCTTGTGCACGGTTTATATGCCCAAAAATCATGTAAAGTGTGAAGAATTCGGTGCTTCAATGCACCTTTCTTTTTCTTTTTTTTTGGGCTATAGGTTTTGAGTGGATGGACGACCCTGGTGGCCCACGGCTCCATGAGCACTCGATGTTTTTTGTGGAATAAAAGTGAGCATGGAGCATGGAGCATGGGCGTCATGATGTGGGGACCTTTTGTTCATAGGAAATTAAACATGGGTGGGTTATCGAGAAGAGGACAAGATCAGATTTGTTGGGTACTTGGTAGTTATGTTCTATCATGTGTTCCTTAAATTTTCCCCCCTTCACCTTTCTTTATGTTTTTCGGACTTCATTTTAGGATGGGAACCCTTTGACTTTAGAAAACAAAAACTAAAAAATAATTATACAAAGATCTTGTGCATCATTGCCCTACTTTATTGTGGTCAAGTTCGATGTTCGGTGATCCAAAAAAAGAGGTAAGCCCAATGTATATATGGATATTTATAATTTAAAACGATAGTGGAGAAAAACAATTTGATTACATATGCTTATTAAAGTTTGATATTCTTTTTCATCCAACAATGTTTGACTGTAATTCTATTATTATTTTTGATCAGTGTGAACAGGTTTATGACATTTTGTACTTAAGATTTATATAAGGTTACGTTTCGACATTTATAAATCCATTGATATACTAGAAAAGTCACCGCCCTAGCAAACTGACTCTTATGAATCAATTAGCAATCAAACACATAACAAACGTGTTTTCCTTTTGCTTTGCACATGCAAACAACATATATTGACCTTCTAGTAATTGAACAATAATTAATAAGTATCTGATGGCTAATCGTATCTAGAATTTGCATCAACTAACTCAATTCTATGATGAATAATTAACAATTTAATTATTAATTAATTTACAAATATTTGAAAATCCAAAACACACATGCCAAGAGTGACGAAAGCACAAGCGTTGCAACTTCTATGGTCGAAAGTCGAAACCATGGAAAAACTAGAGCTAAAGTCACTCATATGAGAAATATATCACACATATATATAGACAGTCTTATTTCCGTACCCAAAAAATAAAAAATTTAAAAATAGTCTCAGTTACCTAGCGTGTGGAGAGGGAAAAGGTGGTGTCGCATTCCAGTGGGGAACTCAATCATTTATTGGGATAATTGAGTGGGTGTTTGTGAAACTGGAAATTTGGAATGAACCTTTGGAACTATGTGTGTAAATAAATTAAAAAAAAAATTTAAAAAAGTAAATTATCCTTGCTCAGCGGGGAACAAATTCAGGGAAGGAAGTTTCCAATAGCCTTTCTATTTTAAAATTTGATAATGGCAAAGTAGTGGGAAAAATATAACTAATGTGTTTGCCACTTAGTATGGGCCACGGTTGCTTATTAAAAAGGAAAAAGAAAAAATGGGCAAACGGATTTAGTTCCTGCGGAATTCTAGAGGATCGGCACGGGCATGGATTGGATTTGCCACTTCATATGGGCAAAGGGCAAATAGATGTAACCATATTTTTATTTTCATTTTTTTTTCAATTTCAAATCAACAAATCTTTTTGGATATCTAAATGTTCGGTTTGACTAGTCCTTAAAACACGGATAAAATCATCATTTACTATGTGTGTTAGGTAATACCCAAGATAAAACCTGATTAGGAAAATAAAATATTAGGACCTTTTACTTTTTTTGGAAACGTAAGTCCTAAGAACTATCGCTCTACCTCTAAAGATTAACTAATAAATTTTATTTAAATAATACAATTTCAGTGTTTTCGGTTTTATTAACCTTTGCCTTGCCAATGGCTGTGTGGGCTAATGACCCTTCTCCCTCATATGTGGGGGAAGGTATTTGGTTCGAGTTTTAATATAGGCATATGTTGATGTTTTGAATTTCTTATCTATGTTGCCAAAAATAATAATAATAATAATAATTTGCCTTGAGTTTAAGGCCAATTTTGCGATAGAGTCAACATTTAACACTTTAGCCAACCCAATGATTGATATTAACAAATAGATATTAATATTCCTTTATAAATTTGAATCTACTATATATCAATCGTTTAACAAGTGATATTATTTCATCTACTATAAGTTAAGAATTTAAGCCTTTCCATTGTAATGAAAAATGAAAAAAGGAAAAAGAAAAATGACGTCAATGTAAAAAATTCAATATAATTGGCGTTTTAATTTCTTAATTCAATAGTTTAATTAAAGAATTTTATAAATCTTGATATGCACACTCCCCATCACAAGACTCGGGTATTATTAGACAAGATTTGACAGGATCAAGTCAAATGACCATGGCCAGTGGTCAATCTAAAAGGGTATTCCATCACGAGTATAATTCAGATTTGGAGCACCATTCCTCCATGAATTCTAAGATGCCATCTCACTTGACAAATCTTGTTCGTTGACTTTCAAAAAAAAAAAATTATTCGGTCTTTATTCATATAGGCCGGAAAAGGTGCATGGTTGAATTGTATGGTCAAATTTAGGATTTGCGGTTTCTTGTAAAGGAAGAAATCATAAATTTAATTGAACTTCATAGTTTAATGACTCAATTTTTTTATGCTTTAGTGGTCTAATGATATTTTCCCTCACCCAAACACACTCTAAGGGAACTCAACTATTGTATATATATCTCAACTTGGAAGTCACACAAAAGGTGGTTATTAAACTTTAAGGAAGCCCTCTGTAAGATTATAGTTCCATTATTATATAGCCACCTGTTCTGAGGGAAGATCTTGGGGCAGTGCTCTAAATAGAAGCTGTTGATGTCCTTGGCAGCATACAATGGTCTGTTGTCCTTTCCAGGAGCTGCAAGCATGATGGACACCAATCCACCTGTGCTTGTTCCAGCGACTATGTCGAAATAATCTGCGATTCTTGCACTCGGCCCATCCAGCTCCTAGTTTTTCATTTACGAGCAAAGGTAGAGAACATTTTTAAACAAATAAAGCAAGAAGAGTAAATATATAAGGGAAAAAAATTATGGTGGGTGAAGTACCTGAAGCTTGGATTCGAGAAAGGCGAGGAGGGTGCCTGGAATGATTGCCCCTAATACAACCTCCATCGATGCTCAAGACCGTTGTCATCTTTCCTCTGGAAATACCCGTAGCCATTTTTTGATCCAAATTAATTCTAGCTTAAAATTGTTTGAGTGCCGTTTAGCAAAATTAATGGTAATAAAGAGAGTTTGTCTTCTTTCTTATAAATATAGCATAAACATGGAAGGGAATCAACCGATGGATTTTGTAACGAGAAATCTTGGGAAGAATTCAAAGCAGCGCCCATGACCCAGACGCACTGGCGGAGCCAGGGGGGGCCTTTGGGGCACCTGCCCCCCCTCTCAACCAAGTGTTTTTTTTATTTTATTTGGGGAGAGATGTTACCATTTGATGACTATGTCTCAACATAATGCCAAAAACAAAAAGATGGTAGTCATTTTAAAGGATATTTACAGTCAATTTGTAATAAGTTGACAAAAATATTCTTTTTTTGGTATTAAATTGAAAAATGATTACTAAAACGTAATTGTTTCAAAAAAATGCTTTCCAAAACTTTTAGTTCTCAATTCCCACTTCACAGAATCATAGCATAGTGTCCCATTGGAAATAAATCCTAGTTCCGCCCCTTCTCATACGCAGCGTTAACACGTAGGTAAGCGTACGTTACAGTTATTCAAGTCTTTGCATACATATTTTGGTAAACTGCATACACACTTCTTTTCACATTGATTTGATCAAGTCCCCTTTGGGTCAGTCTGATATATATTTTCTTTATCGTCAAACTGACCTTACCAATCTTTTATGCACATAAAGTCACCGATGTGTAGAAACGGGAAAGTTCTAGACATCTGTTCGTCATTGGGTGAGCTGATTCATACGGGGTTTTTTTATTTATTTAATTATGGATTTTATTCAATTCATAATTAAGAGGAATTGATCAATTAAACTTGTGAGAGTGCGACTTAAGTATAGAATATTAGGACATTCGAGAAGACGGTACTTAGAAGGACGGTATTTTCCACAATTGGTGTGATTCTGCAACCTCATTTGAGAAAAGGGCTGACTCTTCAAAGATGGAGACCATAGGACTACTATTGATGATGACAACAGAAAGGAACGTTAGAAAGTGATTAGGTAATTTAATTAAATTTTAATACAAGGTCAGCATAGGGTCGGTAAAAGGGAGTTAAAATAAAAGAATGATGATGGGGATGGCCTGCTGGGCTGATGAGTATATTCTAGAAATTTGTGGAATTCAGCTATATCTCCATCACCTCATGTGCCATTAATCTATTTCAGGTTCAAAATTTTAAAAATTTTTTTTTGTTAATTTTAAATTTATTATTGCTATAGCATCCAAAGAAAAATGAATAAGTTTGTTGAATTTCTTAAAAAATATATATATAAAAAAATTTAATAAAAAATCAATAAAATAATTGTTGTAGTTGAAAGTATAGAAAGATTGTAGAGGTGGCCAGCCTTAAAAAGGATGTGATGATAGATGAGACAATGAAAAAATCGCATGAATTAGAATCATAAACATCAACCCCGAGAAAGTAGACTAAGTGTCTTGGAACCTCTTGCTTTGGCAAGAGGTTTTAGGTTCAATTTTCATTACTTCTCGTCAAGGCTAATTTCATGAACTTTATCTTATAATTGTCATGTGCATGTGGGATGGG